>CM075025.1:8745064-8761280 GCA_037576675.1 Pangasius sanitwongsei | reverse complement strand
CATTGTGGTGGTGTATAGAGCCAAAAATGTTAGAATTGTGTCGATGTCCCAATATTTATGGACCTGACTGTATGACACTAGTATGGCACTCTGAGGTTTAGTATGTTTGTTTGTGCTATAAAATAACTTTTTGTTATTTATTGTTATTACCCAAGAGAGCTGAGGGAAGGAAAGCCAACACAAGGTGACTCCTCTGCAGGGTGTGCGGCTGTTTGGTTCGACACATGAGGCTCCTTGACAATCTAGATAAAATCATGAAATGCCTTATTTTAGTGCCCATAAAAAGTAAATAGAAAAGCTGAGAATGAAAACTATCAGATTATGGCTGCACAATTACTCATCCTCGATTAATCACATTTTACTGTATTATTTTGGTATTAATTTTTGACTTAATTAAACAGACTGTGGTATTGACGAGATGTTCGTGTTCTGTCTGTTAATATTATTTAACTGTCTATTTAATTGCTTGGTGGCAATTGTATTTTTTAGCCTTTTTGGTCATATTTAGCATTAAAATACTTCGTTTATATTTAGAAGTGCGGTCTGTGAAGCATAGTCAGAGAGGCCGTTTTTCAGTGACACTGTTGGAAATCAAAACCCACCATTATCAAAATTATTATATTTATTATTAAATTCCAATATTTATTATCCTATTTGACTGGTCACTTGAATTGTATTGATTTAATTCAAACCTCAAGATCTCAACAAGTAAGAATACAAATAATGTCAACTTTAATCTAATATGTTCTGTCAGTGGAATGGAATAAAACTCTTTATGGCTCCAATAAATAGCCAAAATATTATTGGACACTATTACATAAGTAGCCTAACATTTGAATAGTTGGATTATGTTCATAAATGAATTCTGAACTGTAGGGGTCAGAGGACTTTATTTTACAGGTCCCTGGCTGCAAATCCCCTCTGCCTGACAAAGAGGAAGCTTTAATTTGATTCAAACATTTATTCATGTTTTTATGCTATATGTTTATAAAGTGCATTGTGAAAGAAAATCCTGTTTCCTGTCTATTTAAAATAATACAAATGCAATAAAACTGTCCTAAATTGGCTAACTAATTGCAAAAAATAATCAATATTTAGTATTTCAGCCATTACTGTTCTGCCCTATATCCATCAATTCCTGCAACAAACTACCTGTATGTCTGCTTTGTATAGGGCACCAGTGGATAAGAGAAAGATCTCATCCACTTGCTTTGGCTCAGCTTCAGGTTTCAGTACAGTCAAGATGAACTCAGACTTTCCTAAGAAAACAACAGGAAACAAATGAGTGTTAAAGACAAAGTATTATTTAATAGAACAAACCATATATCCCTTGTTTATACCTTCAGTGCACCGCAGGACGATGACGTCGGTCCGTGCTGTGAGACACGCTAAAGGCTGATGGCTCAGAGCATGAAGCCAGCTGAGGAAAGCAGACTGAACATCTTCCTCTCTCTCACTCTCAGACTGCAGAAACAGAATTTTCCTCATAACAGAAGCACCATATTCCACTATGTGCCTTAAATAAAGTTCATAACTAATATATGAATAATCTCAGCTAATGCCATAGCTAATATTTGAATGAGATGTCAGTGAAAACGTGCTGGTTACTAGTTCCATACAGTATAGGAGAGACACACACTCACCAGTGGATGTAAGGGCTGGAGTGAAACAGCTAATGCTACTTTAGGGGTACATCTCAAAGGACGGACTTTCACAGCAGAGTGTATGTTGATGCTCAACCTGCCTCGTAAACTGCTTGGGATCTGGAGAAAGAACAGGACGACTGGTGATCATCCTATGTTCATCATAAGCATCTTGTACTCTTTTCCTTTCAGTAACAGCAGTGCTTCTCAATCTGCAATTATTTTTTATTGTTATTTAATTACAAATTTGATTCTTTTTTTTTTTAATAACATCCAGTTACATGCTTTGTTTTTTTAAAAAAAATTGCAATGCAACTAAAAGTGTTTGTAGCTCATTCTCATTTTTAAACCTAATAAATTTTGTCCTAAGGGTACACAAACTTTTACACTCAACTATTCATGTGTGAACACATTTTCTGCAAGCTGCACTTCCGTGCACTTCTGATGGACTTTAACCTTTCCCTCAACAGCATGAAGCATCCTAACGTTTACTGTATTATTCTATATTAGTACTAGAGATTAGCAACTGTTAATACTGATGAGGTAATGATTAGTTTACGTAGCCTGTGAGATCTGCTTTCTGATTTTAAAAAAGTGATTGTGGTGGAAAGTGGTGCTGAATAATACTCACCCAAATCTTCCCACTATAAATTTCTCCCATTTTACAGGAGCTCTGATCCAGATGCAGCTTCTCTACATTGTGGCAAATCATTCTAACCACAACAGACTCTTCTGTGTGTTGCTGCATATCTGTATCTGTCTGAGAGCCACTGCTCTTTTTCTTCTCCATCGCTTGCTTGGCTTGCTCCCTCACTTCTTTAGGAGAGTGAATCTTTGAAAGTCTACCATAGGTTAATATAGGCTGTTCTATACTCCTGTACTCTGACTGGTGCCATGGTAATACATGAACATCTCCATGACTTGAACCGAGATGACTCATCGCTCCTGGTGGGGATCCACACACCCGAAGCACACAATCTTGGAAGACAGGAGGGATAGTAGGAACTTCAGGAATCTCCTTCGCAGGCTCATATTTTCCTGTGAACACGTATCTTAACAGACTCCTCAGATCAGCCATTCCACCCCGATGACTCTGACTGTAATCTGGCTGTTTGGTTATGGACTCAGGGACAGGGTCGGTTCCAATGGAGGAGGTAACGGACGAGGATGTGAGTTCAGCGTTCTGCTGCCTTTGCAGAAGTTGGTTCTTTGGTTCAGTATCTGGGGGAACATGAGGAAGTTGCTCGCCTCCAGGTCGAAGTTTGGGGGAGACCACCAGCTCAGTGAACTGCTCCAATCGGCCATATGAGACAGACGGAGATAGGGAGACTATAAAGACAAGAGGGAAAATGGTTTACAGAGGGCACTAGTAGTACAGAATTCCAGCAAAGTATTGAGGTTACTAACCTATCTTGACATAGATGACAGTGTGTTGGTCCACCCACACAGGGAACACTGCGTCCCTGAAGACCACTCGGATCTGGTCTAAAAGTTGCTGTTCAAGAGCTAGGCAGTGAAGCTCCTGGAAACATTCAAATATGCCCTTAGTCAAAACTGGTAACTAGCTTTAATGAACACTGTAGTGGCTATCTGTGTATCCTGCAGAAAACATTTTAAAGGACAATAGCTCTCGTTTTCCTATGCAGACTCCTGGGGTGCTTAATGCAGTGAAACTTTAAAAAAAAAAAAAAAAAAAAAAATCACATTATGCTCAACAACTACAGTATATTTTCACAGTGAACTACAGTTCCCAGTGAGCATTATTGTCTCCTCACAGCTCCAGGGTCTCTGGTTTGATCCTGAGCTCGGGTTGCTGTCTGTGAGGAGTTTGTGTGCATGTTCTCCCTGTGTCTGTGTGGATTTCCTCTGGGTTCTCCAGTTGCCTCCCAACTACCAAAAACTTGGCAGTAGGTGCAAACAAGCTCCTAGTCGTAAATGAGTGTGTGAATGTGTGTGCTGCAATGGACTGGCATCACATCCAAGATGTATTCCTTCTTTGCGCCCAATATTTAATTTGTTGCACCTGTTATTTATTACTTTGCTAGATCTACAATGACCCTGAAAAGTATAAAGCGTTTACTTAAGATGAATGAATGAATGAATAGCAATTTGATTGGTTCAAAAAGGGATATTTTGGATATTAGATACAGCACTGAACATAAAACCTTAATTCAAATATGTGATTTGAAGGATGATATAAGTGTTGTGTCCAGCCAAAAGCTGGAATTCAAGGAACGCTGGAACTCATGCCACTATGTATAAATAGTTTCAGGTGTCATATAATGCATTTAGTTAAGTGCAAATTGTAAAAATGTGTTCAGGCTCTAAAGCACTCACCAGGATTTCCCAGTCATCTGAGCAGAGAGGCTCCACAAACACCTGCTGCACTGACTGCACCTGAACACATGGCCTCAGGAAGCCCTGAAAGAAAATAATAATAATAAAATGTACACTGGACCTTTACTCTTCTCACAAAGCAGTTAGATGGAAGGCAGCATGATCACAGCATTAAACTAAGTTACCTGTGTTCCTTCATGTAACCTGAGCTTCTCTCCCAACTGTCTGCTGAGCTCAACCCTCTCCTCCTGCCCTGATGATAATGTGTTAGAGCCTCTGATCCAGCTTAAGAACAGGGGTTTATCACCATCAGCCCAGGACAACTCCAACACCTGACTCTGTATTTAACGCACACAGGGTTCAGGGGCATGCATACAGAGAAAGCAAGTACAGATTAGAGCACTATTTTTCTCCATACACACCTCTCGGAGACAGAGTTGAGACATTAAGTTGGAGGACAAGTGGAGAAAGCAGTTTTTGGAGTTGTTAAACACCAGCGTAACTGGTTGAATCCCATAGCTGCCTAACATTGCATAGAAAACTGATTTAAACTGTTTATTCAGGGTGGTTATGCCAACTATTCGATAATATTCAGCTAACTAGCTAACGTGAATAGACAAGCTGCCATGCTAACCATGTCAATAGTACAAGGCAGGCATGAGTAGTAGAGTTGTCGATAAAGTGATTTGTCACTAGACATCATAAAATGATAAGGACTGTAAAGATATTCAAACGTATTATTATTATTATTATTATTATTATTATTATTATTATTATTATTTTAATTTTAGATGAATGTGTACATTAAAGAGTTTTTTTTAAAAATACACCCAATTTAAAAATTAAGGCGAGTCTGAAAACATTATGACCGGCGCGTTTGATGATATGTATACATTTTTTGTTAAAAAAGTTAATCTTATTGTATTCAGAAAATATTTGAAATATATATTGTTAATTTGAAGTCTGTGATACTTGAGAACATATTGTAAGTATTTTTATTTTTGTTAATACCAAACGATCAGCTCGATAGATTGATTTGGTCTTGTGCAGCTTTCATGCTCTCTCTTACAGTATTCCTCCGGAGAAGTTGTACTCATTTACTTACTTACTTTGTTACTTATTAACCCTAACCTTATTAACGTACTAGCTATTGTACAACTGTACACAACGGAACCAGAGGTTACTAAAAGTAAACGGTATATAATAAAAATAAATACTTATTAATTGTAACCCACCATAGATACTATCCGACCAATAAAAATAGAATAATAACTACCACTGAAACTACTTTTCCTACACTGTGATAAAATATCTACAAAGATAGATAGAATATCATATATTTATTGTCATCGTAGGAGTACAATAAAAATTGATTAGCATCTCCCAGTACTATAGAAATGCCCTAAAGTACACGACACTAGCATTAAAATAGAACATGGAAAATATAGGTTTGTAGATACAGTGGTACAGCAGCTTAGGTCAGGTCAGGTTAATTTGGAAACTCGGGTACTGTAATTATTTTCGAAGCTCAATGATTTGAAGGAATGCTCGTGTGTCCCTTTTAGGTCAGGAACTCAAATTGATAAGAACTTCAGCAGCACGTGAAGGCAGCATCAGCAAGCCTTTTTGTGCGCATGCGCTGAGAAGACCGTGAGCAAACATGGCGGCGGCCGAGGGCAGTTCTGTTTGGGATACACCGCGAGTGTACAAACATCATGAGCAACAGAAAGTCTGTCACACAAGACCAAAGTACAGGGAGGGAAGAAGACTAAAGGCTGTCAAGGTCAGCTCGGTTTTATTCTTGTACATTTGAAGGGAAATTAGTTTAATGGATTAAAATTGACTGCACTAGCCAACTCAAGCATCGACTCAAGCATCGACGGCAGGGTTGGAAATGGCATTACTTGTATACTATATACTATATACTATAAACCGTTACGTTGGTATGGAGTAGGCATGGAGTAGGAATTATTATTATTTGAGATGCAGCGCAGTCACGTGACCGCCTACCTGTCAGTCAGACTGACTCGTGGACACAGCTGCTTGAGAGCTTGAGAGAGTGATGCAGTTTAATGCAGAGGATTTTCACAGTTTAATAACAGCAAGTGTACGGGAATGACACAACAAGTAGAGTGTAGAGTGCTGTGTACAGCCAGGGACCCCTTTACCTGCAAAATAAATTTCACACAGCCCTCCTGTAATCAGACTATTTAAACTATTCAGACGTGTACAGTAATATTCTAGCTGTTTAATGAAGAACAAGAGACAGAACACATTCCCAAAGTGACATTATTTTTTTAGACAATATATTGAGGTTTGGATTAAGCCCATTTAATCCAAGTGATTAGTTAAACAATGTAATAATGATAAGAACTCAATAATAAATGTATAAATAAAACTACTAATTCAGTCATCTTCAGTATCTGCTTTATCCCGATCAAGGCCTTGGAGGATCCGGAGCCTGTCCCAGGAACACTAGGTGTGAGGCGTGAATACACACTGGATGGAATATCAGTCCATTGTAGGGCACCATGCGCACACACTTTCGCACCTAGGAGCAATTTTAGCATAGCCAGTCCACCTGGGAGGTAGGGGGGAAACCCCTATGAGCATGGGGAGATAATGCACAAAAAGACCCCACAGACAGTAACTTGAGCTCAGGGTTGAACCAGAGACCCTGGAGTTGTGAGATGGCAACAATACCATCTGCACCACCATACAGCCCATAAAAAATATAATAATATATTTTTATTATGGTGGATTGTGATTTCCACCACTGTAACAAAATTAAAAGTCTCTATTTTATCTTCATGGGCACCTGGTGATCCCTGGACCACACTTTGAGAATTACTGGTGTAGTACACAGCCAGTTAATCAGAGGTTTTTAAGGACTGTTGAGTAATTGTGAGTATGAGATATGTGAAATCCTTACTGATTGTTGTCGTTCTTTCGGCTGCTCCCCTTAGGGGCCGCCACAGCGGATCATTGGGCCGCCCTCCTATTTTTTTTTTATCTGGGCTTGGGACCAGCACTGAGAGTACACTCCCATTGGCTGGGTTGGTTCCCTGCCCAGGGAATCCTCAGTGATTAATAATAAATAAATAAATAGCCATAAAATAAAATATATTGAACACAGGGATAGACAGATTCATATTTATTATTTCTTATCTGCAGATAAACTGGATGACCCCAGGGCTGGATATCAGTATATGAATAGTGTGGATAAGGGCTTTTCACACTTGAAATAGTTAACCCTGGGTCATTCTAAACCCCGGGTAAACTGAATCCTGGGTTATCTTGTTTCACGTTGCGCATACTTTGCCCAGAGTTAATAATTAATCATGGGTATTCATAATCTGACGTTTCACACTGTACATTCCTAAACCCTGGGTTAGCATTCTTATTTGCATATTTGTAGTGTCAACAACCCAAAATTCTGATTGGGTGTCTGTTGCTAAGCATCTAGCTGTAACATTCTAACACCAAATCGTTTCACAGTGTGAAATGTTCCTCTACTGGAGGTTAAAAACGACCATAACCCAGGGTTAAGCGCAGTGTGAAAAGCCCTATAGTGTGGCATTTTGAACACAGCCTTTGTCATCATCAGGCTGTACTTCAGACATTGAGTGCTCTTTCATGTTATTTGCATGTTATGTTCTGCCTTGTCTCCTTTCAGGTATACACTATTAACCTGGAGTCTCGGTTTCTCCTGGTGCAAGGAGTACCTGCTATCGGTGTGATGAACGAGCTGGTGCAACTTTTTGCACTTTATGGAGTGATAGAGGAATATAGAGTTCTTGATGAATATCCTGCTGAAGAATTCACTGAAGTTTATCTCATGAAGTTCCAGAAACTTACAAGTGCGAGGTGAGAATCAGTTTGTGATATCTCAGGAAATAATGAATACAGCTACCATGGGATTGTTGTACTAAAAGTGTGCTTATATTGATGTTTTTTTTTTTTTTAGGGCTGCAAAGCGGAACACTGATGAAAAAAGCTTCTATGGAGGGATACTTCATGTGTGTTATGCTCCTGAATATGAGACTGTAGAAGACATAAGAAAGAAGCTGCAAGACAGGAGGCGCTACATGAACAGAGCATGTATAAAATCAGGTAGCATGATGAAACACTGACAGCACACTTTCTAGATTTATGTCAAGATCCTTCTGCATTTTTAGACATTTCATGCCTAATAAATTGTCTTACACAAATTTGATCCAGAAACAGAATGTGAAAAGGAACCCACAGGGTCCAAAAAACCTGTAGAGTCATCAGAACCGGCATTTACTCCATGGGGAAATGGAAACAGTGCTCAAACGGAGACTTCGAATCCCAACACTTATTCAGGGATTCCACTGTTGCCCTTACCGCCACAGGAAGAAGCCCCTCAGCAATGCTTATCCTCTAGGGGATTTAAATCGCACAGTCTACAAACAAGTGCACCTACAGAGGATAAGATGGGATCTCTACACCATTTCATCCCAGCTTCCCCAGAACTTTCCAAACAGAACTCACATCGGCCAAACCCAGCATCTGCTGGCACGGAAGAAAGAGACAGGACTGAAAAATCCAAAAATCCTCCATCTACTGCACCAAGGTTTATACCGAGGACGGCACGTTTGGAAAACAGAAAGAGGAAAATGGAGGAAAGTATGGACTTGTTGGGAATGTCGGACAAAAATGCTCCTTTGTTTGGACCCAAACTACCAGAACAACAGAGAATGGACATGGAAGATGATTCATTAAACATAACGGCCAACTTAATCAGGCAAACATTGGCAAAGGTAAGCTGTGTAATAGTGTTGTTACAGTTGCATGGTTTCATGGTTAGTCATGGTTACATCTCTGCTGACTTTTTCAAAATACTGATTAAAATGTGTTTCTTTCTATTTTACATGGGGAGGTGGGGTGATGATAATTATTACCCGAAACATCTCTGGGATTTTAGTCCCATCTGAATCTGTCATGTCATTATTTTTCATAGACTGTGCGTGTACATGTCTGGATAGACTATGGTGTATTTTACCATTCTATAAAATAACCAATTTCTGAATTGACATGTTGCTAAAGATGCTGTTTGGAAAAAGAGGTTTTGTGTGGTTTTTTTTTTTCTTTCCCCTCCCCTCTCCTCCTTCAGTACATAGACACTCCAGGAAGCACTTTTTTCACTTTTCTTTGGTTTTTCAGTTGCCTTTCAGTCTCTCGACAAAATAGTTTTAACCACAGTTAAAAACACAGAACAATAAACTAGACAACACTTAAAAAGACTTTTTAAAAGAAGAGATTCCTTTGGGGGGTTTTAGGTAGGTTATTGAGATCGTAGTACAGGTTTAGTCTATTCATGTTATGGTTATATGACCTACTAATGATACTATACACATACTATAACAATCGCTTATACTAAAGATCAAATATTATATTAACATGAGATCTATATAGTACGCATGGAATTTTAGTGTGACAACAGTGGGTGTATACATCTGAATTTTATATATATATATATATATATATATATATATATATATATATATGAGTGTGTGTGTGTCATTTTTATCAGTTTCATGAATGTGACAGAAGTCAGGTGTGCTGGTTGCTGAAATCAAAATTATCTGATAAATATATATATATATATATATATATTTTTTTTTTTAAAGGTCTCATCAGTTCCCGTGGAGACGAAGACCACCAGCACCAGCACCACCACAAAGCCTCGGAGAAGAATTTAATCACATTCTAACAATTCCTACAGAGTAACACATGTTGAACAGGAGCTGCATTTGCTGATTTAGTGATTCAGGCCCTCACGGTATCCTGGAATGCATGGTGCTCAAATGCCTGTATACTCTGCAAAACAAACAAAAAAGCAGCATATTAGTGAACAACCTTTTGTATGTTAATTTAAAAAAAGTGATGGCAGACCATTGTGGTATGTTTTGTTTTTGTATCATTTTTTTTAATATATATAAAAATGAACATGACTGTCATTAAAGATGCTTTCAATTAAATTCAAATGTATAAATGTATAGCACTATTCAGTGAGCGTGCATGCTCTGTTGATTGGGGCATTGTCAGCCACTGGTTTTTACTTTAATTTGTCACCCGCCTGCAGTTTCAACCAAAGTGCTGGGGTTGTTTAGGAGGAAATACAAGGCTTGTCAGTGTATTTATTGCAGTTTACCTCACAGACAACAGGAGGCTCCTTATGTGATTGCAACTATATTCATCGCTTTTGTTATTTTTACCTTTCTGTCAGGAAGACAAGATCCAAAAGCCTCTAGTAACAGATTTTCATCCCTCACGGCCTTTTCGAAGTCTGAATATGAAAGTCTGCTGTCGTGGTCGTAATCCTGGACACCAACATCAGTTGCAGAATAAATGTTACTTGAACTGTCATATTTCAGATGGCTGTTTTCTCTCTCTCTCTCTCTCTCTCTCTCGACAGTGCCCTGCGTTTCCCTTACCATTTTCTTTAGTATTATTTCCACAAGGTCCTTAATTCCTTCATCAGGATCTTCCTCACTCAGCTGTCTTATCAGGCTGTTCTTCAGCATGTGGAACATTTCCTCCCGAGATATGTAGCCGTCCCCATTCAGGTCATACACGTCAAAACAGACTGCAGGCATTTCAAAAAGAGGACAGTGGCATGACGAGCACTGTGATTATAATTACTCATATTGAAGAAAGCATTAATTTATCTTACATTTTATTTTCTCATCCAGTGTCCCTCGGAGGAAGACCGCTAGTCCTTCTATCCACTCTTTAACACTGATGTAGCTATCGTTGTCCTTGTCAAAGGCACGAAAAACTGGGACAGATGAGAATTATAAGTATAACAATAATTCTAGCTTTTTTAAAATGAAAAACTATTAAGAATTTATAGAAAACTCTAGAAAATTTCTCCTAGAAGCTTACATGCAGAACACACTTCTGTGCACAAACTTTGTGACCTTACCTCGGTCCATAATCATGTCATCGGTCAGTCCAAATGTGTTGTGCAGGATGTTGCGGAATTTGCCCCGGTCCAGTCCATGAGCCGCTTTCCTCTCAGTCTGTTCTCCCAGCAGTGTGTTAAACAGCCGGATCAGGCACTCCACTTCAGTTTTATTAACTGCACAGCAAGAAGAATGTCCCAGTCCAGTTTGTATAACTTCAGATAATCATTTACACTTGATCATTTAATGTGTATGATAACAGGATTATATCTGGATAAGGATTATCTATAAACAGAAGAATCTAAGTCACATTATACAATTATATATTATAAAATATATAAGAAAATATAAAAAAGTCTCTATGCCGTATCTGACAACCAAAAGCTCTCCTAATACACGACCTTTGTATTGAAACAGCCACGTGTAAACTTCAAGTTTAAGAGCTTCAAGTTTAAAAGATCAAGTGTTGCCTGGGAAGATGGATGAATTTACACACCGTATAACATACTGTTCACTGGTCATATTAAATCTGTGCAGCTGAGACAGATAATAATGTTTAAAATGACCAACCTTGAAAACATCTGTGTTTTTGGGGAACAATAATGACACACAAAACCACTTCTCCTGCTTGGGGTTGTTGCATGAGTTGCATGGGAGTGCAAATAAGACATGGATGAACACTGTGAATTAACATATTTGTTTTATTTTTGGAAAAAAGCAGTTAAGTGTCAGTTGATAGTTCACCACTTGAAGTAATCTATTTTTCTCAGGTCAAAATGGCTTTGTAATATGAATATGTGCACTATATGGCCAAAGGTTTGTGGACACCGGATCATCACACCCACATGTAGGCCTTCCCCAAGCTTCTGGCACAAAGCTGGAAGCACACAGTGGGTTGGAGTAGAAGACCTCGAGTGGCCTGCACAAAGCCCTGACCTCAACCCCACTGAACACCTTTGGGATGAACTGGAACGCTGACTGCACCCCAGACCTCCTCACGCAACATCAGTGCCTGACCTCACTAATGCTCTTGTAGCTGAATGGTTAAATCTCCACACCTGTGCTCCAAAATCTAGTGGAAAGCCTTCCCAGAAGAGTGGAGGATATTATAAGAGCAAAGGGAACCGGATGTTCAACAAGCACATGGGTGTGATGGACTCCAGGTGTTCCAGGGTTTGATATCAGAGTAGGATATATCAGGAGCAAATAAGAGCTTATTAAAACCAAAGGTCCACTCAGTAGCTGGTGAATAAAGTAACTAGCTAGCTAAGCTGCTAATAGAGAACTATATATTTCAGTAGTGCTCACGTGCATGTTTCCTGTTCGCTGAGTAACATCCAGATAAATAATATGCAACAATCTGCGATACTTACAGTGTTTAACTTGTTTAGACAGAGTTTCAGCCAAGTTTTGGATTAACTTCCTGCTCAGCGCAGACATCTCCGACATGCTAGAAGCGCACGCTCACCAACTCGGGCTGTTGACAGTTGGTTACTATGGAAACTCCAATCCGCCTCTAGGGGGCGATAAAGACTTGCAAGTCTTCTGTCAGTCTGAATCCCAAACACCCTGTACATGATAGAGCAGCGTATACACCCTATTTAGTGCACTAATTATTACGACAGAGGCGTTTAAGATTGAACCTTCTGTAAAACGTAACTAAAGACTGCCAAAATTATGCATGTCTTGGTTTCCATCTTTTGATTCAGCAGTGACAATCTATATTATTCATGTATTTATTTACGCATTCAGTATTGGATCACTGATTCTTACAAGTATTTGTGTATCGGAAAATTAAAATTAGTGTCATTTTAATATTTTAACATAATTGATAAATCCAAATATATAGTGTTTGGATGATGTTAGAATTTATAATATTCATTTCATGTTTGCTGGATAGTCATTAATCCATTGTTTAATCAAGAAAATACTATGCACGTATTTTCTTGTTTGCCATTTTTCAGGAGAAATTCCGCTATGCTTATAAACAGGAATAGGAATAGACATGCAAAGTTCCATGAATAAAGATCATTTAGGAACTCAAATTTGTTGGCTCTGAGCAAATACAAATGAGAAATGTGAATTTTAAAGGTAATCTGATTAGGAAATGTTATCACATGTGGTTTATAAGGTTTACAAAAGAACTTGACACATACATCATAGTTGCCAGGACAAAAACAGAAGGCGGATTCAAGTGCGAGCTCGTGATATTTTAATGAGGTTGGGGGTAAACAAGACGCTGAGTAACACAGTGGAGGAAGACGTGGGTGCAGTGGTGGCAGGCGTCCTTGGTGGCACTCGGCTGCAGTGAGGAAATAAACAGTCCAGTAGATCCGGCTAGATAACGGTAATCCACCAGAGAGCATGGAACCAGAAGACAGCGCAACCGCGGCACTGTGGAAGACACAGACATGACAACGACGAACTGACGAAGACAGGCCAAACGCTGAGGTTTAAATAGAGCCGGTAATGAGTGGCAGCTGAAACCAATTAACTAATTAGCGGTAGTACATGAAACGGCCAGAAGAGGGCGGTGAACCCATGAACCGTGACAGTAGTAGCACATACAGTCAGGTCCATAAATATTCAGACACTGACAAAGCTATTGTTATTTTAGCTGTCTACGACAGTATATATGAGAGGAGGAAATTAAGTGCAGACTTTCAGCTTTAACTGAGGCTATTTACATCCAAATCAGGTGAATGGTGTAGGCATTACAACACCTTTTATAAGTGGTGCCCCCCTTTTTTAAGGGACCAAATGTAATTGGACAAATTAACATAATCATAAAATAAATTGTTATTTTTAATACTTGGATGCAAATCCTTTGAGGTCAATGGCTGCCTGAAGTCTGGAACCCACAGACATCACCAGACACTGGGTTAGTTCACATTCACCACTAAACTAAAAGGAAAATAAAAGAAGAAGAGAATCGAAACCCGGTTCACACTTGAACTAAAAGAGCCACCTCTTTCGAAAACAACACATCACTATCCGATAGCACTATACGCTCTATCAATGTACAGAAAGCGATCTCTGCCTACATGTATTATTTAATGTTCATGTCTAGGCTTCAATAAAACCATAATATACTTTCAGTAATTCCTGTATTTCATATGGCTTACATTTATTTTTTATTTTTTGGGCGTTAGTGTCCAAATTTTATACACACATTTTGTGTGTAATAATGTACTGATTTATTTTTGGGAACAAGGGGACTCTAGTGGACACTTCTTGGAAGACTTGATGAATGTTTATCTCGCCATTAATACACTTAATATTTGTCTTATAATAAATATAGGCTATAGTAAATATCATATCATTAATATTTGTTATTAGATTAATGCTAGATTAATCTTAGTCTTAATCAATTTCAATTAATTTATTGCATATATACTTGTATAAACACCAGCATGAAGAGTTGCAGTCTCAACAACAAATCACTGGTCAGGAAACGAGTAAGAATTAAACAAATGCACTACTGAGAGCTCCTGTGCCATTACTGGCACGTTTACTGTTTGGGGAAAAGCCAGAAACAGGGAAATTCACTTACATAGTCTTCTTGGATGCAAAGGTAAAATCATGATTATGATTAAAATGTTCGATGTAAAATTCAAACGAACACATGTCTGGGTGTACAAAATGTTCCGAAAAAATATCTTCTGGGATTTTTTTTCTTAAAACATTAGTCATTATTTGGTTATCTGCCACACCTGATGCAGCCCATCAAGGGCCACAAGGCTTAAACATTTAAAGAAATCAAAGGGAAAAGCAGCTATCCCATACTAACTCCCTTTATCTATCTGTTTAATTCTTGCTCATTTCCAGACCAATGATTTATTGTTAAGACTATTAACTGTTAATATTTTGCCATTTTGGGCTTGGCCCATTTTTCTGCCCAGGAGTGTACATCTCTGTAGTAATTTGTCTGCCAATGGCTCTGTATGAAAGAGTAAATAATCCAGACTAGCATATTCAGCAAAGAGTCTCAGATATCTAGCTACACTATATGACCAAATGTTCACACCCATGTGTAGGCCTTCTCCAAACTGTTGCTACAAATTAAGAAGCACACGATTGTATAGGATGTATTTGTATGCTGTAGCATTACAGTTTCCCTTCACTGGAACTAAGAGGCCCAGACCTGTTCCAGCATGACAGTGCTCCTGTGCAAAAGCGAGCTCCATGTTTTGTCAAGGTTGGAGTGGAAGAACTCAGGAGAGCTCTGCACCTGAGCCCTGAACTCAACCCCACTGAACACCTTTGAGATGAACTGGAATGCCGACTGCACCCCAGGCCTCCTCACGCAACATCAGTGCCTGACCTCACTAATGCTCTTGTGGCTGAATGAGCAAATCTCCACAGCCAGAATGGAGGTTATTATAAAAGGAAAGGGGTGCAAAATCTGTAAAGGAATGTTCAAAAAGCACATAGGGGTGTGATGGTCAGTTGTCCACAGACTTTTGACCATACAGTGTATGTGTCACCTGTACAATTAATATAATAGTGAATGCTGAGACATTGTGACATATACTTTTTGTCTCATTATGATAAGGTGAAAGAAATGCAGAAATAAATAATATTGAAGTAAGGAATTAAACATATAAAAACAGAAAATAATAACAAGTAGAGAAATAAAAATAATATCAGAAATAAAACAAAACCGAATAAAGAGAGAAATGATTAAATATTATATAATACAACATACAATAAAGAATCAGACTGGAAATAATGAACATAATGCAAATCTGTGATTAAAATCACTTTTTATTAGTTTGCATATGCATTGAGATTTATTTTTGTGATTTTTTTTGTTCCTTCAAAAAAAGAAAAGAATGAAATGTAACTGCTTTTGCTTATTGTGGCATAACAGAAAAAAGCATGAAGCTTAAAAATATGACATTTGTTGATCAAATAAAATACTCTTAATTATGACTGCTTTTTATGGACGTAGCTTTTGGTTCAAGGAAGGAGGATTCAGAGGAGCAGTGCTTCTTTTGTGAGAAGAGCAGGAATGCTTGAGTAGCGTCTTTTGCACTTAGTAAATGTAGAATTGCAGTCATAGCCATATTCACAGCAGTGCTTTCCATCCTTACAGCACTGACCCTATAAAAGAACATACAATAGAAGAGAAAAGAGTTATAATTTTAGGAATTAAGATAGCTAGATAGTTAGCTAGCTAGATAGTTAGCTAGCTAGATAGATAGCTAGATAGATAGCTAGATAGATACAACCCCAAATCAGAAAAAGTTGGGACAGTATGGAAAACACAAATAAAAAAAGAAAGTAGTGATTTCTAAATTT
>CM075025.1:8679931-8742301 GCA_037576675.1 Pangasius sanitwongsei | reverse complement strand
TTATTACTTAGCTGAAACACAAAGCTTACCCTATCCTAGGTCACAGATTTGATTCATGAGTCATCTTACTTCCCTTATACACCCACTCTTTTCATAGCTTACCATTTTGCTGCTGTTTAACATTTATTACATAACAGATTCATATGACTTTTTATTTGTGCACTACTTTACTGAAGAAAGGGAGAAGGTTATTGTTGTGTCTTGTACCTGAATGGTGTTGCTCTGCATGGCAGCAATCTGTGGAGATGCAGGAAAACTCTTTGCGCCCCCAAAACAGAAGGTGGATGTGCTGTCACAGCGATAACCAAAGGGACAGCAGTGGCGGCCATCACGGCAGCACTGACCCTAAAGCATCAGATGAAATGTTAAGTTCATACTCATAAACCCACCACATTCATGATTTGCTGAAATAATACTAACCAGACTGTACTGGCAGCAGTACCACTGCCCAAAAGGAGACCTGCAGCATGTTGTACCATCAGGGCAGATATGGTTGCTGTCACAGTGAACCACAGAGACAGAAGAATTATCAGATTTCACCAGAGGAGCAGGAGGTCTTTTCTCTTCCTCCTCTGCAGGTACCTGAGGAGAAAATGGGATTCTATACCATCGAAGCCCAGTTTTCTCACACATCTGAGTCTCTAGGTCACACCGGTAACCTTGTGGACAGCAGTGGGCCTTGTCTGGACAGCATACAGCCTTAAAGAATACACACAAAGTTTAATTTAGAGGATACTTACAAAGATCCATAGAATTCTTTTTTTAATATAAGGTGTACTTTAATTTAATGTAACATTAAATTAACATTGTAATTAATCATTTACCACAAACTACAAAAGTGAAAAAATGAATAGCTCTGATTTCTGCTTACAGATGGATAGTGGCAGCATGCATATCCTGTCTCAGTTTGGCAGCAGGTATTTTTATCTTGACATTTTGTCCCACCTGGACAGACAATACTGCCAGAAACCAGTCCTACCATGAGCAGCACTAACACAGCAATCATCTAGACAAGGAGGAAAAAACACAGCATACATAGTTAGCTAGTGTCTGAGGCATATACAGTAAAGTTAAAAAAGAACCAGCAGTCAAATCTAAATAACGCATGACCTTTTTTAAATTAAACTACCTTCGCCAATCAATACATAGAAAACAGTAACATTATTACCATTCTAATAACTTCAACATAAAGGCAATTTTCAATGGAAATTGTAAGTATAAAGTGAATGAAAGTATAAAAATTCAATATTCCAACTTCAACACTTGCCTTGCTTGTTCAGTGGATTGTTTGCTAACAATATCTGTCCGTATGTTCAGCCCCAGCTTCTCAAATGAATGTATCAACCCACAACCACAATCATCAAGCAGATGTGAACCTTCCACATACAAGAAAGAAGAACTAACTATTTCATATCCCTCTTACCAGCATTATATGGAGGGACACTTAATGTACGGCAGTTATGAAACAGGAAGTACTGAGCAATGCATTTCACTAAACTTACAACTTAGACTAAATGATTTCTACAGTCATTCTTCTGATCATGTTAATATGGAAATACTTGAGGAATTGTACTCCATTACTATACCTAAGTATTATTTTGGGGTATTTATATTTTCCTTGAGTATTATTGAAATTGAATACTTGTACTTCACTTACTTTTAATTCCCAAGAAAAAAATATATCATTAGTTGCACTACAGCTATTCGTGTGTGTGACATGGATAAGCCTGCAGTGGTGCACCTGAGGACAATACCCCTGGCACTATCTCAGTAAAATCTTTCAATATAGTGAAGTAAACAAAAAGTAAATTTGAAGATCAAATATGACATTTTGACATATTATCTACCTTTGTACTTAAGTATAGCTTCTCATTACTTTTTCCAACCCTGATAATGATAATGTTAGTAACATCATAAAACAATAGGTCAGTTTTCAGGTGATCAATCACAGTACCTATTCTAACATGGTGCCAATGTTACTATTACTGTGATTCATAAATTCCACAACCTCACAACCTCGTGACTCATTTCCCTTTTTTATTCTGGTCAATCACAGTAACCTCCTCTAGTGGTTATTTAATGTACATTTAACACTGAGCTCTGATATGCATATAGAACTTGACATGGAAACTGGACATGAAAACAGTTCTCAAACAGAAATTGAGAGTATTAAAAAAAAAGTTTGTTCCTCAGATATTACATTGGAGAGGAAATCTTTGAAAACTCTGCAAAAGTGGTGCCTAAAATGAGTGAGTGTTGCTGTTAAAACAGTTACACACGATTTAGTAGCTGCTTACAGAGCTGCTGAGGTGACATGGTTGTTACATTTTTTAATAGGACATGGCCACAAGTTAATACAGTGAGGACATAAAATAACTATCACTTTGCCACATTTTAAAGGGTCTCCTCAGCGAGATCAACGAGTCAGCATACAGAGAGGAGGTGCATCAGCTAACAAACTGGTGCAGAGCCAACAACCTGTCTCTGAATGTGGACAAAACAAAAGAGATGGTTGTTGACTTCAGGAGAGCACGGAGCAATCACACTCCACTAAACATCGACGTCTCCTCTGTGGAGATTGTCAAGAGCACCAAATTCCTTGGTGTTCACCTGGTGGAGAACCTCACCTGGTCCCTCAACAACAGCTCCATAGCCAAGAAAGCCCAGCAGCGTGTCCACTTTCTGCGAAGGCTGAGGAAAGCCCATCTCCCACCCCCCATCCTCATCATGTTCTACAGAGGGACTATCGAGAACATCCGCATTTCTGCATCCGCAAAGCCACCAGCATTGTGGATGACCCCACGCACCCCTCACACAAACTCTTCACCCTCCCGCCGTCTGGCAAATGCTACTGAAGCATCCAGATCCTCACGGCCAGATTGTGCAACAGTTTCTTCCCCCAAGCCATCAGACTCCTCCGTACCCAGAGACTGGACTTACACCAACTCAGACACACACACATGCACATACACACACTCACACTCACGCTCAACTGAACACCATTCCACCACCTCTGCAATTTTTTGCACATTTCTTTCTTAAACTGCTGCTAAAACACTGTAAACAAAATACTGTATTGACTGTCTGCATTTTTGCTTTTAATTAGTCTGTTATGTTTATGTAGCCCTCCTGCCAGGTAAATATCTTGCGGCTCACGCAATAAAAATCTGTCTAGGGGATATTATTTCCAACACTACCCCAGTAAAGGCACATTTCTCTTTCATTACATTATTTACAGTATAGACTCCAGGTCTCAGATTTTCATGTGGCTGTGTCAGATTTATGTTTCTTATTTGGAAATTTAAGTACAAAAACTATGTTACTTTTAACTTGAGAATACAAATCTTTAAGAATTGCCACAGGAAAACACACGAAGTTAAAGATGATAAATAAATGTGGATTTATTATTCTCAGGAACTCTTTTTTTGGTATGTCTTTTTCTTTTCTCTTTTGTTTGTCAAGTGAGTGAACAAATAATTCAATTCACACAGTCTCAAGAGTATTAATCACAATAACCATTATAATCAAAAAGAAAGGGGGAAATAAATAAATAAATACACCCAATGTCAATGTAATACTCTGGTTTTGCTCAGATTTAACCTCAGTATTACCCAGCTGGGATTTGAAGCTGGGTAATATTGAAAAGCACAGCCTCCGTAACGCCTCCCGCCTGGAACAGCTCAGATGAATCCGCGAAAGTTAGTCTTCCACCTCCCAACCTTGACTCGACTATCTCTCAGTCTCGTAAAAGACGGTTATCACGCAAGTGACACAAACTCCAAACCACACACACCACCGTGATACTTTACAACGAATTAATAAAATAAACACGGCTGTCTTCTTCTGAATTTCAAACGAATAATATGACTCATAACTGCATCACTGAACCTGAGAAAAATAAACACGGGAATATTCTTCCGGATGATTTTTCACCCTTAATCTAATAACAAATCAACGAGGAAAAACAAAAAAACAAAACAAAGGTGTTACGAACCGTAAAAGAGAACTGATGCGTGATACATTCACACTGAAATAACTCACGGGAAACTTGCGCCACAGAGCCTGCCACTCAAAACGTCCGTGAACGTGACGCTGCAAGCTTTCTTCGCGGTGAAAAGTCACTCTTTTCACCCCAAACTTCTCTGACTACTCCACCACCCCCGAAAAAAACAAACAAAACAAAACTGCGTTGTCCTCCCCTACATGTTCTTAACACCAGGGAATCGTGAGAATGTATGCTATATACAGGATGGCAAACCTAACTTTTAGATTAGCAACCCCCCCCCCCCAGCAGGTGCTGGGACATAAAATGGAGGAAATGCATGTTTGATAAGGTCTGTGTACTTCTGCGTTCACACTGTTCATGTATGTTTTTTATTTTTAGCCTGCTTTTTGATTTGGTCGACTCTACCACTGGTGCTGGGGGAGTCCCCAAGAACTTCCCAAATGCTCAGGTTGGCTCCTGGCAAGGCCTACCGCCATCTAATGGCGAGATAGTGGAGAGAGGAGATATTCCAGAAAGACGAGCATACGTGACTCACTTAACACCACCATTGTCACGTGAATGAATAAAGAAAATCATTGAGAAGTTGAGGGTGTGTTTGGCATTTTCTTGTGGTCAGTGGTAGCCTACAGGCTAAGAAACTATTTTGTTTGAATGGAAATGTATTTTAAAGTATATACATAATTAACATAATGCACACACAAATAAATTTCTAAATTTAG
This sequence comes from Pangasius sanitwongsei, assembly GCA_037576675.1. Taxonomy (NCBI): domain Eukaryota; kingdom Metazoa; phylum Chordata; class Actinopteri; order Siluriformes; family Pangasiidae; genus Pangasius; species Pangasius sanitwongsei. The sequence goes on along the minus strand of CM075025.1, from coordinate 8,737,576 downwards.
GTTAAAATTCTTTTCATAATAGTCATACACAAAGTGAATGCATGCAGCTAAAATGAAATGATGCATAAATTTATTATCATTTTTATCCTACATAAACTTTTACATTAACTCTAAATCTACACAATTTATTGATTATTTTCTTTATTAAACAATAAATAAACTGTACAGATATGATAAATAAATGATACTTTATTAAATAAATAACCTTTGAGAAATCCCTCTGTAATAAGCTTCTAAATAGGGACATGAATGAGCATGTAAAATTTAATAAATTCATACAATCAAGCATTTTTGGTTCTGAAAATATTAAAATGAGTTTAAATATGCATTTGTGTATTTTCACACTAGTAATTATGATTTATGTATGTAAGGTTTCAAAAAAAGAAACTAACATATATGTCATAATGACACATAACTTGATATTTATATCAGCTTTTCAGGGATATATGACATGATGTGATTGTGCCAAAATAGTCGAGCTTAAAGCTTTCTTTAGTGTTGTTAAGTTCAAATAATGTGATTGTCACAAGTCAACAAAAGCAGTGACTGTTGAGTTTCTGTTGAGTCTGACATTTTTTCCTACAGTTTAAGAGTAGACATGTTATAAATGCACTTTTATATGCGATTTAGGACATTGCCTGCCATAGTCTATCATGAATTTTAAGAGCTTTTTCATATTGTTCCACCACAGCACCACTGGCTCACTAAAATAAATCTGAGGGTGTGGTTTCTCCAAAATGTGTGACGATCTAGAAAGAAAACAAAATACATAGACTGAATTGTAGTGTTTGGGTCTAAGGGCAGTTGTTGGAGCAGTCAATAAACAATTATGAGAAATGCCAAATCTTTATCACATGCTTTCATGAAATTTTGTAGACAAATGTAGTTGTAAGGTCTAAATCTGTAGAATCTAATCAGAGTTGAGACTAATTTTTCAGAGGGAAGAAACCAAGTAGAAACCTACTTGTAGAATACTATGTTTAGGTATTAAGTATAGTGTTCTACAAGTAAGTTTCTACCTGGTCACTAATGGACACCACAAAACATGAGGGGAAAAATGAAAGAAATAACCCAGTCTGCTTTTTAATGAATTTTTGCTTTTACTGAAAAGTCACTGTCATCTTACTGATATAAAATAACTGTTGTTTCATATAGTTGTATAGTCATTAATTTTATACATTTATTGACAGAGATCAACAACTGCCCTTAGACTTACATTAAAAGTAAGCTTTGCGTGAACAGGTTTATCAGCTATCATCTTAAAGCAGGAAATCATGTTGATGTTATTATCCATGGTAATTATACAAATCCTACAGATGCATTAGACAGAGATTATGAGATTAAAAAAATTAATAAATGTAAAAAAAGGAATGGAATATTTATTTACGAATGGTAGGTAAATACAAATACCTAATACTTCTATTCTATTCTATTCTATTCTATTCTATTCTATTCTATTCTATTCTATTCTATTCTATCAATTTCATTGCCTAATTTTGATTATTTGTAACTCAGCAACTATACTGTTATCCTTGGCTTTTTAAAGAATGTGTACATAAACAGTAATATATTGATGCTATTGTTATTTTTGCTATCACTGTTTTTTCTGGCCTGCACTTTGAATAGCCAAAAGACCGGTCTCACATTTACTGCTAGATAGGCACTAAATACTTTATTCAAAACTGGCATATATACTGACATACATTATTTTAGCTTTACAGGAAATCTGCAGGCTAAAATAAACGTCATAACAACATCATAACAATATGCAATCATTTGGTTTTCAGTTACAGTGTCGTTATCCAACAAGCACTCACACTATTGACCTCTAGATGGCCACATTGAATCATGCTGTCAGTGAAAGCCATTAAGCGGTGATACTCTGTTTGCAAAAGCATCAATAAAAGGGCCTAAGAAAAAGAAAAACTTGGCACAAGTTGGACACATACTCAGCATAGAATCAAATAGTATTAGCCCCAAATATGCTTTAAAATGAATGAGTACTATGTCCCACCTAACTACTCCATTGTTCGACTTAAATTATATAATTCGGTAATTATAGTGAAACTAATAGGAAATGTGTGTCATTACAAGAGTGACAAATGTAAGTCTGAATCCACTGAACCCAAGCCAGTTTGAAGTTTGACGGGTTAATGTAAAGACTAGAGATGTCTGACAGTGTGTTTGACAGGCCAAATGCGTTAGGCTTACTCAGGAGTATTTTATTCAGTGGTTTGAACCGTGTGACACTCGCTGCGTCGTCTGTGTGGAGCTCAGCTCCTCCACGCTGACACTATGCAGGATGGAAAGATGTGGCCTGAGCCAGGAGAGGCTGGAAAGAGGCCACTGTGACTCTGCAACAGTCAGTCTCTGAGGCTGAGCCACAGGCCTGACTACACACACACACACACACACACATTTGTATGAAAAATGAAGAACTAATATAAAATGTAGACATGGTTTTCTGAGGGTCCAAGAGTAAGCATATTTCCTAGTGTCATTTCATTCTTTTTTTCCCCAAAAGTTTATATTTTTTCTGGTTTCAGTTCAATTTTAGGACAGTTTCTGGTTAGTCTGAACTTTCAATACATGCAAGCACACACCCATTAACAGTTTTTTACATTTGCTAACAAGCATTAGTCACTTCCAGGTTCAATTTCTCAAAACTCTTCACACAGTTAGGACAGTGCTTTATGTGATCCAAACAATGCTCTATGTGGACCAAACAATAAATACATTTTATTGTATTGACAAACAATATGTATTTGTATTAAATATGTATAATGTAGGGCATATAATGTAGTTGCCACCACATAGCTTCGGCCTCTTTGGTTTGATCCTGAGCTCAGGTTACTGTCTGTGTGGAGTTTTGCATGTTCTCCTAGTATTTGCTTGGGTTTCCTCTGGGTTCTCCAGTTTCCTATGGCCTCCCAAAAACATGCAAATAGGCTACACTAAATTGTCGCTTGGTGTGTGTGTGTGTGTGTGTGTGTGCATGTGCATGCTTACCTATAATAGACAGGTGCCCATTTGGATGAATTTTCCCGTCATCAGCTACTAAGGTTGCTGTTTTAATTACTATATATAGTCATTATATTCCATAATCATTATAGTCTTTAGCCTAATTCATTAAACTTAATCCAAAGCTCAATGACTGAAAAGCAGATATAAAATTCATCTTGAATCCAACTTCAGTTTTATGAAACTAGGAAGTAGTCAATCTTCATTTTACTACAGTTAGAAAAAAATGTTCCCTTAAGGGTTCTTAGCTTACAAAAGGGGGTTCTACTTGGGACTCTTTCTGATAGGGAAACTCTCTGTTGTAGGGATCTACATCAAACCTTTAAGATGTCTTCCAAAGAGACAAGCTAAAGAACCAACCAGGCCCTATTAGCATCATCGCTGTTTGGTTAGTCGTTACTCTAGAGATACGCCTGGATGTTCTTTAACCAAACAGCACTTTCTCACCTGCCCAGATACCAGGTGATGGAGGCCTAAAGTAGTGTCTGCAGTCTGCAGAACCTCCTGGACTTCACAGTATGTTGAATATTCAATGAATCTCACTTTTACTGCAATAAGCAATGTGAACAGATGGGTGATTACATGCTCCTAAGTAACAATAATGTTAATGTTATGCTTTAGTCAAACATATTTACAGACCTTTACATTATTGCATTTAGCAGACGTCTTTATGCACAGCGACTTACAGAAGTCCTTTTAGTCTTCATAAATTAAGGCTCATTTATATGCTTGGTGAAGAGGGGAAGATTTGTGTGTTGCTTGTGCAATGAAATATGCTACAACATTTTCACCAAACAAATAATCTGACTGTAATATAGGTAATACCAATAACTGTGATACTGAATTGTATGATTACCAGACCATGAACTCCTCATATCCTTCGAGCTTAATTAATTAATGTCTCCTCGTTCAGTTGTCTCAGTTCTGCTCATCAAGGTCCATTTGGCCTTCAATAAGGAGGGTCCTTTTCATCACTTTTCATCTCTAAGCCTCTCTCTTCCTCAGACCAGTGGTCTTTCCTCCTCATCCTCATCACCCTGAGCTGCACTGAGAGCACATAGTGTCACCATAGTGACAAACTCAGCTCTCCTGGATGAAGTTCCTGTTTGGGTCATATTCCTCATCTTGTTGACCCTCAGGGTCATTGAGGTGATCAAGTTCATCATTGGCACTGTCTCCGTCATGCCAATGATTAACCTCCTCATCCTCATTTTGCTGCTTTTCCCTCCATTTATTATCATCCTCCTCTTCCTCAGGGTGGAAAGTAATTTTGCTACATTTACTTTTTAATACAGAGAGTTTAAAAATAATGTATGCAAGCCAATTAAAAGACCATATATGCACATTTTAAATAATTAAATTTCACGACCCAATCAAAAAAAAACAAAAAAAAAAACAGCTTCCTGCTGAAAGTCTACACTTCAGGTTCCAAATGCTTACTCAGCAACAGCAAAGTATGAGCCAGTGGAGGGAGATCAGCACCCCTGCCCCAATTTATCAGATATCTTCCATTTTTAATGCTTCAGAGGAAACAGCATGATAATAATCTGCAAAAAAAACCAGCATTTGGCTAACCAACTAAAGTTCCCGTTCTATATACTGTTGATAATGGAGGTGGTGTTCACTTCATCATCACTTAGTTAACATAATATGGGATACGCTGACAGATACGTGTCAAATACAGACATAAAAAAGTCATCTTTAAAGTAATTACCTGTAGTTTTTCACCACGTTTTACTTTTACTCTAGTGAATTACTACTACAGTAGCATTACTTTTACTCAAGTCGGTGTGTTTTGTACTCTTTCCACCACTGCACCACTGCTCTTCCTCATTATCTTCATCAAAATCATCATCAAACACTTCTTCCCCATAATTTCAATCATCAGCCTCATAATCTCCATCATAGTCATTATCATCATATGCTTCCATAAATGCAATGCCACTATCTGTATCTATCAAGTAACCATATCTGTATTCAGATTTAAACCCGAAGTGGACATAGCCTGAACCAGAAGGGGTTTCTTTCTCTCTCTTTCTTGTTTTGTTTTCTTTCTTTTTTTTAATCGGCCCTTCCACTATGCCCCCAAAAACACTCAGGGAAAAAACCCAGAGGTAGAACTGTCAGCATTTTCTGCATGGTCCATGAATTCTGGCTCTGACAGTTCCTCAACCTCAGAGTTGTAATTGGACTCAATTAGAGATGTGTTTGGGACTGTTTTTAAATTCTGTTTTTGCAATTATTATTTTTGATTTTTCTTGCCTGTGATATTTTCTGTGTTTCACAAAATATAGCAAACTAGTAGCCTAATTTAAACCAATGCAACCCTGACTAGGCAGTTGCTAAGGATGAATGAATTAACAATGTATGTTCATGCTAATGAATGTGTTATTTGGTTGTCCTGTGAGCTTCATATCTGACCACTCGCTCTTGCCCGCATGAAAATTAAAAACCACACAAATGTTGTTGTGTCCCTTGAGATCTGATGCACACCTCGAGCCTCAACCAGTGAACTTTTCTGGCAAGCTCTAGTCCTAACCCTTCATCCTGTAGCTCTAGCTCTTCATCTATTAGCTCTAACTCTTCCTCCTCTAGTTCTAATTCTTCATGACTTAGCTCTTACTCTTCATCTATTAGCTCTAACTCTGCATCTGTTAGCTCTAACTCTTCCTCCTGTAGCTCTAACTTTTCATCATGTAGCTCTTACTCTTCCTCTCTCCAAAAGCAATAACACATAGTGAGAAAGTGAAAAGATTGCAGATAGGGGGCTCCCGAGTGGTGCAACAGAAAAGTGTTCGCCCTATCATCCGGAGCTTGTGAGTTTGATTCCACAGCCATCCATGGCTGGGTGCCCAAGGGAGCAAAATTGGCCGTGCTCTCAGGGAGGGAGGGGTGTCATACTCTCTGTCCCCATCAATCACAATGACACTAGCCAATCATGGGCATCTGTGAGCTCATGCATACAGAAGTGGGTGGATAGCAGTTTCCTCTGAGTGTGTTATACCGCCCCTGAGGTTACATGAGCAGCAGTTTGAAAAGATGCGGTCTGCTGGCTTCACGTGCCTCAGAGGAAACATGTGATAACCTTCATCCTGCCTGGATGGTAGCTGTCATGCTAGAGCTGCCTGATGGGTGGGAATTGGCCATGACTAAATTAGAGAGACGTGAGGGAAGATAAATATTCTGACACTTTTATTATTTTTTTTAAATTTAATATTCTTCTAGTGCATATATTCACTCCAAACATTTTTTTTACTGGGAGACTATATTAAAAAAGGAACATCCTAAAGTTTGCAGGGGCAACATTATTAAACACTCACTCAATCATAATTTTTATGATTTTTTTCGTTCATATTTATAAGTACAAATTCAAATGGCATTGTGTGTGTAAATTTGGAAAGTGGATATATGCAATGGAAGTATGTTGTCTAAAATTCTGCGAAAAGAATGCGCCTTTCATTCAGCCTCCCTAAAAAATTCGCACTGCCATGAGGGGAATACCACTGAGCCACTAAATATGAATTCATCTTTATCTTTATTTGTCTATGTAATGCTAAGATTTACTTTGTCTTGTTTTATTTTTTTCTTTCATTTTTTTTAATGTACTATGCTGCAATGTATTTCCACCATTTTTACCAATAACGGGTATTGGATCAGTGCCATCTCTAATCAAATTTTTTCTATTGTCTACAATATTTTCTATTATTTTCTTTTTCCATTTTCTTTTTCTTAAAAACCATGTCTAGTGTATTTCTTGATTAATAAACTATATATAAATTGTGGTGTCACATCACACTCAAATTAATTAAACGCAGCTTAGGATTTAGGTGTAAATTTTGGTAATAATTTAGGAATTTTGGAATTTAGATATATTTATTTGATTTGATTTATTATTTATTTGTGTTTGTATATTTGTGATGTTGGTGTGCTAAGGCTCATCGTAAGTAACAAGAGTAAATAATTATCATTTACAGGTAGAATTAAATGGCAAAGCAAAGATTTAATAATAATTTAATTTCATCTTCAGTATCCTGGTTCAGAGACGTGACGAACCAACACTATGTTTGTGCCACCATAATAATGACGATAATAATAATCATTCATTCATCTTCACTAACTGCTTTATCGTTGTCATGGTTGTGGTGGATCTGGTGCCAATCTAGGAACACTGCATGTGAGGTGGGAACACAGCCTGAATACCGCCAATACATCGCAGGGTACAATGTACACACACACACACACATTCACACTCAATGTGAACATAGTCAATCCAGCTACCGGCATGTTTTTGGGAGGTAGCAAAGCAACCAGAGAACATGATGGAAACCCACAAGGACAGTAATCTGAGCTCTGGAATGGACCCTGGATTTGTGAGGTGGCAATCCTATCTTCTGTGTCATAATAATAAGAAAAAGAAGAAGAAGAAGAGGAATGTTGGCTTATATAGCACATTTAATTCTGACTTCAAAATCTCATTTCTTTACACTGAAAAGCTGGTCAAAACAAAGTATTTATAATAAAAAACCCAAACGTATACCCAACAGTTAAGCTAGGTTTAACATGCTTTTAACATATTAAACAAGTGTGTTAGCTATGTTTAGCAAGTATGTTTAGCTCCTCTAGAGAAAGTATCTTTAGCTCCTGTAGAGCTATTAAATGTTCCTAATCATCTCTAGAACACTATTCCAGAGTTTAGAAGTGATGTAAGAAAAACATTTTCAAGAAACCCTCTGAGATATGACTGGCTATATTGGCTATATATATGGGCTATGTTCCTTTAGAAGATCGGCAAGATACACTAGAGATAAACCATTCAGACTCTTAAATGTCATACATAGTCATACATTTTGTACACTTTTAGAAAAAAAGAGTGATTTAATGGCTTTTTAGTAGTTTATTGAATAAGCCTACTTGGAACTCTTTCTGATAGGTGAACTCTCTGTTGCAGGGTTCTACAGAGAAGCGTTAAGGGTTTGGTCAGAGGAGCAGCTGAAGAACTGATTAGTGTAGCTTGAATAAGACTGGGGTAATGAGCTCTGCTTTACTTTGCATTCTGACCTAGCTGAAGCTTTCTAAAATGAGGCAGCAGGGCAGCAACACATTACAACAGACACATCGAAAGGTTTTGAAACCATGCTCTAGTTTCCCCCCTCATTTGGGATTTTTATTTCATATTTTCATATGTTTCTCAGATGACAAATTAACACTTGTGATGAGTGCCTTGCAGCAGCTCTTGCCTCCGCATTGACATTTGATAAATCTATTAGATATGTAGATGAATAAAAGAATCAAAATCAAGACAGGAAAACAGATGTGGGCAAGATATTTTCGGGTATTAGATTAAATTTTTTGGAACACTGCAAGAGTTGAAATAATTGTTATAAATAAGATTATAAATTATTAATGCCAAAGAACATATATTTTATTGTTTTCTTGCTAAGCCAGGCTCACTCTGCTACCTCGGGCTATATGAACACTGTGCTTGTGAGGGCTAAAAAGTTAATTAATGAATATTAAAGTAATTGAACTATGTTTAGGATTTATGATGATCAGTTACATTTTTTCATAAACTATTTTGGAAAAAAAAAAAAACCAAGACTTCCATTTTGTTTCAAGGCTACACAAGACAATTTTGGTTTCTCTCTCTCCCTCAGTTAACACACACACACACACACACACACACACACAAAGTTAGTGTAAAATATCCTTAATCTTATTTCTCAGGATTTCCATAGAAAACCCTATCTCACACACACACACACACACACACACACACACACACACTGAAAGGCAGTGTAAAATATCCTTAACCTTATTTCTCAGAATTTCCATAGAAACTCTATCTGAATGAATATGCTGATCATAGCTAGATGTACATATTAGGGATACATCAATACCGATACTGGTATTAGGTATCAGTCCGATACCATGTTACTCGAATTTAAACTCAATGCCCCAATACCAACATCTGATACCATGTGATACTTCATGATGTAAGCCTAGTTTACACCCTGCACTAATGAACAGACATGAAGTGACAGCGATCTGGACATATTTCACAATGAATGCAAAGCAGACTGAAAACTTTGCTGTCCAAATATATCAAGATGAGGTAGTACAGCATCATCCTACAAGTAACGTGATAACCTGACATCGTATGCTATTTAAACTTTAATACAGAGCTCAAAGGTGGCTGACCTGATCTGATGCAAGTATCGGTGAGCATGGTCATTAAAAATGAGAGCAAGATGCCGCAAATTGCATACACATAAAGATATTCAGGGTATTAAGCGTGAAGCAGTGAAGCGAACATGCAGAGAAACTTGCACGTGAGAGCACTTCAGATGTGCAAGCACTGAGCACTGAGGCATGCATGCTTTCTTTTGCCAGAGTCTAGGTGAAATTCATGACACCTTAATGACCACGCTCGCTGATACCGCTCTGCGCACTCCTATTGGCCACGCTTGCTGTCTATATTAAAGCTGCTGTTTAAAAACCATAACATCTTAAACATAAAACAGCATGAGGAGTTCATTGTTAGCAGCACAGAGCAGCAACCAACAAACAAACATAAACAGAACTAAATAAATTAAACAGAACTAAATGTATTCATTTAGTTTTTATAATGTAAACATGTATTCATACTCGGTCTGAAAAAAGGGTGTTGATGCATCCATAGTACATATAGTAGCATTAAGGACATCGGTCTCTTAGTAATGAAATGGATTGGTAGGTATTACAGAGGCACAGCACAGACAAGTTGTTTTTGATATTTTGAACAAGAATTGGGGAAGGGGAAATGTTTGCAGGATAAAACTTGTCAAAAAGTCATATTTCCTGTCAGGTATAAAAGATCTACCTGTTTGTTGGACTGCCACTGGCTTAATGATGCTCTGGCATACCGGTTGCATACTATGAGCCACACAGATGTGGATAAGACTAACAAATTTGGTCCCAGGTCTTTGCACAGCAGGTGTGTGATACTCCTTTTTTCTTCTTTTCTTAAAAGTTGAGCTATCAGGAAAACACAGGCCAAATGTTCCAACCATGCTTTAAACCATGTACTCATGCACTACTGGCACTTGTTTTTTTTTTTTGTTGAGATTTTTCCAGCCTGAAACAGAGGAGAGATACAATAGGTATAGTGGGTTTGATTGGGGTTTTCAATGCAATTGCAATTCACCTCACCAGCAGTAGAGCACGCTAAAAAAAGCTCCTTTAAATTCTGGTGGTCACATGGCAGTAGGCGATTCTCTCTAATGGACACTTGCTTGTTATGAGACTTGCTTGTTATGAGACTAAAAAACCGTGATGTGATGTATTTGTTTATAAGACAAAGACTTGTGAGACAAGTTTCCGTAGACGTTTCTATGGTTTCTATTAGGAAATCTGACCCTTAGGCGGTTAGAGTCATGGTGTATGTGTGCATGTATGAAATAGGGTTTTTGTTCACACTATTAAGGGTAGATTCTCTGATTTGTAATGCTGCATGCTGCATACAGCAGTCTACAGACCACACATTTCTCTCACAGCAGTCTGTCCTAGAGACTCGTTGCATCTCTCGGGGTGGAAATGTATCAGCATTCTTCACCTCATTGCCGCTGGGACAGTCAAAGCAGGAGTGTGTGTGTGCATGTTTGTGACTTTAAATGCGTTAGGGTGTCTACACTGCAGCCTCGCCCCTTTAACGCCTTTCATTTTCACTCAGCAATCTCGCCTACGCACTTGGCATGTGACTGCCGCCAGTGACAGGAAATCAAGGATGTCAAATCCTGCTAAGGCGTCTCGCTCCATTCTCCCACACAGCTGCCTTAACCCAGAGTCTCACTTACTGAACGTTAACATATGTGTGTGTCTGCATGTGGGTTCTAGTCAACATCTTTGTGTCTGCTTCTTCCAACTCGCCCTGAAAGCTTCCAAATATACGTATAGCCTCACGCTGAACTAATTCATGTTGTCAATCTTCAGTACGGTTCTGGAAAGGGGCTTTTGCAGTGGGCTTTCTTTACCCAGCAGAATGGGACAGTAAAATACCATGCTGAGAGTTTGTATGATGTCAGTGTTGTATAGTTCTCAGTATTTTTATTTTTTTAGACAAACCCGCATGAGACGCTCTCTCCCACCCACCCTGACCCTGATATATACACCACAGTATTCACAATATAGCAGGGCTATTTAACTAAACCCAAACTATTCATGAAACTATTAAACCAGATAAGAAAATATAAAAATAGGGAATAAAAGAAATTATCACTGGCCGTGAAACTGACTGTAATTGTATGTAAATAGTGAAAGTATTTGTAGTCTTCTTACTGAGTAATCAGTATTTTCTAGTTCTGATACATGGTGTGTATAGTATACAAAAATAGGAACAGAATAAAAGAAAATACTTCCTGTATCCTAACCAAAACTAAGCTGAATTCTACAGGGAGTTGCAAAACCATGTTACATAAGAATAACAAAAGCAAAGTTACATTAAAGTATGGTTGTAACCTTTCTTTGTAGGTACAACATATGTCTCTACATGTTGTGAATGACAAGAGATATGCAGTTACTCTTTGCTTAATAATAGTAATTAACTTTTTTTTTTTTTTTTTTTTTTTTTTTTTTACAAAGAACTGTTTGTACTAGATGCGGGTCCATTTAGTATTTTCCTGAAGCAACAGTGTGCACAAAGCAACATTATGTTCTAACTGTGTGGGGTAGAACAGGTTAGGTTTGGAGTGAGGTGTTTGGTTGATGAACTGTGCTCCTCTGCTAGAGGTGCAATAAATCATTTAACGAAGCAATTTTGCTCAGCTGGGGTGCACTTGAATCAAACAGACGCCTACACAAAGTCTGTGTTGTGGGTCTCCTCATGTGTCTGCTGGGAGGCCATGTTAAAACACAGATGATGTAATTTAGAACTTTTTTTTCTTCTTTTTTTTTTTTTTTGAGTATGCAGCCGTTGCACAGACTCATGCCATAGACACCAGACGTATTGGGCCAGCATGCTAACTCAAGCACAAGCATTCTGATCTATCAACAAGTATTACTCAAGAAAAATAAGGTAGAATTTCATAATAAACCAACCCCCCCCCCCCCCGCCCCCCAAACACACACACACACATACACACACAAAAACACAAAGAAGCAGTAGTGAAAGAAGTACTGAAAAGACAGATGGGATTTCAATATCAAAGCAGAAAATTGACAAATTGAAACGAACACTTAAAAATAGTTTGAGTATACTTGTACTCTAGCAGTTTACTACAAGTTTGCTACAATTATACTGATGTTTACTTGGAGAGACGGACACTATCCTACACTTACATTTATTGTTAATATACTGACATGCCTAAGTATACTTGTAGAAAAGTACTTATGAGTTTATTTTTTGATTGTAATTTTATGGCTATGATATATAATACAGTTATATTTATTTCCGATTATATTAAACATTCAGTCTACATTTGTTATATCTATATTAAATTAGCTATTATATTTTTCTATTTATGTTTTGATCTGAACATGTTTCAATACAGTGTTCAGTATACTTGGAATGCATTTTTTTAATCAAGCATTTTAATTATTCTTTACTCAAATTCATATTTACTTGATTTGACTATGCAGCTCTTCATCATTGTCTTTAAATGAGCTATATAATGTGACATGAATAATAAAACAATAGTGAACAAAAGACAGAATAAATGAGTTTTAAAGCCAGTTTGTGAGCCTAAGTGGCAAAGCATTTGATTGGTCTTTAGGAGATTATTTTGAATAGAGACAATGCCTTAAAAATACCAAAGCTTTCACTTATAATACATTAAAATATATTATATTTTGATATGGGGAGCTATTCCAGAGTCTATATGGGTAAAATGTATGATTTGTTGGCACACAGAGGAAATGCATTTTTACATAATTTGGAGAAGAGTTAAATGCACTAGATTTCTTTATATTTTCTGCAACGCAAACATACTGCAACTTTGTCATTTAAGTGAATATATCTTCAAAAAGTTGCTCTAAAGTTAGTCTTGTAAATTGGCTTCACTTTTTTCTGCCTGGAGAGCAAACGTTTTTGAACATGATTTCATTCTCTCTGGTAGTACACTGGACATGTAGATCCTGTGGGATCATTTCTGTGATCAGCACAGGCGAAATATCCACTAGCAAGAACAATATGGGCCATTTCTCCTAATGAACATATTAATAGAGCCAGAATCGGTTAGTTATTAGGGACAACAAATTAGGGTAATTTGAATGAAATATATGTCATCACAACTTTTTTCAAGCAAATGCATATGAGCTGGATATATTTTGGATTTCTCAAACTGCCAAAAATAAATCATGTATCATTGAATAATAACTACAGTGGAGTTTTTGATTAATGCAGTTCTTGGTAGTGCACTCTCTATGTGTTGTATATGTAAAGAGGAAGAGAAAGCATGACTGAGACCTCCTGCTATGTAATAATTTCCAGATGGCTTTGAAATAGCCTCTTGATGGCTGGCAAATCAAAAACCAGATCCAAAGTGAAAGTGACGGAACCTTCAAAGACTAAAGTACTTGTGCTGTAAAGATAAAATAGCCTTTTTGTTCTCTTTGGGGTTAATGTAAAGCAAGATTTATATATGGATTTGTGGCTACAATATACAGGAAATGTGAATGAATGACATTAAGCTCATGAAGTTTCACACTATGGTCAATGAAAGTGTGACATTACATGGTAAGTGAAAGTGTGAACCAAAATAAGCCATAACAGAATAGACTGCTAAGACTGATATAGCAAATGTTATTAAAATATCATCATCATCATCATCATCATCATCATCATTTCCTTATATACACTAGCAGCCCCGTTGCCCAGGAAATATGAGCTATAAACCTAAAACCTGATGCAAATGTTAAAACTGATCTGCAAGTACAGTCTTGTAAATTATGCTACATTGTTATACAGACATAAAGAAATGACAGACATTATAGAAATGAACTCTCCTGCAGCCATGCCCATGTGACACTACAAAACATGCTTTAATTTTTCACATCTGTCAGTTTCAACACACAAAAAGGAGATCTGTGTAAGCCATAGAAAATGAAGACCTCAGACCTGGATAAACAGTAGACAGCTGGGGTGAGACAATGGCACCTCAGTTAATCATTAATGCTGTTAATGAACAGAGCATATGAGCACCCGGTACTTTCCAGAACCCTCTGGTTGCAATCATTCTTGGGCTGACCCTTTGCTGACACTTGCTGCACATTTATGGGTAGGATTATAGGGAGGGAGTGTGAAGAGCATAATCTATAGTAAATGCCAAATGTCCATCAATTTATTAGTTCCTGTTGTACAGTATTTAGATTCTGAACAAAGATATCTACTAAGAACAGTGACGACTAATTATTAATGTGTTTCTAAATAGTCAGTGGAAACCTCATCTGCTTGTTCCACGGTTATGGACAGTGAGTGCTAAGACATCTGTTCTTTCAGCACTTGCATCATGGCATCACCGCAGTGCAAATATAAACAGAATAACAAATCACTAATAAATGGTCATTAATGTAAGCTAAAACAGATGTGTCGATTTCACTGGGAGCCTGTGAAAGTGTGTTTTGTGTGATGTGTAAATGCACAGTGTGTCTCTGAGCATCCATTTGTAGAGGTGGCAGGTGTTCCTCCTTTCTCCACAGAGCAGGTTTTTATGTCCCTCCTCAAGTTAGTTGCTTGGTTTCCATGGAAATGGCCAACAGAAAGAGTCTTGTCTTAAGGGGCCTGTTGTGGGGACGGATTTACTAGCTGCCTGACCTGGACTTGAGTTTAAAAAAAAAAAAGAAAGAAAAATCAAGCCAGCAGAGAAAACAACCTAACATTGTCTCTAGCATGATGCACTGATTCAGTCGAGATGCTCAGTGCAGATGTTCCAAATGAGCTAGCTCTGTGTTCTTCACTATGTGCCAGCATTTAGATTTAATACTCTATTTCCTTCTGACAACATTTACTCCCAAGTGGCCGCTGCTATATTACTGGAGCATATATTTTCAACACCCCTGGCCAGCTGTTTCTAAGAGGCTTGCTTACTTAGTATGTCAATTTAGAAAAAAAAAACAACCTTTTTTAATGATTGCTGTCAATACACTGTGTCTGTAATTTGTTAATATTCTACCAAATTACAAGAACTGAATAATCTCTGAGCGAACTCTTTGGCCCAAACCTAAACTGCACACATGCTGTGGTAACCACAGGACAAGACAATATAGACAAAATCAGTATAGACAAAACTGGGATGGAGGAAAAGAGGAAGTGAACAGTGCCTTGTCCATGGAGGCGGGATGAGACTCGGGCATACGCCTAAACAGACACAGACACATTCATCCCTGCATTCACGCTAATCAACAATCCATCCAGCCAAAACTTATTTAATAACAAATAGAGAACTGCTAGCATATCTCTTTCCCCAATTTTATCTAAGACATTTGAATGCAGTGGCTTCAACCACAGGTCTTGTTTATTCTCACCTGGCCTCAAGAGGACACTCTGCTTAGACTGCCCTGCTGCCTCCATGCAATTTTCAAGAGTTGCCGGCAAGTCCTCAATTCGTATACTGCTGGATATGCAGTGAGCATTCATATTCTCCTCGCCACCCTTTGTTATCATAGGAATTGTGCTCAGATGGCTCAAGTTCTACCTCTTAGGATAATCATACAGGTAGTCGTGGATAGTCAAGGAGTCCACCTCACACCATATGATGAATGGCATACCTCAAAATCTGTGTTCAGTTCACTCCTCTTCCCACTCTATCTTCTTGTATCACTGCTATGCTAATGCTATATGTTCCTACCTGTCCTTTGTTCCAGAGCACAGGTTCTCAACCCTGATCTGGGAGTAGCCCCCCTCATGCACATTTTAGTGTTTTCCTTGCTGTCAACACACCTGATTTATCGAACCAGACAATTACCAGCCCTTCCTGTTGAATTCAGTGTGTTAGAGCAGGGAAAAACAGTAAAATGTGCAGGACAAGGCATACTCCAATACCAGCATTGCAGGGGACACCTCAGTTACAACATGAGTTTCAGCTTGACTCTTTTAAAAATGGTTCTGTTGTTGCTACTACCATGAAGATACCCTAAGATTCTTGATGACAACTTGTCAAACAACATGCTGAAGCAATTTCTTGAATTTCTTTTACAATATAAAATTGATCAGATGGTGTCTGGCAGAAACTTCTTGATCAAGAACATATTATCTTGTGGCTTGACTACATTTACATTTATGGCATTTGGCAGAAACCCTTATCCAGAGCGACTTACAAAAGTGCTTTGAAGTCTATCAAAAATACATTCTGATACTGGCTCACTAGGTCACAAACTAGGAATACCATCAGTCCAAAAACTCTCTTGGGGAGGTAATAGAGAAGCGCTCAGACAATACTTTTTTTTTTTTTTTGTAAGTACTAACTTAACTTACTCTGCCTCAGACTCTAATACTACAGAAGGCTCAGAGGCTGAGAGCTAGGTGGACTCATGTACCACTATAAGTAGGTTTCTAAGCAAGCTCCCCCTTATTGGATGGACAGAGGAAACCAGAAAAAAACAGAACACAAGTATAAAACCAAGACAAAACATTAAACCATAAAACTAGGTAAGAACAAAACAATCATCCCCTTATAAGCACTTTGAACAGAATGTTGAACAGAAAAGGTACAAATAAGATAATTAACCATGCATACCCATTAAACAAGGACAACAGAGACTACACAAAGGTTTGTAGGGAGAGAAGCAAAGTTTACAAGGGCTATAACTATGAATGTAAATAAAAGGATACACAGAGCAAGGTGGTGTGAAGAATGTACGCGTAAGATGGTTCTTGCAAATTGAGATGGTTTGGGGCATACATGTGGTATTGTTCCTCATGCCTTGGACCTACTTCATCATATCTGAGCATTTTTACATGTGCCATTCACCATCCTCCCATAATGAAAGATGGTATCTAGCCAATGTGCTTAAGCCTTCCATAACATCTTCTGGTGTCCTGATCTTTGTTCATACCTGTTGTTCATACCAATAGGTCTCTTTGCATTGAGTGTACAGTGTACTCTGTTTTAGTCAGTTGTCCTGGATACTTGCATGCACTATAGCTGCAGTTATAAACAGTTTCTTGGTTTTCCTAGTCTCCTAAGTTCACTGGTTACCTTGTTCCTCATCATAGTTCTTGTTCCTAGTTCTGTGCTAATTTTGGCTTCTGACTTGCCTGTTCTGGATAGTGAGCATGAATTTGTCTGTAATGTCAACTGATACTCCAAAGACTGGAGTAGTATTGTATACAATACTGAATAGTATTGTATACTCCCATCACAGCCCTCTTGTTCTACTAACAATTAGCACTACGAAATATAGTGCTGGAAAATACAAAAAACATATTGTATCATAATTCATTCACTGGGTGACTTGGTGGTACAGAAGATAGCTTGCCACCTCACAGCTGCACGATGCCCAGTTTGATCCTGAGCTAGGATTACTACCTGTGTGGAGTTTCATAAGTTCGCCCAGTGTCTGTGTGGGTTTCCTCAGGGTTCTAAAGTTTCTCTCAAAAACATGGTAGTAGGGGGATTTCCTGCACTAAATTGTCCTAGGTCTGAATGAATGTGTTAATAAGTGTGTGCATCATGCCCTCTGATAGACTGCAGTCCCATTCAGGGTGTGTCCATGCCTCGCACACAGTGTTCCCAGGATAAACGCTTGATCCACCAAACCTGATAAAGAGGTTACTTTAGATAAATGAATACCTTGATATTAAATTTTGAAAAAATGTTCACAAACAAACAAACAATTATTTGCTTTATTGTGTTTATAGCTTGTATCTTAGCAATTAAAAGCTTGGACAAAATAGCACGCCAAAAGGTTCATCTTCTGGGCTTTTTGTTAACAAACTAAGAAACTCCAAACTGACTATCATAACCCTAGTCTATCTGAAACAAAGGATTTAAGACATGCAGGCAAAACCACACAATTTACCATCTTTTATAGTTTTTAGATTAAACAGCATCTTTGCCATGCAAATTTGATGACATATAAGGACTGCTTTGAATACTCATATCTGCCTTGATGATTTCCTTCAAATTTCCAAAATAATAGACTTTAAATAGATGTATCAACTTTGTGCCTTATGTAAAATATATTGAGAAAGTAAATATGGTTATAATTTATATTTATACAATAAATTAATTACATTAATTAAATTGCTAGTGAATAAAATATTTCCAATGGTTTAACCATTAAAATATTAGTAAAAAGCACTATAAAAAAAAAACAGCTATACGTAATTTATGTTAAGCCAGCATGAACATGATGTCAAAAAGTAAGCTTAAAACCAGCATATAATCAACACATTACAGTATGTGATATAGCATCCATTTTACTATTATTTACGTATTTGGATAGAAAATATGTTATATGTTAGGTGTGACAGTGATTTTGCCAAATGTCTTCTCCCCCTTCCCCCAAGCTTTAAAAACCTGATTGCTCTCCCTCACACATTTGAAATGCACTGAAAGTAGTCACTGAGACACGCCTAAATGTGGCAGGCAACATGAGGCCATTAGCATCCCTTTCACACCTGCTGCCTTTCTGTGTGGAGGGGGGTCTGATTTGGGAAAGGCGATCCTAGAGGTGGTTGTGCTGCAGAGTGGAGCTCTGGCTTGATGTGTCTGGAGTTGAAAGAGAATCTGGCCGTATGTCACCTGTTTTGCACTCACACAGGACTGGAGAGAGTTTCTTTTACACGGACAGTAAGTGGCCCATCTGTGACTACTGCTTCTCAAGTAACTTCAGTGTTTGTCACTGATAATCTATGATGAAACCCTTTCACCCAGATCACCCAGTATCTGTAGCTGCATACTGTGTTATTTACACATTAGTTGTGACTGAAATAAAAACCACTGTGTTAAACTATTTTGCATTATGGATAAACCAAGGTGCTACTGGGTTGCCTTAGAGGATATATATTTTTGGTCAGGAACTATGACTTATTTAATGTCACACCAACCACAAAGAAAGAAGGAACAACAGAACACTGCTTTATCACTTCAGTATTTGGCACAGAATGGCACATTTAACAGACTGTTTAGTCTTCATGTTATCATTAACTGCCAAAGTGTCTTGCCATGCTCTTGTAAACAAGCCAATCAGTACGGTATTGTTTTAGAGTCGTCCCAAATAACAGGTCAGACAGGAGTACATTTGCATATTTAGGGGGTTCTAAGTGTATTTTATATACACGAAACATTCCAAATATATATATTTTTAATGAGGCAGATATGTTGAACTTGCAAGGCTGCCGTCTGCTGCATTTATTTGCATGAACTGTTAACGCTTTTGTTGAGACATATACTATATTCGCTGTGGTCTACAATGAATACTGTATATTCACCAATGTCTATGTACAAACATATTTCGTTGTTTGTATTTTGCTTTATGACACTTCACATATATAATTTAACTGTGTCTTTCTACCATTGATTTATGTATGATAAATGGGTCTGCATACCGCACACACAATCAGTTTAGTTTGCTGTTCCATGTCAAGAGTAGGCATGCTAATGTATTCAAGCTGGGGAATGGCTCTCAGAGTTCATTGAAAATGAACAAAGGTGATACATAAATGTAAAACAAGCCATTTACAGTTATCGGTTCAGACGGCATTGTGTGAAAAGTGTGCTTTGTGATGCAAATGCAGAATTTTGGATTGGCCAGAGGGAGGTTAGGGATGGGGTAAGAAAATGGCCTTACTCTGCACTATGCTCACTGAAATAATTAACCATTCAATTTCTGTGGGGATTTAAAATGTGCGGATTCTTGCAAATACACTTTGAACCTAGAACCTCAAAGTTATTTATTGAGGAAACATATAATATTCTTTTACATTTTAAAGTTTTACATTATACAATATGTGTATGTGAATATTCCGATCCTTTTGCAGAAGGCAAAGTCATCATAATTAGCTAAGTAGTATTTGAAAATTAATCCAACTTCAGTCAGCAGGGACGCCTGGGTGTATTATTTTGACTTACATTTGAGTGCAAAAGTTTGCACATCCTTTGGAAAAAACACATAGGCAGCCACAATGAAAATTAACTGAACCAATTAAACTATTCGTGTGAGTAAGGTTTGTATGTTCCTTCATTATCACAGGTAATGAAGGAAAAAGTCTAATAGTGCACGGTAAGGTATTAATAGTAAACAAAATAATGATTTTTTTCCTATTTTTCATGGCTTCTTTCTTTGTTTTTTTTTTCCAAACTGTTTTTCATATATATATATATATATATATATATATATATATATATATATGAAATAATTATATGAAATCTGAATATATAAATGTAAATCCTGAATATGTAGTTATAATCCCTGATTATATATTCATACATATTATCAGACATATTGATAGACAAGCTCTTAATTTTTCCATATTTGACTAAACCAGTAAACATGCTTGGTATAATCAATAATCAATAAAATCATTATTTTTCAGATTATTGTTGACAATTTCCCTAGCCCTCTCAGTCATGCTGAATTCTGCAGAAAAGCTACACAGCATTAACACTGTTAACGGACTGTGAGGACCCTTTGTCACTACGGCAAGCCTTTTGTAAAGTAGAGGAACATACTCCCTTTGGTTTAGATAAGTGATGTGCATTTAAAACAATTCTATAATAGTACAATATTTGCATTGATAAAAGGATGTATAGGCCTACTGTTTTCATAAAAAAATTCAGTAAGAACATCTGTCTATTGACATGCCTGGTCATAAAGATATATTATTATTATTGTTGTTGTTGTTGTTGCTGTTATGTAACTACGAAAGCACGAGGGATGCAAATTTGGCACTCAACTGACTGCTTGTCATTGAACCGTTTGACTTTGGGCCTTGAACATCGCAGAGCTCTGTCGGAGTCCTGCAGCGTGACACAGTTTATACCGAATGGGCTTTATAATAGTCCTGATAGATCAGCTCTCTCTCTCTCTGCTGCCCAACTTGCTGCGCTGATCAAGTTTTTGACAGTCAATGAGAGGGGGCAGAGAGAGAGAGAGAGAGAGAGCTGTGAATGGTGAAGGAGCAGGGGAGGGCAGGCAGAGAGAAGGCGAGAGAGAAAGCGGCTGGCCTTTGTAGTCGGCCGAGGAATGCGGAAACGTCCCTGCTCTGTGTCAAACTCCTCCGGAGGGGGTCGAGGCAACATTCAGCCCAGCGTGGGAAAGCGACGGGCAGAGCGAGCTCACCGAGCAGCTCAGCGCACCACACTCTCTCCGCTTAGATGGGAAAACGCGTAGTGGGGGAAAACGGACGGACGGTAGCCTAGCCGAGCTGAGGATATAAGCAGCACACGCTCCTTGCACGCTCACTGAGGGCTTGGGGAAAGACAAGAAAAAGCGAGTCGCTGAGTTGAGCTCGGTGTGCCGGAGTGGCGCAGGCGCTGGCGCAGGGAGGATGGGGGTTAAAGCGCTGCAGCCGCCGACTACCTGTGTGGCCTCGCTAGGACAGTCCGGGATGTAGAAGAGGGGGAGAGAAGAAGAATAAAAAACCCGCTCCTGCTGCTTCTTTCTCGCAGTGTTTTTTTTTTTTTTTTTTTTTTTTAAATAAACGCGAACGCTTGTAGCGTGATTTACATTTCAGTGAGAAAGGGGTAAGTAAGTAACCCAGTCTATCATTTGCAGAATTCTTTTATTGCATTTTGCATTTTTTTTTTTGTGGTTGCAGTTTTGCATGTGTTCTGCGACTTTTGCATTTGCCTGCTTTGCACACATAGCCTACTGAAGAGCATTTAATACATAGTAGACTACCAGTTAATAAAAGTTGACAATATTGTATTGTCAGCCAGACCAGTCGCGCAAAGTGAAACTGTTGTGTCCACGCGGAGCTCGCGAGCGTTTGGCCACAGCTTTGTATTGATACGTTGAACAATGAAATCAGTAGGCAGCCACGTGCTCGGGGATTTCGGGGCCACATAATGCACGAGCATCTTTGCCCATCCTGTCAGAACTGTATATATTAACAAATTCCCACTAAGGTCTACCTATATGGTCTTCCTCTGTTTATTATTACTGATGATCGTTCTCTTGTTTATGCTTGTTTATGTTACCGGGTTAATTTAACGCTTTCTTTTGAATTGTTTAATTATAGCCACTGTGTGTCGTGTGCATTATATGCATGATATGAATTGTATAAAGTAAGAGCTTTGATAAATTGTGATTACTTAAAAATTCTCCACGCGTGTGTGGTGAACTTAGCATGGTCTTACAGCTGGCACTGCGTAAAAACGGGGAAATATGTAATTTGGCCAAACGTTCAGCGCGACAGATGTTCGGACATCAGACTGTTGTGATGTTAATCCATAGCTCGTGCTCAACTCATTCGTGTTTACCTTGCCCTGCTTTGCGCTTGCTCTCTCTACAGGCAACGCACGTGCAGAACCGGCGCTGACTCTCCCGGTCATGGCTTCGTGAAAGAGCCTCACCGGGCACGTTTTCGGGATTCCCCGGGGTAGAGCTGCATCTGAGCATAAAGACGCCCGTGCCAAAAAGACAAGTAGATAAAAAAAAAAGGATGGACAGAGAAGGTCTAAACCAGCAGTATGAGCCCGTGGCTGAGATCGGCGAGGGCGCGTACGGGAAGGTGTACAAGGCGCGCGACCTGAAGAACGGACGCTTCGTGGCGCTGAAACGGGTGCGCGTGCAGACCGAGGAGGAGGGCATGCCTCTGTCCACCATCCGCGAGGTGGCAGTACTGAGGCAGCTCGAGTCTTTCGAGCACCCCAACGTGGTCAGGTAAAGAGGGAATTGGGGTTTTAAACTCTTCACCCTCGAAATTCTACTTTATTAGAAATTGTCACAAAGCAACTTTACAGAAACCTGAATGTAGATGTATGTTTAGATCCCCAAATGAGCAAGCCAGGTGGTTACAGTAGCAAGGACAAAAAACAAACAAAAAAAAATGTCTGAAACGACACAAGGAAGAAACCTTGAGAGGAACCAGCCTCAAAAGAGAATCCATCCTCATCTAGGATTAGAACTAATTACTCTACCACAATTCTATGCTATAACGTCAAACAGTATTTTGAAGTTGAAAGGATGTTCAGTATGAGGATCATCGTCTGTATGATTATAGCAGCAGTTCTTAGGTACACGTCTACAGTGTCCACGTGAGATTATCCACTAAAGAAAGGGTGCAGCACGATTATAAAGTGTTAATCAACTGTTCAGACTGTGCAAATCTTTAGGGTATTTATGTGGGACTATCCACAGCAACAGGAAGTGAGTCACAGGGCTCCATCAGGCAGGTCCAGAGGACGACGGCAGCCGCAGTAATAAATATATAAAAATATCTTGAATTGAATCAAAGTGTTCAGAATCAGGCACAGATTAAAAAATTACTAATCTGTACCTTTCCCCGTGTCTGGGGTGGTACCCTTAAGAATACATCTTTTGTGCCTTTAATGTGTATCTTGTACATGCTAGGAAAATGTGAATGTAGCAACCATTTTAAAATGAGGCACAAAATCTGTCCCTAAGGTATTTTTAATTAGTTTTTAGAGAAATACATGGCACACAACATTCCAGGCTAAAGATGCACAATAAAGGTACAAAAGGTCACCCCAGTGACAAGGAAAGGTACAGTAACAACCGTGTTTGAATCTTAACATCTTCTACTGTAGCACACTGATACTGGAATGCGGTTCATCATTCAAGGATGACAAAAGCTGATCACTTAATTCCACAGAAATGGCCAATCAAAATGCAGGAACCACCTTACAATGTTCAGCAACATCTTAAGAAAGTAAAAGCTAAAACATTAGAAAATGTGCAGACTGCAGGTCTATGTGATTTAAAGATGGTTTACCGAGTTGGAGAGGGATCTGGTTAGCTCATTGTTAAATTGCTTAGAAGTGCAATGCTTTCCTCCACTGTCTTTAGAATTCCCTGAGAGTAAATGTCTTGCAATTAGTTCACTGTGGAGGGGCCAAAAAGCACACCTTTTCACTATATATGTCAACATGCCATCTTGTACAGCACAGTTTTTTTCCCCCATGGTGATGGGCAACACGTATTTTACGCGTGTGCAACCTCATATTGATACTTTAATAATGAATAATCATATTAATAATTATTCACTCAAACTAAAACGTTCAGCACATCATTTAGCACATCGTCCTTTCCCTGGTCTAAGACTTTTTAAACCTGGTTATGAATTAATCAATGTTAAATCAGGTCTGTTATAGCAGAAAAATCAAATTGTGGTGGTGTCCCGGAGCAGAGTTAGCCTGAATTTATGGTTGATGGTTACCTGTGTTTTTAATAGACTGGATAAGTTTGCATTCCAGTGGAGTTGCCTGTGATTGGCATTATGGTCTTTATAAAATGGCAACATTTTTAAACCTCAGGTTTGTGATGTTTGCAATGATATGCCACATAATGTAATTGCAGTATGCCTTGCAAAACAACAACATTTGCTGTAACATGTTGGTGATGAATGGTTAAAACTGGTTTGCATTATTCTGACTCAAAGAATTTACAGTTGTTAATTCACTTCTTCTGTGAGTAATAATGGACTCTGTGTCACTGCCTTAGCATTTCCTTTTACAGACGGAGAGACATAGTCAATCATTTTTCCCGGAATATTCATTTTTAAAATTCTAAATAGTCAAACATACCTTGTTCAGAGATCAATATAAATCTGATCGCATGAATACAGAATGTGTTTTTCACCAATTCTGTCTGACACTCTGCCATATCGTGGAATGTATGTTGCATTTACTATATATATATATATATATATATATATATATATATATATATATGGTAGTAAATAATGATTTCTCTGGTGTAAAGCAGCATGTGGAACAGGGAAACCTAGTCTGTAGTATATTCAGGGCCTCATGTAGCTACAGGCTACTCTTACTCATGAAAACTTTATTTATTCCATATGTTTTATGTCAGTTGAGAAGATCCATTGTAAAGGAACAATTTGGATTCCTGGAGAAGAATTTCTTGGAGAAACCTAATCAGTGATGTAATAGGAATGTGTTAATTTCCAGGATTTTTAACATAATATATAAGGCTTGGCTCGTTCTTTTTTTACCCTGAACATTTAACAAATATTATGTCATTTCATCACTAATTACTAGAGTCACTAAATTATGTGCAGTTATGATGATAAATGTATTATCTCATGTTCAGCCATCACTATGATGAGACATTCTGATATGTGCTTGAGTTACCATGGCACATCACACGTGTCTATGGTGCTGAGATTGGAATGTTTTGTGACGCTTCGATCTTTACTGGGAAAATCAGATGTTTTTTTTTTTCTTGCTAATTCTTACTAAGCTTGTCTAATTTACAGAAGTGCATACTCTATTGCTTCATCTAATTTACAAAAGATATTGCCTTAGCTGGTTGACTGTTGTATTAACTCAATTAACTGTAACTTAATGTAACTCTCCACACCCGATGCAATAAGTCAGATCTAGGATGATTCAATTCAAACTGAGACGAGTCTGATTAAAAAAAAAACATTGCTGTTCAAAAGATCAATATTAAAAGGTTGAACAAGTTACGACATTACCCTGTTTTACTGTATTATCTTTCCTCGTAGTAGCAAGCAAGGTGCAAATAGCTGGTAAATTTTTTTTTCCATACATGTCTAGTTATATGACTCAAGGCTTGTTGTCACTAACATGTGATTGTAGTCATACTGATATTTAAGCAGTTGGAGCTCACAAAATAATGCGTGAAAGGGAAAAATGTAAAAAGGGGAAAATAATGTGTGAAGGGGAAAAAATTTAAACAAAGAAAGAAAACTGTCTGGTACGAAAATATGGAAAAATATGTGCATTTTATAACAACTCTATAATTATTATCTTTGAAATGATCAGTTGATTGGCAAATGTATTTTTATCGAGATGTGACAGATTTAATTAAATGATTTTTAATGTTATAAAGGAGAAAGGAATCTTAAAATATCATTATATTCGTTTTCACCTGATCATGCGAGAATACGTGCAGCATGTCAAGAAGTTGATCTATCATGAGCTTACAGCTGGAAATGCTGATCACTTCTTTGCACTTTGCCATGAAAACTCTGGTATCTGAAGCATAACAAGCATTCTTTCAGACAGTCAGAAAACTAGTCTGGACAGTTAGCTCACCCTTTAGGATTTTTTCCCTCTTAGCTATAGTGTTTGGCACATTTAATATTTGAACATCAGGAAACAGCTGAATGCTGAAAAATGAATGATACTCTCTACAGTTCTGTGCCTAGAGATAAATACAGTGAAAATAGTGTGTTTGAATACGTTCGTGATGATATGTTTTCTTATGTTATTCCTCTAGGTTGTTCGATGTCTGTACAGTTTCTAGAACTGATCGGGAGACCAAACTGACACTGGTCTTTGAGCATGTGGACCAAGACTTGACCACATACCTAGAAAAAGCACCTGATCCAGGAGTGCCACCTGAAACCATAAAGGTACTCAACAGCTGATCATTTATAAAACACTATAAAGCAGTAGATTCCTACATGCACCTACACTAAAGACATTCTAAAGCCACCTATCTTCTGAGGTGCACCAGTCCCATTTCCAGCAAAACACTCTCAGCCGTTGATACTGTTCTTCGGATTAAAAGCCTCAACCTATTTCCTCATATATAGCACTGGTCATTGTGGCTTAACAGTTCAATTTTTGTTTCGTCTGACCAGAGAACACTCCTCCAAAGGTTGCTAATTACCTGCAAACTTCAGTCTGGCTTTTTTGTGCTGGTCTTGGTAGTAGGGGCTTCTTCTTTGCATGACCGCGTTTCAGGCCATGGCGATGCAGGACTCTCTTATGGTGGATGTACATATTTGGTACCTGATTCTTCCAGCTTCCTTTGGTATTGTCTTGGGGTTCAGTTGAAACCTTTGAAAACTTTGGATCAAAGCTCATTCATTGTTTAGAGTTATTTTGTGCCACTTTCCTGAACAATGCAGTGTCTGTGTTGTCCCAAGCTTTTTATGTTTGCTTACAGATGCTTGTGGTACCTTCATTTGTTTGGAATCCCAAAGTAGGCCCTGCTACAGCCACCGGCGTACTCCTAATTAACTTCAAATTATGACAATTGGTCAATCGGAAGCATCTAAAAGTCATTTCATTACTTTCTGCAATCTTCCAGACTGTTTAAAGAAACAGTCAACTTGGAGTATGTAAACCTTTTTACACACTGGAAGCCAGATATAGTGAATTAAAGCTGAAATAAATCTGTCTCTAATTGACTGTTTTAAAATGACCTCTGAACTACCTCAAAGTAGTTGCTCTGATTGACTTGTCAAAAGAAATGTGTGCTAACATGAAATGTGTGGAGTTGTGAAAAACAGATTGGATATCTATAGCCCATCTTTAGATATATGTAATCTTTTGGCCTTGACTGGATATATACTGACCTCTGCTTTTTTTTTTTAGCTGATTCAGAGCACCTCACACACTTTCACCAATATGACTTATGTGTATTACAAAGTAAACCTTGTGTTCTGGATTTCCACTTTGAGGCCCGTGAATGCGAATATAAATGGAGTCTTTTGGCATGCTTTAAAGAAGCAGATGGAGGATGGAACTCTCTAAGATTAGGGTGAGGCCTGGCCTTTTGATGGGCAGTGCATGTGGTAGATGGGCTTCTAATTAAAGAGCTGGGCCCTTGTGTGTGCCTCTATTTTCATTCAGCTCTGGCTTTCACTGAAGACTAGCCAGAGGAATGTTGTTCAGAGTGTGTGTGTATGTGTGGTTTTGTCTGCAGTGGCCCTCTCAGTTGCTCGCTTTTTGTTGTGAATAGAGAAACTGAATGTAGGAGGCTTCTGTAAGGGGCAGTAAGTAAGCGATCCTTATGTAGCGTGGATATACTTTTCATTAGTCCACAGATAATCCTTTAAGGCTAGCATTGTCAGAGTTCTCTTACCACTTTCTAAAATGCTGAATATCCGATAGAAATGCTGGATATTTTTTCCTGCACACCTACTTTCTCATCAGTCCCATTCCCACCCACTAGTCTTACAAATCCATTTATCTTATTTCCCTGCCTGTGCCCAAAGGATATGATACATTAAGTCCTGAAATGAGATATAACGTCTCTTCAATTGTGTTTTACTGAAAACTGAGACATTTCTAAAGTGCATATTTATATGTAAAGGGTTTCCTTTGCTAGTTTTTCTATCAACATGAAGGAAAATCTCTGGAGATACATCAATTTTGTATCTCCATCCACTGGTTCTCAAATGATTAGTGTGCTCACTTGTTCATCAGTCAGAAGCATTGCTGAAACTATTCAGAAAATGACTCAACAGCATATCTTGCTGCTGATCAGCAATTTATGAAAGCATGGTTTCATGACATCTTGCAAGACTTTAGGGAGAAAAGTACAAAGCAAATGACAAATATCACTTTTGAGCAGAGAACTGCTGTACGATACAGACTGCAAATCAATACAAAGTTCTTCTGACAGATCACCTTTATCCTATGATGAAACATTTCTATCCTGATGAGAGTGGTCTGTTCCAGGATGACCCCGCCTCCATCCACAGGGTATGACGGCTCACTGAATTGATGTTTTGATAAGTATGAAAATGACATAAATCACATGCTATGGCTTTCATGGTCACCAGATCTCGACCTAATTAAACATCTGGGAGACTGTGGGCTGAGTGTCCCCTATCACCATCATCAACACACCAATTAAGGGAACATCTTTTGGAAGATCAATGTTCATCCTTCCAGTACAGTTCCAGAGACTTGTAGAATATATGCCAAGGCACACTAAAGCTGTTCATGTGGCTCATGATGGCCCAAACCTTGATTAAGTTACTTTATGTTGGTTTGTCCTTTAATTAGTCACCCATGATTAAAATAAAAATGGCTAAATAAAGTGAATCAAGCTTACTTCCAACCAAAATAAGTTTGAGGAAAGTCTGGTGAATGCCACATGTTGCATATAGTCATAGTATTTTCTTGGGCAGATTGGATTTCTCCTCAGAACATGAGATAATGGACATCAGGGACAGATGATAGGCTCTAGTGCAGTATTGCTAAAGACCCCCAACAACTCCATTTACTCTCGCCCTCCCAGAAAGACACCAGATTGCAGAGCTCCCAGCTCCCCCCCTCAATCCCATCTACTCCAAATCCCCCATTCTGTCCACTCCTGCCCCATTTTGGACCCACCACATGCTAATTGATGAAAAAGGCCCCAGGAATCAAACGGGCTGGAAGGACATCAAGCAGCTGGTGTTGTGTTGGCAAGTCCGGCCGGCCATTCCAGGCTCAGCGTCTCTCTGAGGCTTGTCTCCGCCCCATAAAGGAGAGCCTAATGAAGCATGGGGAGGGAATTACAACTAATGCTAACTGGCAGATGTCTTGCATTGTGCCAGGCTACAATAAACAATATGGCTGTCTCTCATGAATTAGCATGAGAATGGGGAGTGCCTTCTGGAAGCACTGTTTTGACTGCTGTTTTTAAGGAGACTGTTTTTTTTTGTCTCTTCTCTTTTTCCTCAGTGCTCTGTCCATGTTCTTTGCAAACGAGGTGCCGTTGAGGACAGGTGTAGTGTTTGTCCTGGGTCTTTGAAGTTGATGCTGTTGCTTGCATAAGCAGATGGTTTTAAGCTGGAATCAGGTTTTCTCACTATGAGGTAATGCTACACAATGAAATTCACTAAGTGCCACTTCCATAGCTTTTACATTCAGCCTCCTGAATTGCACTGTGGAAGACAAGGAGAGGTTTTTCTATAGCCACTTAACAGGTGTTACATGGGATAAGGTTCTGCCTGTTATTCTGCTATTAGGTATATGGTTATTTTCATTCATCCTATTCAGTCGACATTAAACAGGTCAGTGGTATTAACCCTTTAATTATACAATCTCAGTAGAGGCAGTACATCTTAAGTTAACTCATCTGAGACAAAAAAGAGGGCTGTGGGGTGAGTGTTTGTTTTGTCCTTGGGTCATTATGCTTGAGGAAATGTGGCAATATGGCTTGAAGCCAAAGCAGAGTAACTGATGAGGCACAATGCCGTTCCGCCAGCCTGCCTGTGCCATGGCGGCTTGGTGGGTCTGGTAGGTCATGGCTGGATGGGTATTTAGAAAGGGGCCCTTGTTTATGCTGGCCACCATGCACCCAGGTCTTACCATCACACACACGTTCATTTGGCTCTAGCTTCCTTTATCCGCATTATCAGAGGCCCCCGTCCCCTTCCCCGGCATGACCAGATCTGTGCCGTTTGCAAATGTTTTCTGCTTGAGTGTGCACACTATTGTGTCAGTGCTTTTAATCACTTACCAGCTGGTTGGGGACTGAATGGGGTGGTGGGCTCAGATCCATGTCACTTGTGAGGTCTTGGAGGCAGGTTTCTCCAGGGCTGCCTTTGCTCAATGCCTCTAGTTTGGGGGCAATTCTTGCAACAACTGGTCACTTGCTTTTTAAAAAAACCTTTTCCAATTTGTCAGACACCTTTTCTTATCGACCATCAGGGCAGCTCCAAAAGCCTCCATGGCTGTAGTTTTTTTCATGCTGTTGTTGTGCAAGTTGCACCAGAGGAAATGGCAGTTAAGCCGTTTTCTCTCATTTCATAGGCATTACGCCTTGCTTTTCGCCTGGCCCTCAGACTGAACAAGTGCTTGAGAGACAGCTGCAGGGAAGCGGAGGCCCAGCAGAACAGGACTTTAAAGTAACATGTCTTTCCGGCCCTGCATCAATGTCAGTTAACAACATCTGCCATGCTCCAGATTTAAAGGGCCACACTCACTTTTTCCTCCACCAAGCTAGAAGAACCCTAATTTTCCAAACAGAATCCTGATATCAACAGCGCCATGTGATAATTTGCTCAGGTCTTTTAGAATTTCCTTCCTTTCTCATTCCTTGATCTCCTTTACCCTCTTATTAGCCTGCTACTCATCCATAAAGCAATGTTGAGATATCTAGATGAGAGATAATAGGGAATATCTGTGTTTTCTGTGTTTTTTAGGATATGATGTACCAGCTGCTGCAGGGGTTGGACTTCCTCCATTCACACCGTGTGGTTCACCGAGACCTGAAGCCTCAGAACATTCTGGTCACCAGCGGAGGACAGATCAAACTGGCAGATTTTGGCCTGGCACGCATATACAGTTTTCAGATGGCCCTTACTTCAGTGGTGAGTCAGCTTGGCAATTCCTTGCCCTCTTTTCATGGTTGTTGTATACACTTTTACCGTGAAAACAAACCAGTCCAAGAATATGAGCTACACAGCAAATTTATGAATTCACATTCATAAATATTCACAAAACATATAGTGGGTATATTCACATCCAAAACTTACTGCAATGTGAGATCAAATGGGATCAGACGAAAAAACAAACTTTTTTTTTTTTTTTTTTTTAAAAAAAGGATTTTGGCAGGCATATTTGATACATTCAGAAGAAGAAGATCACCAATATATAACTTGCTATCATAAAAGAAACTGATCCTAATATCGCCCTCTTGTTTTAAATAAAGTATTACAAATACTTTGCAATTGTCTGCAACTGTCAAGCTACAAGCTGTCAATTTAAAAATCTACATGCTTTTTACAGGTACATGTAAAGTACAAGTATATGGCACAACTGTACCATAACGAAGAGATTTTGCTTCTCTATTTGTAAACAATTCTCATTAAGAAGCAGTTAACATTATTTAACGTAAAATTATTTAATTACAAGGCAGAGATAGTGGGTTCATTCCACTACTCTTGGTTCAGTTTTTTTTTTTTTTTTTTGGGGGGGGGGGGGTGGAGGGGGATGTGTATCTGGCTAGTTTTATCACTCCACACTGCTACTTGGTGAAAAAAGTAGCTCCTTACTTAGCTAGTTTGAAAATAACTCCGCTGCTGCTATGCTACTAGAATTATTGCTAAGTTAGTAGCATCACTACTTGTAGCTACCTGCTTCCTAACACTGCAGATATGTATGTAACATTTTACATTAATGACTGATCCCAATTCTGTTTTTTAATAGATAAAGATAGATAGATTCATATATTTTTTTTATTTAGATAAATAAAGAAATTGAGAATAACTATACCCATCGCTATTACTGTCCTTCATGGATAAGCTTGTTATAAAGCTGATGTCTTAGCTTTCCATTTAAACCCCTTGTTTTGACATTTCTACCCTCTCTCTTGAGTCCACCCAGTTCTATTTTAGCAATTCAGTGGAGAGATTTAAAATATATATATAGCTTATTTAACCACAGACCTGTTTAGATTTATTTCTTTAATGAACCTTTGGCAAGTTCAGGAAAGTGACCTGCAGTAAAGTGAAAAGATCAGCTGGTCCCCTGAGTCTGACATGGACAGCTCCCAATCAGGAGTAAGCTGCACCGAAAGAAAAGCCACCCATCAGCTGCGAGTCTAACAGCAGGTGTATAAAAAGTGTAAAATGAGACTGGCTGATTAATGTCATTGGGCCCCACAAAGTGGTCCGGGGATGAAACGGATCATGTGATTGAATCAGTGAATTCCCCCTG
Source organism: Pangasius sanitwongsei (assembly GCA_037576675.1). Lineage (NCBI taxonomy): Eukaryota > Metazoa > Chordata > Actinopteri > Siluriformes > Pangasiidae > Pangasius > Pangasius sanitwongsei. Next base: position 8,705,021 of record CM075025.1, on the reverse strand, counting down.
TCATTCTTTGAAGTCATAGTCTCTTGAAGGGAGCTCTGATGTCAAGCGATAGCTTATAACTTGTGAATAGACATTGTCTCTTTTCCACTTCAGACTGAAAATAAGAGATGCTTCTCAAAGGTATATTGTGTTGGTCTGTTAAGCATTTTAGAAAGTGAGTATTGCATATCATCTGCTGGACTTTTTCCTGAGGTATCTGAGGGAAATTTGTAGAAACTCAAAGGAATCCCCACTCAGTAACACAGCCACAAGAACACCTATTAACCCACTCCGTTTCGCTCCTAATTTAGTTTATGAAATTTGAATGACTGCTAAAACGTCCCTTTTGTCATGTGGTTTCAGTGGTTAGGCAGTTGAGCTTCTGTAAGTTGAAATGGTAATCCACCAGAGATATTAGAGCACCCCACCTCCACCCTTAAATCAACTGTGAAACAGACACATAGTGAGAAACAGACAGTAGAAAGAGTAAGAGATGGTGAGAAAGGGAGGGATGGTGATATAGAGAAGTGATATACTCAAGAAGGGAGAGAGAGTGAGTGAAAGAGGGAGCAAGAGAGAGAGAGAGAGGTGAAAAGTGAGCATGGAATGTTCTGATTCATTTTCCTGCATTTGGAATCCCCCACATCACCTGCTTTCAGTGCAGCTTAAAAACACTTCCTCTCTGTCTCTTGTCGGATAAAGAAACGATAACCCCGGGTATGCAAAGCAGGCTCTGAGGTCACTTTTTTTGTTTGCTTTTTTCCCCCTCACAAATAATAATTGCTAAGTATCTGCTAACTAGATGGATGATATTCAAATCTAGAGCATGCAGGGAAACAGAATAGTTTCAGAAAGAGACTATGTCTAATGTCTGACACTCAAGATGAATCATTCAGTGAAAGGCCTGTTTTTAGCTGTCTGATTTACATAATATATGAAGGTATGTCCCTTGGGGATTTTGCATGAAGAGGTCCATATTTAGTCAGTCTTCACATATTTAGTCAGTGTTCATGCTCACGTTATGAGAAATCTAGTGTCTTTATATATATATATATATATATATATGTATATATATATATGGCTGACAGGAGTGGAACTCATTGTGGTTTTCTGCTGTTGTAGCCCATCTGCTTCAAAATTTGATGTGTCATGCATTCTGAGATGCTTTTCTGCTTACTATTTTTGAAAAGAGTGATTATTTGAATTACTGTAGCCTTCCTGTCAGCTCAAACCACTCTGGTCATTCTCTGCTGACCTCTGTCATCAACAAGGCGTTTCTGCCAAAAGGACTGCCATCCACTGGATGTTTTTTTGTTTTTCACACTATTCTGGACAAACTCTAGAGACGGTTGTGTGTGAAAATCTCAGGAGGTGAGCAGTTTCTGAAATACTCGAAGCAGGCATTTGGTACCAACAACCGTGCCACATTCTTAGAAAAAAGGTTAAGTCACATCCTTCTCGGGGAACACTTAATGGTTCTTCTGTCTAGAACCCAGCAAGAAGAAGACGACTCCCTTTAGGATGATGCTAGCTCGGTGGTTAAGACATGGGAACTTCTGATCAAAAGGTCAGGAGTTCAAATCCCAGAACCACCAAGCTGCCACTGCTGGTCCCTTGAGCAAGGCCCTTAACCCTCAACTGTATAAATAACCTCAGTTGTATAAATGAGATAAATGTCAGTTGCTCTGGATAAGGGCATCTACTAAATGCTGTAAATGTAATGTTCCAAAGATGCCTTGAGAAAAAGAGTATGTGGTGTTTAATATGATTATTAAATACAGGACAAATTTCATGACATTTAAAGGATGGTTTTATTAAATTATTCAGCCCTGCTTAGGGAAAACCTAGTTTTCCCATATATTTAATATTACATATTTAATATTCTTTAAGGAAATAAGTTCAGAACATGTCCAGAATTCTCAAAGCGTTTAAGCATGAGCACTGCCATTTTGCATCTGTCTCATAGCTCTTGTTCGTTCTTCCAGCATGTAGATGAGACTGGGAGAGACTAAGGGAGTGTAAGCTGGCAGACCACCCATTGGGTGCTACCGACGTGGAGATTAGCCTGACCCTACAAATCTCATGGGACCACTGCATTGTTGATCATTATAATGACTCCACTCTCCCGGTGGCCATTGTGCACCTCTGATTGACGGCGCAAAGCCTCAGGACAAAGGCTCAAAATATAGCAATGTTTCTTTCTCGTCCCCTTGCCTTTTCGGATACATTAGCTGGCGTTTATCCTGGGTCATGTACAGACAGAAGGGAGGGGAAGCTGCCCTTGTTACTAGGCTACAGCACACCATTCACACGCTTCGTGATGGTCATAATGTACCTTCTGCTGCCTTCTCTTTTCACACACTTTGGTCTATGAGATCAGAATTAGGTAATGGTAATGGTGCATGTTGAAAACTGATTCCAGCTTCTAGCAGGAGTTGGTGTAGAAGTGGAATGTCCATTTAAGACCGTTTAAGGATTGTCTCATGAAAGCCATTAGGAAAGCACCCAAAAGAACATTATGTGCACCATGTTGCTCATAAATTAGATTTACCAAAGATTAACTGAAGGGATATTCCCTGAATCATTTATTCTGATACGTGGTCTGTTATTTTTACCTCAGCTACAGCTGAGGACAAAATGAAGAAGACAAAGAAATTGAATTTATACCAACCAGACCTTCATTGTATCAGGTTTCAAAGATGTTCCTTTATTATCACATGATCATGAATGGTAAAATAGTGTTAAAAAATGATTTTAAAAAAGTGAAATGATAAAAGTCCAAATCACTGTACGCCCTTCCTCAAGGTTGGATAAATATAATAATACACTAATACTCTGTATGTCCACCCTTTGCCTTTATAACTGTCTCCAACATCTTTGTGTATCTTCTGAGCAGCTTTAGGATCCTCCCAGTTGTAATATTCATCTCTTCTAACGCTGCCCTGCTCTTCTTTTTTTTTAATGCTCTATCTGCTAGAGACAGAAAGGGTCATGGCAACACTTTTTTTGTTTATTTTGCTTAAGTATTGGAAGATATACCTACATTTTGCTTTAACTTAGAATGATCACTTGCAGAAAAGTGGTACATTCGGCTCTTTTTGCATCAGAAACAATTATTATTAATTTTATATATATGTATATATACGTGTGTGTGTGTGTGTGTATATATATATATATATATATATATATATATATATATATATATATATAAATGTATATAAATGTAGCTCAAATTGCTTTATAAAAAAATCTAATTAAAATCAGCATAAGGGTAGAGGCAGAAAATAATTAAATTAAAAATAGAGAAAATAAAAGTGTGATGGATATTCTAAAAAAAAAGAAAAGAAAAATTTGATAATTTGTTTATAAAACATCAAAATGAAATATATAGTACAAATTACATTTTTAGAAATTGCCCATAAAATGGCAAACGATACAACACATATACAAGTAAAAAGCTGTGTTTTAAGCTGCTTTTTAAAATTGCTAACTGAAGATGCAATATACACTAAAAAAAGCCTCACTACGTCTTTTGTGTTTTATTTTTGGAGATGCAGACTTTTGCACTCAGCTGTAATAATTGTACTAACAATTAATAGAAAGTAAGGTGTTTTTATATGGGGAAGGGATGATGTTGTAAGATTTTATGATAAAGAATTTGAACTCAACACATTCTAGTTCATGATGACTCAAGTGAATTAAGCAGCTGAGTCTGATGCAATGCAATACAGCAACAGACCTTTTGTGTCTTATATACAAATGAGCTCATTCTCCAGTTGAGGCTGGTATCCCCTTAACCTCCCAGTTTATTATTCAGTTATTCATCTAAATTCTTATTCTTGAAATTTGTAGTGACTACAGTGAAACTTAGGAAGGAGTAGGTAGTTACGAGTGTGAGGAATGTGAATCTGGATCCATCAGAGCCCAGCGTTTAAGGTTTACGGGTTAAAACTTGAAACTGCTATTGTTTGTATGGTGTTTGTGGTGTCATGCAGCTCGAGTGGCCTGATAGAGCTCGTTTTGTGCAGTGTTAAAAAAGACTTGATCCAGCAACTGTTTTTCTGCATACCACAAACTCCACAGCAGCCTTTGCTGTGGGTCCTCTGGGCCCTGATGCTTCCTTCCTCTCTTCCAGTGGAATGAATTCCTCATGTTGGCAAAGCCTAACCGCCGCCTTCTCTCTCTCTCTCTCTCCCTCTCTCTCTCACCCTCTCGCTCTCTCTCTCTCTCTCACTGTGTGTTTTTCCCCCAACGTTCACCAGGTTCTTCACTTCTGTAAACCGAACTGTCTCGACTATCAAGTCTGATAGGACCCCAAATTGCGATAACTGAAAATGACAAATTGACATATATGCCATCTTCTAATACATGTTAATTCAACTGCCATGTAAACATCATTTCTAGATTTGCTCAGACATGTTGCAGTTGGAGGCGGTTGAGTACAAAAATGTGCCAGTTTGCTGTGGCACCAGCATAATAGTTCCACCCAGTTGCAATTTTTACCGACTATTTCTGCATGCAAATGAGGTTAATCAAACTGATGATTTGGTGAATTATGTAAACAGCGGTAGATTGTATCAGATTATTGTGTACAAAAAAGCTTATATTTGAGGAGGATTTAGACGATTGGCCTTGAGATTGGAAGTATTTAACCTCTACCCAACATGGTGGTTAACAAAACCAGGAGGATTCCTACTGATTAGAATTGTTATCAGCTATCAGAAGAGTAATTAAGACTTGTTCTAACATCTAATCTTTAGATTTTAAAGTCCTTGAACTGAAAATGAAAACTGAATTTAAATATCTCTAAATGAGCATGCTGGTTGCTTTAACCTTTGTGTGTGGCTGGAAGAAATTCATTGTTCAACACCTGTAACCTTCAAACTCCTTTCAAGTAATGAGTTTGCTCTCTAGGGTTTTGCTGTAGCTGCTCTGCTATAGTGGCCAGATGTATTCCAGTCATAGCATTTCCCATATGAGCAGCCAGTCCCTGAAACATCGGCTGAGTAAAAAGAGAATGAAGTGGGAGTTAGATGTGTGCCAGTGAGAACAGAAAGGCAGTGTCATCTCCACCTCTGGTGGGAACTTTGGCAGAACCAGGAGGTAAGCTGATAATTAAAGTGATGGTACAGTGGCACTCAAATATAAACCAGCGAGAGTCCTTGGGAAGAGAGAACATTCAGTATCCTTCTCTTATATCCTGGTTTAGCTTCCTGGTTTTGAATGTTTTTTCAACTCACATTCAAATATTGGTAGTCTTTATGCAAAATCTTCAAAAGTCGTCTCTTTGTTTGAGATAGCTCTCTTTGCCTGGATGAAGTGTGTAGTGTGTGTATCGTCTGTGAAAGGCTTACACATATTGATATGAAACAGGTAGATAGATAGATAGATAGATAGATAGATAGGTGAGAAGTAATTTGACTTTATAAGGTCCCTGTTACACCCAGAATAATAGGTGAGGCTTGTACAAATAACCTTCTCTCAAACAGTTTTCAACCTAGCACCTCGGACGTAATGGAACAAGTAATTACTTTAAATAACATTGTCATATGCCTACACTTCTGAGAAACCGGAAGGCTGTTGAGAGGGGTTATGGCTCCAAACTTTTCTCCCATGAAGATTCTTGCTGTACTAAATGCATCCACATGAAGCCAGGTTTACTTTTGATCAAAACGTTGATGAAACTAGAGATTTTTTTTGAGCTGAAGTTAGATTTCCAAAAGGTTCTTGTGCCGAGGGGAAGCACAGCAAACCCAGTTTCTGCCAGACAATGTGCTTGTACTCTGGACAGACACACAAGCAGCGGCATGGCTGAGAAAAAAAAAAGAAAACAAGGCACGCAGGAGAGCACGTGCAGCAGACTCTGGGAATGTTTAGATATCTCTTCCGGTATTTCAAAAAGGAAGACGAAGGAAGGAAGAAACGAAAAAGGAAAAAAAGGGGGTGGGCTCCTGAACTGCAACAGACATACAAACAGAGGCACAGCATGATGCACGAGGAGCTTCTTATTTGGTATTTCCTGTGCGACCTTCACCAATGGCTGTCCACAGGGAACGGTGAGCTCTTACTCTTACCTCTGTTTGGATTGATTGCTGATGACATCTTGGCAGCGGACCAGAGCAGCAAAAAGACTGATCGAGGGGGTGTAACAGCATCTGGATATTAAAGCATTGCCTGTACCAGCAAAAAAAATTACAGCATATATCAGGAATTTTCCAACTAATGATGTGCGGATGTGGTAGCACAGGGGAAAGAGAGGCTGACTGTACTCTCTTTGTTTGCTCAGAGAGGGCCCCATACAGCATTCCTGTAAGCTCTGCATACTTTGGCAGAAGTTGGGGGCATTTTTTTTTAACTGTATACAGTTCTGCATGCATGCTTTGCTCACTTGTGACTTCATATATCTTTCAGCCATTTTGAGCAGGCCTGACAGACTTGATTTCAAAGGAGCAGAGAAAAAGCACTGAATGACTGGAACGAAGCGTCACAAGACAAAACACGACAAGAGGGGATATGAAAGTCATTTCATCCTCACATTTCTTTAATTTATTTGCATTGTGCATGTACTGAAATCAGTAATGTCAATTTAATTAATGATTCAATGCAAATATGGGCATCACAGTGGCTTCTTACAGGAGGTTTGTAAGTTCTCTCTGTGTCCCTGTGGGCTTCCTTTGGGTTCTCCGCTTTCCTCCCACCTCCCAAAAACATGCTGGTAGGTGAGTTGGCAACACTAAATTGCCCACTAGGTGTGAATGTGTGTGCATGGTACCCAGCGATGGACTGACATTCCATCCAGCATGTATTCCCACTTTGTGCCCAGTGTTCCTGGGATAGACTCTGGATGCACCGCAACCCTGACCAGGATACAGCAGTTCCTGAAGATTAATCTAAAATCATACACTTTTACGTTATGAAATTCTTCATACTGTATTATTTTCCCTCATTACTCAAAGCTGCTTAAGGTAGCATTTCCATAAATAACACTGTGAAGAAGTTTAATGGACTGAGCATTAAGCTTCCAAGCATGGCCTAATCATATTGGATTCAAGATCTGTTATTAACTGAATAAAGGGTCATTGGCGGAGGCTCATTTTTAAGGAAGGACCTTTGTCTTCTGCCAAGTTAGTAGACTTGTCCCTTTAAAAGTGTCCAAGGGCAGCCTGAAAGAATGCGGACGAAGGTCTTGTGTTGAAGGGGCCTTTCATCCTTCACTTCCTTTGAGAGAGTGAATGTAAACACAGGCTGATGGCCAAGCCCAAAAGCCAGCTTTATTCTTAATCGCATTGTGTCTCTATTGTTTTAATTCCATGAAGCAGATGAAAAAGAGGAGGTTGGGGACTGTAGGGCTCGGGTGTATTAGCTGAGACCATATGACTGAAGTGAAAGGTGGTACAGTCCAGTATAGTGGAAGTGCATCATGACCAAGAGAGCCTTGTGTGGTGTGGATGTGCTTGAGCAGCGTTGCTGAGAAGAGCTGCAAAGCCACTGTTTCCCCTTGTGCTGACTGAGCCCACGCCGTCTCACCAGATAGGAATGCACAGAATGCTGTCCTTTAATCTGAAGGCAGCCAGGATCACTTTATCTGACCCTTCAGTTAGCAGCCAACGGCACACAGGACCAGCCTGACAGAGAGAAACCATTACCTCATGCAAAATAAGCACTGCATTTACAGCAGTAAGTTTAACCATGTCAACGTATAGACATTAAATGTCGGACTGAGACTCTCTGGTTCAAAGGAACATGTTATGATTTTTCTTGTAGAAGTTTTACACACATTTCAGTGTTTGAAATTATTTTTCTTATTTGATTTTTTTGTGGTGATAAGATATGGTGCAAAACTTACCTCCCGTAGACTTCCACAAGGCATATAATACAACAACAACTTTGGTTTTACAAATAAACAATTTTTTTCCCCCTCAGTTTGGTCATCTGCCAGTTCCCACCCACCAGCCAGCTCTGCCCTATCACACAGCAGTTAGGGAAGGTAAAGGCTAACACATGCTCCTTCCGAGACAATTCAGGCATTTTGTTGAACTGCCACTCACAGGGCAGTGTAGCATACTCGGAAGAAAGCATTATCTGCCCTCTTCTTCTACTCCGAGTGCACCCAGAGAGACTGCAAGTTCAAATCCTGGAGTGCTGTGGCATCATCGGGATTCGAACTCGCAATCATTGGACGACGGGGTGAACAATTTTCTGTTGAGCAGGCAGATGCTATTTTATTGGCAAACAACTGATTCCTTTCAAAACCGAATGATTAGCAGTTAGGGTAACAAATGGTTAGCAATTAGCTATGTAACAAATACTATGTTGAACAGCAAACAGAGCTCTAAAAATATTAATGGTGACTGACAAAGAATGAAAGCAACACTATATGTGCAGCAATATAATAAAACACATTGTTGTAGTTCCAATCCCAAAGTGGGCTGATGTCTATGAAATGCTGAAGCCTGTGGTAAGAAAAAAGGCCAAGTATACAGTATGTAATTCATTCATTGGAGCCCAGAGTTTTTATTTAGTTGCTTTCTCACTATGAGTAAGTAAATATATTACCTAAATTGTTTTTATTGGACCGATTATTATAAACACGCATTACCACTGGATACAATCAAATAAAGTTTATTAGCCTAACAAAATCAGCTTAGTATGCACAGAGTCGCTTAAATTAACATGTATCGAAGTGGCACCGGTTAGCAGTTAACACTTCAGTGAGCTTTTAACTTTTTAATTTCTTTTCAAAAATCCATCGGCTTACAGTTAAACACATGCAGAGTGAAAATAAAGAGAGCACAAAGAGAGCAGTCCATGACTTTCTGCCACAAAACAGGCTCTATAAAGTCGTCTTCATCTCCTTGGAATGAATAAACCCAGACATTTTGCGTCAAGTATTTAGATTGTGAAAAAGACCAAAATATCTTTATAAGATGCCTACCAGCAAATAAATAAGAAGCAGTGTCTTTCTGTGGGTGACCCCTTATACCCCCTATACCCCCCTCCCAGAACCCCTCCCCAGTCATTAGTGCTTACAGCAGATCACCCAGTGATTGGCGATGGTGTTTGAATACAGTAGCGTGACATCAGGGAAAAGGCTGCTCGGGAGTTGATCTTTAATAGTTTGCACTTCACACCAAAATAGTTTTGAAACAATGTGAAGCATGCATGAAATATGGTTTTTGAGAAATACATTGGAATTTGGTTTCAACTGCCGGCTCAATAGTTTTGCACTTAGTGACTTTGTATTGTAAGGAAAACAAATGAGCCAATGAGGCATGCAGGCAAGGCCATTTATTTACCTTCACCTCACACCCACTGCATCTCATTTAATTTCATCATCATCACTGAGTTGTGTTTTATGAGGAGCCAGCAGTCATGCAAATGGTGGCATGTGCCATTTAACACAGGAATCCTGTGGTGTGTAAATGTCACATGATACAGTTATACCACTTTTACTTTCAAGTGTCAAAATCTAAACTGCTGTACAATGTTTATGGCCACAATGTGTTGCCAAGTCTTTTAGGCACCAGTTTCAGTGTGTTTCAAGATTGATCATAAACCCTATTTACTCATAGCGTATCTATAGCGCTAAGTTAACTTTCTTCTGATCAGTGCAGTTTTTTGTTTAAAATAAATACAATAGCACATCCGTAGCTGAATCCTTTCCTGAGAGGTTTGCACAGCTATAACATGTGTACCATATAACAAGAATGTGTGTATGTGTGTGTTAATAGAAGGCTACACCACAAACTCACAGCGCTGAGAAAAGCGGATATACTTCAGCTGTGGTTCTTCCTAGAAGTTAAACAGCACCCCTCCATTACTGCTGCTTATAAAGCTAGCTTTAGTGTAGAGTATATACTAAAGCTAAACTATAGAACTAACTAGCATATTTTGAATGCATAATTGTGTATCGAGTATTTTCAGGTGCAATTTATAAAACTTATTTATGAAACTGTTTACTGTGACATACCCATGTAGCCTCTCATGCTATCGTAATCATTTTATCAGTGTCCTTGTTGGGTTAATGTTGATCTAGCAACTTAGATCATACCTCCGCTCCAATATTAGTAAGAAGAAACCATCTGAATGGAGTCCGATTTTGAATGATAATGGAGAGGAGCTATTTTGGAATGAATCATGTGCCTGTGTTTCAGTCACATGACAACAAAGAGACCAACATGTTTCATCACTGGCTTCCTCTTCAGTTCCTCTTAATCAGGAAGACTAACTTGAGAAAGTGTCAGCACTTAAAAATAACTCCTTTTACACATGAAAAATGTGGGCTTAATTTGATTCCATTCACACTAGTCTTGCACGAAGACCTTTACGTTTGCAAAGTCAGAGGCTGTAAAAGATTTTGGCCACAAATAAGTGAAGCAACCGCAGGCTTTGAGTAAGGTTATGGTGGCCGTTCATAGCTATTCTCCTGTCAAGAGCTGTACCAAATCCACATTGAGAAATGTAATGTACTGAAAATATAATTTGTAAATGTTTTGGAATACATTGACAGCAAATACAATTTGTACTTTTTCCTATGTGAATGTGTCAGCTTATTTATACTTATACAAAAGTGCTGTTGAATTCTTGAATCTGATTGGTCAGAAGCTGTAAATCTTCGAACAGCACAACTCTGACAGATCCCTGGTTTATATTAATGTGCTACTTCTAATATGTTATTGTTTGTAACAGCTAGTAACGACTAATTCACAGGGACGTTTATGGCAAACGCCCTACATAATCTAAGCCTGAAAATAAACAGATTTTAAAAACCTGTTGTTATTTGCCAAAGTATAATCATTGATATGGAGAAGCTTTCTGAAAGGAAACATTTATGCAAGGAGTCTTCGATGCCAGAGGTAAAGCTGTTCCTTTAGGTTTATCATCACAGGAAAGTCTCGTGATGTAGAATGTTCTGTTTTGTGGCTTTTCTTGTAAAAAAGCATCAAGAGAAAGTCAGGGCATGAGTGTTAATAGGTGCTATTCCATGTTCTGCAACCTTAAATGTGACTGTAAATGGATAAAAAATTATGATGTGTCCAAATAAAAAAAAAATTGAAAAAAATAATAAAAAAATCCACACTGTAGTAAAAGGAAAATAATCTGTGCCTCATAACACCACCCTGCAACTGATTATTTTCCTATAACATTCCCCCCCATCATGTTTTATTCTGTACTTGTTATTTAATATACTGTGCTTCAATTGAACAGTTCCTCTCACTCTGAATTGCTGTGTATAACACTAATTAAGCTCTAATCAGCGACATACGGCCCGTGTGCTGTTCACAGCTTCCTTCCCACACCAGCACTCATTAAGCACAACATTCTCTTAGCACTGAGTCCTTTGGCACATTTTATGATACGCGCCCCCCGATATACACCCCAGGCTTTGCTTACAAACACAGGGGCGGCTGATTTGGCCGATAAGCCTGAGGGTTTCTGGGCTGTGAGCCCATGGGAGGACGGCATGTTGGAGAGGGAAAGCACCTGGAAGCCGTCCACTTTACTGGAGCAGGGTCACTGAGTTTTGTCTGGAAGCTCTCCCTACTGTAGCTGCTTAGCTGTATGTGCCGTCTGCTGCAGCTGTACGGCCAAGAGTCACCGAGTTTAAGGACTAAACATGGGTTTAAGTGAGAAAAAGCAGCAGTCAGATTTGAATAGATTGATAAGCCATTAAAAGCTTTAGGCTCCATAGAGGCCTGGAGAAATGTCCACACCCTGTTGGAAAAACAAAATGGGGAAAACAGGATGCTGATTTCTGTTAGTTAGTGCTGTCTCATACTGGTTTATCTGGTCAGTAACTTTGGAAAGCTAGCGTAACCGGACTGAGCATTCTGGTTTTAGCTTTTTTTCTCAGCAGGGTAGTGACTCGCTGTGAAGTTTGTGCGATCTTGGCATACCAAAATGAGCATTTGGAGGCTTGCACTGCCAGATATGACTTCATACCTTACATAACTCAGACACAGGGGCACAGAAACAAAAGTTCAGTGTGTAGTTTTAAGCATTTTTGCTGCCTATTAATAAAGACGTATGCACAGAATCTGTGAGGATGATGAATGTCCTTGTGTCCATATATGAACTATCTGCATATGACAGTGTATGTGCATTTGTGTTGCAGGTGGTCACTCTCTGGTACCGAGCTCCAGAAGTGCTCCTGCAGTCGAGCTATGCGACCCCGGTGGATCTGTGGAGCGTGGGCTGCATCTTTGCTGAGATGTTCAGGAGAAGGTGAGTAAAGCACATCCAGTTAAACTCCTGATCATAGCATTTCCCACCCACACATACCCTTTTCACCCCTAAACTCACATGTCCTGCAGTCTCACAGATGAGAATGAGATTAAGTAATGCAGGTATGACTTTCAGAGCGAGTATGGTTCATTTAGACTGAAAAGAACAAGTCGAACCTGGGTGGCCTGATTGCTCAGTTGGGCCCCCAGCATTGACGGTTGTTTACTACTTAGGATTCACTCAAAAATGAAACAGAAGCAGCACTTGTTCAGTTTCTGACTTTTGGCAAGAGCTTCAAAGCCAATTCTCAGGAGTAGAGACTATGGTGTCTTATAGTTTATAGTTTACCTCAAGTGTAAATAGTGTTAATCTCTATAGAAGTGAGTGATGTTTCAGCTTGTCAAGCTTATTTTGAATTGATTTAAATGATTTGCATCAGACTGTGTTAGCAGGGCAACACCACATGAGCTGTTTCAGGCATTTTATGAGTAACTATCCTGCGGAGTTTTGCATTGAATGTAGAAAAGTTTTTAAATGCCCCGTCCTGCATCGTGACCACATTTCTGCGGTCAGTTGGGGTTGTTAAACTGTTGGGGAAATACCATGTGCTGTGGTTGCAGAAGGCATGCTAGAACTTCAAGTACCGTGTTTCTCTATGTCGGATGTAGCAACCGTCTCTGTTGACCTGCTGCTCAATATCCAACGAGGCATTTCAATCCTTGTGTTGTGTTTACTTTAAATTTTCTAACCTATATAAGTTGCACCATTATTATCCTCATGTACAGATGGGTGTCAAATTAGAGGAAAATTGCGGCTCTGTTATACTGTAGGCATTTTTTAGGTCCACTTGTTGTGTTCCCCTTAGAGGGAAGTGTCACTGCATCACTGATCATCTTTATCCTATGATGAAACATTTCCATGATTCCTGATGGGAGTGCTTTCTCCCTGGATGACTCCGCCCCTATCCACAGGGCATGAGGGCTCACTGAATAATTTGATGAGGATGAAAATGTTGTAAATCATACAAATTAAGAGTCAACCTAATTAAACACCGATGGGAGATTTTGGACTGAGCACCATTAAAACAACAGCTGAGGTAATATCTTTTGGAAAAATGGTGTTTGTCACTGAAGCACAGTTCCAAAGACTTGTAGAATCTGTGCCAAGGCACACTGATGCCCTTCTAGTGACTTGTGGTGACCTAAAACCTTACGAAGAGACTTTATGTTGTTATTTTTTTCTGTAATTTGTGACCAGTCTAGACCAATCTAAATTATACAGATAGGGAAAGAATGAAAGAAAAGCACCACTCTGTTTAAGATAAGCAGTTATTCCTGAGAAGGGAAGGGTGCATTTAAAAAGCGAGCTCAATCTGCAATCTGAATTTCCTTCCCCTAACTGCCACCAATAAGACACACGTCCCCACTGTGTAACGGCAGAAAGACCCCAGGTGGGTTTCGGGCGATAATAATGCAGCGTGGGCGGGTGTGGGTGTGTGGGTGCAATCTAGTGTATGCCAAATTTGTGTTAGCACACGTGTGTTTCCTACATGTCGATGGCTGGCTGAGTGTCCCTCATTGTGCTGGGGAGGATGTGGGGGCTGATGTGTTCCTCTCGACACTTGTGAGGAGGAAGATGTGTATGATGGAGAGGCCAGATTGCAGATCCACTCACACACATCCTGTGTTTCACATCCTAACAGACCTAACTGTAATGTGCAATTATGCAGACCTCAGTTCAGGAAGTTGAAATAGCAAGATTATTATTATTATTATTATTATTATTATGTTGCACACTATATTCTGCAGACCTTTTGAATGATCTCGTGACTGAAGGTTAAGATCAGGTAGGCGTAGTGATTCTATTCAATTCAGGAATCACAAATGGATTCGATTCACAACTCCAAAGTAGACAAAGAAAGCAGAAATCTTTGATTCAATTCAGTACACTAAATATTGATTTGATTCACTGGTTCAAGCTTCTTATGATATTATAATGTGTCAAAAGTATTTCTTTTTAATACATATTTCTGTGTTACTCCTGTCAGTCTCTATATTCATGGTTAATTTGTAAATGCTGAGCCATTCACATGCTGTTTTGGCAATAAAGAATGATATCTCAGACAACAGAACTAATTCTTTTGTAAAAAGTATTTGTTTAAACATCAGCAACAATTTTTTTGTGAACTCCAATGCATTTTATTTGTAACATTCAAAATTGTGCAGTCTGAGAAAATGAATGAATTGTAACAGCCTTAGATAGGAGATTAGTGCAGGGCTTGACTGAGCAAAATGTGGGACTTGACTGAGAAAGGTGTGTGACTGTGTGCACAAGTCAGGTCCTCAGCAGGTTGTGTAACGTGGGGTGTTGTACAGGTAAGGCTGTCTCACTGGCACAATACCCTTAAAAAAAAAAAAAAAAGCCACCGCGCCAGGCTACTGGCCTACCTCCAAGAGTGCCAGAGGGCAGAAGGGAGACGCTTTGATCCGTGCTAGGAGTACGCCTCCTTTTCTCTCTCTCTCTCTCTCTTTCCTGGAGGTGATTAAGAAGACTTTTTAAAAAGGCCACCTGTTGCAGATTAAAAGACACCTGGGAGAAGCATTTCCAACGCTTCCATTCTGTTGTCTGAGAAGTGCGCTGCATTCACAGATCTGAGTAATGAAGGTTTAAAAGTCACTGGAGAATGATAAAGACATGGCACACCTGAGCTAGCAACACTCTGTCTGGTTTATTGTTTTATTGACTGTTGAAAATGGGTTTTGGGGGGCAAGGCATGCAGCCTGGAGGGTATCTTTTTTTTTGTTATATAAACCAAGGAGGAAGTCCTTTTAAACGTAACAAACCTGACTTACTGTTTATTGTGTTGTCCTGTCATTTCAGTCCTCCAATAAAGTTTTTCTATCAAACTTTGCAGTTCACCAGGGTGGCCTAGTTTACTTGATTTCAGAAAGTATCTTTAAGTCATTGGGAATTCGAAAACTCTGTGCAAGTCTGTATCTGCATCTCTGAGATGGCGGAACGATTAGTCACCATGTTTATGAATGATGTTGAAAGTGCTGTTGACATTCCACAAATCCAAAGGTCCAACGTGAGCACAGACGTCTTAAGAACACATCTACATCCTTGTTTACTTTCTCACAAACGAGTGGGTGCATTGTGTCTGCATGTTTCTTCAAACAGAAATGCTTTCCTCTTAACTCACACACACACATACAAACACACTGGAGCATTCCACTGGCTATCAGTGTAGAATGTGGACGGAGGGACTGGCACATAGAGTGTGACTCAGCTGTGTGTCCTGGACTGGTGTGGTGCTGTGGCTGTGCCCACTCACTCAGGATGCATAATATCAGCCTTGTGCAAAAAAAAAAAAAAAAAAAGTTCCCTTCTTCATTCAGAATAACAAGTAGGCCTGGGGCAGGGGAGAATGCAGCTTCAGTGAATTTTAAGCATACTTGTTTTGGCATGACGCAGGCTAGATTACGGCGCGTTTTTTTTTTTCATGCTGCTAGAAATTAGACATTTTTTTCTCAGTTTTGCCCAGACTGTGAAGTCTATGAACATTTCACATTTTGAACTCTTGGCTTTCACTCTTTGAGAAATGTATTACATGTAGGGTGCGTCTTTTCTGATAACACACAATTTGCAAAAGAGAAGATTGACTTATTTATGTTGGTTTCACTTCTGGCTTGTAAAGAATGTTTAGAATCTGAAATCTGACAGGAAGACATGTAGGTTGAACTTGAAATAATGACTGTCTGACAAGCCCTGTGACACTCTGACAGCGTAATTACTCCAGCGGGTAAAATGCATGTCTGATTGAGTCAGAAAGAACTTTCCGAGGTAATGGAAGGCAGCAGTTAGATGAAGCAGAGAGCTAACATGTGGTCTGAGCCGCCTCTTTGTCTCGTTACAGTTAGTTGAGTTCCGCACGGTTGTGGATTGAAAGGCCTCGTGCTGATCTCAGATGTTCTGTAGTAGGGCGCCCTCTGGTGAAAAATACAGAGCGTGCCACAGATGCAATCTATTACTAAATAATTCAGTGCAACTAATTCGGGGATAGAATATAGTTGTCATGTGTGAGAGCAGGACATGTTATAGCTGCTTGCAGCCTCTTTCTCATGTATCTTAGATAATCTGAGCCACTATTTCGCACGGCTCATTGCTGTTCCCCCACACAGTGGCGTACAGACAGCCGAAGCAGACTACAGGGATAAATAGCTTTCCGCCCCCCTCCGTGGTGAATGTGGTTTGGATTAAGTAATGGTGACTGGAATTTGTGCGCATGCCAGGGGAAGCATGCCCGCCTACAGGCATCATGACGGGCCAAAGCCACCGCAAGCAGCAGTGGTCCAGGCAGGAAGACTCCAAAACGAGTGCCGCTTCATCTCATCATGTGCTGAAAAAGCCCTCAGTCTTCTCTCTCTCGCTCTCTCTTTCTCTCAGCCAGGAAACTATAGCATTCACAGGAGCACAGCTCCTTACATCAGTACTGCTATATGACCTGGCTGGCTTTTTCCAGGGCATTTTTCTTCTCTCCACTTTCTATATACTCATGTCTGCACAAAAACATATTACAGTGTTAACAGACCATGTTCACAACATTTAAATGTGTGAATGCCAAAGGGACGAAGAGTTAACAGAGTAAACTTTGTAACTCTGTGTTTATAAGCCTGCATGCTATGACTCAAACTGTGTGGTACCAGTCATAATAATAACATTTTTTTTTTTTTTTACTTTGAGTTTAAAATCTTAGAAGGTTTAGAAGGTCAGAACCATATTTATAGTAAGACACTTTAATAAAATCTACAGTCTAATCTACAATCACTAATGAATTAACTATATTCATGAAACAAGTATACTTAACAACATATGCATCTTTTAGTGTTAAGCTAAGTCAATTTACTAACCTCTGAATTTGATTTTGCTCTCTTTTAGACCGCTTTTCCGTGGGAATTCTGATGTCGACCAACTGGGCAAGATTTTTGAGTAAGTATCATTTTAATTTATTAATAATTGATAGATGATTAGATGATAGATGTGTGATATGGTAAAAAAAAAAAAAAAAGAAAAAAGAAAAACTATGGCTGTACCAAATACAAAAATAAATTATTTTACATGAAAAATGTATGAAAGTACTTATGATACCCACAACACCTCAAAAAAGTGTTGCGATATTATTACTAATGCAAGGACTGTAGAATTAGTAATGCAGATGTGTTATAACCATCATGAGCACCAACATAACAAAGAATCATGTTAATGAGCATGATGAGATGGTCATGATGAAGATGATGTTGATGATAATGATGGGGGTATCAATGATTCCAGTGTGGTTGGAGTCCCTCCTCCTGAAGACTGGCCCCAGGAAGTGGGTTTGCCTCAGAGTGCCTTTCCCCCTCGCCCCCCTCAGCCTATAGAAGACCTGGTTCCTGATATGGACGAGCTTGGAAAATCACTTCTACTTGTAAGTATCTGGAGTATTGCTCATTATCATATGATTTTAAGGCTGTAAAGCCGGGTTGCACCAAACAAGATTAAGCTTCAACTTGGATTAAATTGAATTTTATCTTTTAATCCAGTTGCACCAACCTTTGTTTTACTTACAAATTCACCCATGGTCGACATCTAGAATTAATTACAGGTCAAGGTCAGTGGTTAAGATTTTAATCAGAAGTTATTTAAATAAAAATAAAACTTACCAAAAAATTGACCAAATTCTTGATTAGCTCTAAAATCCTTGTTGATGCAACCCACCTTTCCTTTTTACCTTAAATAAAGTCTACAGTCCTTACATCAAACAAATAAGTGTTCATTTTATGTTGCTTTTGAAGCATATTAACAGAATTTGATCCTCATTTTTTTTCTCAATCTTCACAGAAATTTCTGTCGTTCAACCCAGGCCGAAGGATATCGGCTTATGATGCCCTGTCTCACCCATACTTTCAGAGCTTGGACAGCACCAGCAAGAGTCTCTATGCCCAACCCTTCCCGAGCAAAAAGCCCTCCCTGGAGGAGAGAGCTGCTTGAAAGACTTTCCTTTTTTATTGACTTACTGGCACAAGCCCCTTTTTGAACTTGTCTTCCATTGCCGCATTACATGCTGCTTTTAGGCCTCGTTGAAGTATTACCACAATTCTCGGTTGATGCATTTTCACTGCAGCAGGTAATATCAGTGTCACTGCCTGGGACAATTTACAAAAAAAAAAGAAAAAAATCAAAAGCTGCTTTCCTGCCTGCCTGTCTTCCTTTGCAGGATGTCCCTCTGCTCAGAGGAAACTCCACTGCCAGATATCTGATACAGAGGCTGCTACACCATGTTGCCAGGGATCACTCTGTCTTGACGAACATCATAAAAATATAACTGCCAGGACTTAGCTAATAATCATCTGCCTAAATCACACTGCTCTATATCAGCAAGTTCACTGCCTGTGACTGACCCAATCTCGTATTTGGATCCTGAAATACCATATTGTTGTCACTGCTAATGTGGGTCTGTTGAACAGAACCACACTCTGTAAGATGGAATTGCACATGTACACTCTTTTGCTCATGCTCTGAAACTGAGTTATGGGTCACAGCATTTAGGTAAATTATCTTTCAGTATATCCCCCAAGGCTGGTCTTTGTGGACCTTGACAGCATTGGAGACACATTTCAGTTCAGTGCCTTACAGAGGAGGAGAAATCATATGGCTATGGTTTAAGCCCTCACCATTGTCGAGGTCTTAATGACATTTATTAACCTGGAAGACACCCAACCCTTCAGGCTGGTTTTCTGGACACAGACTAAAAGCCTGGTTTATGCTTCATCATAAATATTTTATAGAACTTCTGAAAACTGAAAACGGGGTAGTAAACAGGAAGTAGTGTTGACATAGATGAAGACATTGAAGTTCTTAGTGTGGGCTCATCTGTGGAAGATGATATTGAATCGCACCATTGCAGCAAGATATCTTTAAAAGTGGAGTTATCTGCAGTACAAGGTACTTTACAAAAAATTCCTAAACACTGATTCCATAGAAATGGCTTTCTCCCTAACCAACCAGCAAGACCATTTTATGTAAATGTGATTTACAGAACAATGACAGCAGAGTGGTGCATCAGGTAGCATTGGTCAGGTAGCCTCACAGCTCCAGGGTCTAGGGCTTGATACCGAGCTTCACATATTTGTGTGGGTTTCCTGTGGGTACAAAGGTTTCATCAGACCTCCCAAAAAACCATGCCAGTCAGTGGATTGGTTACTCTAAATTGGTGTAAATGTAAACGTTTTTGGTGCATTGCCACCTTGCGCCCAGTGATCCCAGTGGATCCGTTACAACCCTAACCAGGATAAAGTGGTTAATGAAAATGAATGAATCACTTCCATAGCTCAACTGATTTAAAATAAATTTTATAAAAGCAGTATCAAGAAAATGAAACGTTGTGGCTGTTATACATAGTGCTTGGCTAAAAGAGTTGAACTCTTGACAAGCTCACTGACATACTCCCAACTTGCTACTGGGAAATGTATTTAACTAATACAGCCCAACATTGTCTCTCAGACCACCTTCAGACTGGGCTGTCTTCAAAAATCTTGTCACAGAGTCGAAGCTGCCACCAGTTCCCACGGCTTTCCTACTGCTAGCCAACAGAAGCAGAACTGGGTGGCCCAGTTAGACATTCAGTTTTGAAGAGTAACTTTTCCAAAAGCTGTTGCACCCCTCCCTCCTCTCCGAATTGCTTTTCTGACCTCTGGGAAGAAGCATAAACCAGTCTTGACCAGTGTAATTTAGTGTCTGGAAACCTGGCCCTTATAGTCTATATCTACACAAATTGTTCTTTATACACTGTTCAATTATTTTTAATATCAGTGTTGACTGTTGATTACTTATTGTGGTTAAGTCTTAATTTTAGCTGACTTGAAGGTGTAGGGACATGTATGTATGACTTGTATATTATACAGTATGTACACACCGTGTTGTTGTGTAAATGGAGTAGTAACTCCTTATGTAGTTAGAGGGCTGACCCTCACTGGGTAGCATTTTACAGTTAAAACAATTTGTTATAAGAGCAAGAAGATGCGTAACTGGCAGGTGGTTTGTGAAATAATTAGTGCAGTAATGCTTGAGCAAGTAGAAACTGTCTAGCTTTAGAGACAATGAATGAGGCGTGAAAGGGTCGTTTTTGAGAGATTAAGAGGGTTTGCAGAGGTTGAGGAAGGTTGTGTAATAATTGTGTTTTTGCAGAAATTCAGGACTTCAGTTTGAACTTCCATTTGATCCTTCCATTATTCAATTCGTTCAATTCTGGACTGATGATTAGCCAAGTAGCTCAGAGACGTATCCAGCTTTTTGTCTGACTCTTTGGATGAGTTAGAAGGGAGGAAGGAAAAGAGGAAGGAAGAATGCTGCTTTAGAAATTTAGGATGTGGCCCGGGAGCCTGGTCCAAGCTGAGGCTAAACAGAAGAGAACAACATCCAGATGCCGTGTAGTAGGCCTTTATCCACAGGTTCATCCAGATAAGCACTGGTGCTTCCTTCATACACTCAGGATCTCAGTAGACTCATTGGTTCGTACTTATCAGATAGCGCTGATTTTACAGCTGATCTGTGATGGACTTTTTTTCCTTTCATAGTAAAGAATAATATCTGATAACTATAACTCACTCTACCATACACTCAGGTCTATTTATGGTTGTATGCATAGATTCAACAGGTTTCATATCTGTTTCAGTTTAATCATTGTTTTAACATTAGTGCATAGTAAATTAAGTCTGCAAACTATTCACTGTATTAATTCCAAAATAGCATAGTACAATGTTGCTTTCAGACTATTTATGGCTATATTTACAGACATGTTCATCGGATTACTGGTATCATCAGACATTTTAACATTTAACACTGTTACAGTCTGGACTTTTATATTTATGAAGGTTTTCAATCATTAATATCTTATAGTCTAGAAAACTGAACTTGTGTTTTAATCCTGAAGACGTTTCAGCACTCATCTGTGGCGCAACATAATAACCGCAGTCCAGCGTAGTGAGGAATTCCTAGAATTGTATGTTAATTAAGCAAATTAACCACTTAGATGAACAGGAGAACAAATTCCTCAGGGCAAGTCCCAGTTGTCTATCTATACCTGATAGTCAGGCAACACTGTTAATCTGCAGCACCACCTATCACCTATTTACAGTGCTGACGTGATGTATTTACCCCAGTGGTTTCACATCAATTCACACTTCTAGATCCAAGTGTTGCCCTAGTCTCATGATGTCCAGGTGTAAGATAGTGGGAAATTTACAACCATTCAACAGAACTGATGAAGTCTTCATGATTGAAACACAAGTCCATAGAGGACTACAAGTGTGTGTGTGGCGGTCTGGGGGAAAAAAACAGTGTGATTTTCTCAGACAGTGAATGTCATGTTGAATAGCTTCATGATGAAGGGAAATGCCTATAAGGATATAATCCATTCAGTTTTTAATCAGATACTGACTGTCAAAGTGACCGCAATGCTCCTGCACTGCAGTGGAGTTGTAGTGACAGTTGTAGTGTAGTTTTCCCAAGCCGCCACACATATGGATTTATAATAAAACATGGAGGCAGTTTTGTCTTTTTTGGGTTGCTATTGCTTCTGACACTTTACCGCTAACATTCCTTCCAGTTGTTTTCATGTGTTGTTAAAAACTCTTCTTCTCTTTTGGGCAGTTCCTCAACACGACTGTTTGTACAGACACAGCATGTTCTTTCCCTCTCCCAAAAATGAGGAGCAAATGAGGATTGTTGTTTTTTTTTTAGTTTTTTTTTTTTTAGTGGGCATTAGATGTCATAAAGTACAGATATTTACACGAGAAAGTGCTAAGTGTGCTCGTTTGATTACAGCTTTCATTCAGCACTAAGACTTTTCTGTCACACATAAAGTCACAGTGGCTTGGAATTAAAGCTGAGTTCAAGGATAAAGCTTTGGAATGTAAAACTTTAAGATAGTAACAAAAAAAAAAAAAAATTGAATGTTGACATAACGTTGACACAAATAGCACCTTGAAAATCACCCATTTCACCGTATTTGTGAAACATTAATAATTCTTTCTAATGGAGTTTCCTCTATATTTCTCATTTGCTACCAATATAAATACATGAGGGTGACATAAACAATAAATTGAACTATTTCTCTTTGTTTGTACGTGTTTGCTTTAATTGGAAATTTAAATATAATCAGTTGAATTTTATTTAATCAGTTATCAATGATTTTTTTTTTTATTTTATT
Organism: Pangasius sanitwongsei; assembly: GCA_037576675.1. Lineage (NCBI taxonomy): Eukaryota > Metazoa > Chordata > Actinopteri > Siluriformes > Pangasiidae > Pangasius > Pangasius sanitwongsei. The sequence goes on along the minus strand of CM075025.1, from coordinate 8,682,568 downwards.
GTATTTGCTGGATAGTGGTACTTTGCATTTGTTTTTGTTTCTTATCCTCCTTATATTTTGCCTCCACTTTATTTTTTATTCATTTTTTTTTTATTTATTGGCATTTTAATAGAAATACATTGAAAAGATTGTTGTGTGAGAATGAATCTTGCCTGTATAGCTGGTGGTGTGCTGACGGTGCTATGATATAAGAATTTCTTAAACTTGAAATGGAATCACTATCAGTATGGGGCAAATTTGTGTTTATAGAACAGCAACAGTGAACATTCAAGATTTAAATATCTCTTTTCCTTTTTTTTTTTTTTTTTAAATTTTCAACAGATATTTCCCATAGAAAACAAAATCAATTCGAGCCCTCATGACATATGTATTAGACTTGAATTACTTTATAATAAATGGTAATACTGCTGATTCCACCTAATTTGCTACACAAATGTATTTTGCTATAAAAATGCTACACATAACCAAGGAACAGACGCACTGTGCAGATCAAATCTGTACTTCTACTGAACTTCCCAAATTACTGCGCATTTTCTGAAAACAACTACTTTGTTTAAAGCTGTATCCAGCACTATAATGAACTATTATTGGTCATTTTTTCTTTTTCATTTTAGTGTCCACCACACATATGGATTTCATTGTACTTTGTATTTCACTGGAAAATTAAGAACTATTTCAAGTTGTTTGTAAGGTATTTTATGTTTCTTAGATTTTCCATGTCTTTAACCTAATAACAGAAATAGGCTGTTTTTTGCATTTATATTATACTTTGTGGCTCTATGTAATCTTTATCTAATTGATCATTCTGATATTTACTGGTTTGTTTTGTTGCCTATTTTTCTGCTTAGCAGCGTATTAACCAGGCACAGTAACCAGAAGTAGGTTTTGTTCAGTGATGCGTTTTTGTCAGTAGGTGTTAGGATGTTTGTTCTGATGTTGGTGTGCTGGTGTGTGGATATCTGATCTACATTGTTTGTTTCAGTAACTGTGGTTGGCACTTACCAGTTCCTGAAATGGTACTCATAACGCATGTGTTTTATAACACAGGCGTAGAAGCATTGAAATGTTACAGATTTATTTTTATTTTTTCCAACTGATTTTTTCCCCTGTTTTACTGTATGGAAGTCATTACTTGTATTATTCATAATCAACTTTCGTTTTTGAGAAACTGAGGTATTTGGCAGCTTTCATGAGACCTAATATGACTATCATCAACAACCACAACAACAACAACAACAACTACAGCAGATTTCTATAATCAGTACCTAATATAACCCAATATTATAAACCATAAAAATGCTACTGTCAGTGGATTTAGACGTTATCATTTCAGTTTTTGTTTATGTTTACCATTGAATCAGAATCACAGATATACCTGAATTCCTTTGCTGCTTCAGTTTAAAGCTTTGAATGAGAATATATCCAAGATTTCCACAAACCAAATTAAAGTGAAAGTATCATTACTAGTCGTGGCACCGCACCATTTTTATTTTATCTCACTTTTTTATCCCCCCCCAGTTACTTGCATAAATTATTTATGGATAAGGTTTTGTATTTGTTGTATTGTTTGTTTGTTTGCTGCTAATTTTTCACAGCTTGGCTCAAATACATGATGAAAGAAAAAGACCCTCCTAAATTTGATGCCATTGATAAATAAAGCTGCTTGTGCTCATGTGTTGCATGTGTAACTGCCTGACGTTGTTTTTTTATGTTTTTTCCTTTAAATAAATATTTGAAAATGATTTTGTCTAATCTTGTTCATGAAATTTTGAAGATCTGCGCCACAGCCGGTTGTTAGCATAATAGCAAAATTGTTGTGTATTGTGTGAAACAAGTAAATAATTGATCATGAACAACATAACGGCATAAAGTCATAAATTAATAAGGTGAAATGAGTCTTAGTTATCTGTTGATTCTAAGAGTGATTGTTGTAGTAACAATTACAAAACTATACCCCTAACCAATTCATTCATTTATTCATTCATTCTGAGAGTGAGATGACAAAATGATTCACTTTAACCTATTTATTGTTGTCTGGATGATGCTGAAAGGTGTGTGTGGTCCTCTGCACCCCCTGGTGGATCGAAATGTACTGTACTCTACTGTACTGTACTGTACAAATTGAACAGTACTGTACATTGTTGGAACCCCTGAATGAAGAATATTGCCACTATGTACTGTAATATACTATACTGCATTCTAATGTAATATAATAAGCTGTAATGTACTGTTATGTAATGTACTGTAATATACTATACTGTGATGAAGATACTGAAGATGAGATATGATTTATTGATTTATTGAAATTACCCAGAGGACATTTTTGTGCCAACTTGCTCAAGACAATATAAATGATAATGAACAAACAACAGTGACAAGATTTGGTTAAAAAAATATTCACTCACTTTCAGTAATTGCTTTATCCTGATCAGGGTCTGGATTCAGAGATATCCCTGGAACACTGGATGTGAGGCAGAAATACACACACACACACACACACAATCCACCTACTGGCATGTGGAATATATATATATATATATATATATATATATATATATATATATATATATATATATATATCTACATATAAACAGAATATAGAAATATAAAATCTATTATAAAGAGAATATATATATA
>CM075025.1:8656864-8674515 GCA_037576675.1 Pangasius sanitwongsei | reverse complement strand
AGTGACACTGTCTCTAAACCATACAGCATGGCCGCTCTCACCACTGTCTTGTACACCTTCCCCTTGATTCTCGCTGAAGGTGTACAAGAAATTTGTCTTGTTAGTTAGTGAATATACAGAATTTTTGTGCTGTTGAATTGAAATATTTAATTGCCAATATTGCAATGTAACATAATATAACAACTTACCTATTTTGGGGCATTCACTCGGAGGTGATGTGACGTCCCACTTTAACTGTGGCTGCGTCAAGTCAAGTCAGTCAAGTCGCATAAGCAGCTCAGACTCTGTTGATTTTCTCCAGATAGTCTCCAGAGCTACAGGGAGCGCAAACAACCTCCTCATCACTAGAGATAAACCAATCTAATTTTCATCTTTATTACTGATAATAATAATTCTAATCTAGATAGCAAGCTAGGTTTGTTAGTTAGCTGATACTAGCTAGGACTTGTTATGGAGTGTCGTGTAATCTGCTTTATTCATATTAGCACAAAAGGTTCTCTGACTAACACTTTTTCTGTAAAAAAAAAAAAAAAAAAAAAGCGAAAGCATCCTTTGGTGTTTATAGTATTATTTGCAATATCCCATTATAGCAATTTTTTCCCTAAATATAGTATGTCTTCCCTGACACTCAGCTTCCTTCAGAATGAATGTCTTTGAATGAAAGTGCTTATGGTGCCAATTTTTTTTAAAGGCGCAGTTTGTAATGTTTAAAATGTTCCTAGGCCTGTAGAAATCATATAGCTTCAAGCATAGTTTAGAAAGACTGTGATTTGCAATACTGCAGTGCAATTGATCTTGAATCTTTCTTCACTTTAGGCTTCTGTTTAAAAATTTCTGGCCCAGGATAGTTAGCTCCGCCCCTTTGCTGGGACAGACAGACCTGCTCAGCTCCTTTTCTGGGAAATATAGGGAGTTTTTTTAGTTGGGGGAAAGAGGGACAAATTCTGTGTTTTTAACCTAGGAAGCGCAAAAAATTACAAACTGTTCCTTTAATATATGTACGTCCTCTGAGAGTCAGCTTCCTTTATAATAATTACCTGAATATACACGTTTGGAAGCAATACTATCAAAACACACACAAGTGTATAACTAGTTCTAATACATAAGACTTGCTTCTTTTCTTACACACTTTCTTTCTTGGTGCAGAATTTAATTTGCTATTTAGAATTTTCTAGCTATTTAGCTATTTAGAATATTGTTCTGGCAAAACACTTTTTTTCAGCCCAATTTGGTTTTCTTCTCTTATTCTCCATGAACTAGTAATTGCTAGTAATTACTGGTTAATTCCTATTATGGGATGAAATTTTACTACAGCAATACAGTCACTGAAATAAATCCCCAAGCATTTCAGAGAACAACCTTTGACAGATTTCCTTGCATAAAAGTACATACAATTCTTAAATGAGAAGTCCACCATGAAACACATGAAATATTTTTTATATTGAAATATTTTTGATGTGCTTACTGATTCAGTTGCTAATTTGTTGGTTGATACTTTTCCTGTTAGAAATCAGCGGCTGTGTGCCATGCCGATGTCACAGAGAGACATTGCTAGTTCAGTTATAATGGTGTTTAATAGAAGAAAAAAGTTCATCAATTTCAAACATAACGGATAACAGTCAAGTTTCTCTGTCAGCTCCTAAAAAGACAGGAGCGAGAGTGTCCTTTCTCAAGCAGCTTGTTAGCTATCTATGAGATGGCAAGCACGACGGCGCTTATGGTGGTATTAGAATGAAAGTTAAAACTTTGGAAAGTTATCTGTTTGAGCACAGTGTACAGATGAGGAAGTGAAAGAGCTGGACTGAAGGACTAAAGTGCCCCTGCATCACTCTCTTTAGGTAGAGCTGACTACACCACTATCAGTGGACAATCAAATGGCATTGTGGGTAATATAGGAAATGGTTAACCAAAATGAAAATAGACCGACATGTAGATAAAAGAGGTCTAAACTAAAGTTATCTTAAATATTTCATTACAAAATAAATCTGGGGTGCTGTCGAAGACCACATCATTACATCCAAAGTGTATTTTTCCTTTACGTTTACCTTAAGATTTTAGACAAGTTTTTATAGGAACCATGTTCCTAATGTATCTCCTTTTAGACTCAGATTTATTGTATTTGCGTTCTCCAGTTCCTCTTTCCATCCCTGTGGTTGAGAAAAGCTCCAAAGGCATGCTTGTGGAAGACCAGGACAACGTTACTCTGACCTGTTCCGTTTGGAAAGGAACTAAGCCTAAGTTTGAGTGGTTTAGAAACAACCGTCCGGTCAACCCGAGCAAGCGTCATGTGTTCTCGCAGAACAACAGCATCCTGTACATTAGCCCAGTGAAGAAGGAGGATATTGGCGCCTACAGCTGTGCGGTCAAAAACCCTATCAGCCATTTCCGAAGTAAAGTCATGGAGCTCAGTGTGTGCTGTGAGTGTTCAACTTTTCTCTGTTCCCTCTTTCATATCATGCAGTACATCATTTAGATTTGCTCCCTGTACCTCTGTTTCTCTCATATATCCTCTTTGGTCATATTCTCTAGTAAATCATTATGGGTTGTGTCTAGTAAGTTCCTCTTGTTGCATGAGAACCGGCTAATGTTTACACTGTAGTGACCTGTTATGTGGTGATATTACATCTGTGCAGTATTACACATGAGTACATATGCACATTAGCATTTACATTATTTGACTGTGTTAATGTGGGTTTCTTGCAAAATAGCACATTTCAGATGAAGGTCCTCAGTGGTGTAGGGTACGGTTACAGAATGTGAAATGAAAAAAAAAATCATTATGCTAAGTAAGGAATAAAACATGATTGCGGTGTGCTTTTATATGAAAATAATCACTGTGGGGGTGGTATGATTTTTGTTTTTTTTTTAGTTACATTTAATTTTGTGGAACGTCCATAAATTGTAAAAGGAAGTAACTTATTTTGCAGACGTCATAACAGCTATAAACAGTCATTCCCTCACCAGCTTCTATTTTTTTCCCTCTCTTGCTTTGTTACAGAGAAACTGCAAAGTCCTCAGTCCTTAGAATTTCCCCGAGTCTTAAAGTTACAAGTTAAAGTTCCAGCTTTAGCTCTGACTGTTAAAAAGTGCTGACACTGGAGACTTCTTCTGAAAATGCTAAATCTCCTCTCAGAAAACTCTTTCACGTTCTGTTTAATCATGACCATACATGTCCCTGTGAATGAGTTGTTACTATAAAACTGATACTGTATAAGAGTGGGAACACTAATAAAACCTGTGATCTGCCTGGCAGCTGGAACCCCGGTCAGAGTTGCTGTTAACCAACTGACCAATCAGAATACAGAATTCACTAGCGCTGTGGTAGAAACATGATTATACTGAACACTTTAACTTACTATCATAAACATTCTAGCACTATTTACAGTTGTGATGATAGCATCACAGTAGTGTTGTTCACTTTATTAACATTATTAGCATTGCCCTTTTTGTACAAGTCAAACTGGATATTTATGGATTTTTGCTTTTCTAAAGTGTTATAAATAATCAGTACAGTATTAGATAGTTCAAGACAGTACGATTTTATAGATTTTATGAATGAATGAAAGGTGCAGGTATCTGATTTTTCTCTTGTCTTCCATGTTCAGGGATAATCAGATGTAAACTACAGGTCACTCTGAACTTAAGCTGTAGTTCAACTTAAGTTTGTAGTTTAAATGATATCAGGATAGTGTTTAACAGATTTTAGATTTATAGATTAGAGATTTAGATAGCGTTTTAATCGATATTAGACAATTTTGACAAGAAATATCAACCGAAAAGGAAAAAGACTGGATGCATTGTGCAGACATTGCTGGGGAGGAATAATGTACATGTCCCTCAGGTCTCTGGGATGTCTGGAAGTCCTTTTTAAACTGATCAAGCTGGAATGTCCTGGTGTGTGTATGTATATGTATATATATATATATGTGTGTGTTTGTGTGTAAATTTATATGCAATTATATATGACTAATGGGTAACTTGTTACATTAAGGTTCCTGCATTATTTACTACATTAGTAAACAGCAGTAACAATCTGTAAACTTCCAATAGTTCCTATTGGTGGACTCATGGATGGAAAAAAAAAAACATCGATTAATATAGGTTTTCATTGTTCGGCTCACTTACTTCATTATTTAATTCTGATTGGTCAGAAGGTGTTGATTAATTTTCTGTAAAAGCAGCTCGGACCATAGTTCCAGCTGCAAAGTTTATGTGAATATACTCGTTCTAATACGTTATTGTTGCTATAGTAACAAATAGCTAAAAGATTGTTGATATGGTGAAGCTTTGTGTAAGGAGATATCAATTTAACATTTATAGAAGGAGTCTCCAGTGTCAGTGCTTTGTAAAGTAGGTTTTAGTACGTTTTCCGCCACATGAAAGTACAGAGGACTTTGCGCTTTTCCGCATTCTCTGTAACATGACAAGCTGGTGTTTTTTCTCTTTAAGAGAGAGACAAAAGAGACACTGGTGAGGGAAAGACTTTATAGCTGCTATATCATAAGTGATAAAAGGAACTAACTTGTTTTGCAGACATTTCACAACTTTAGTGGATTAAAAAGTATATGTTATTTTTGAATTAATGAAAAAAGTAATAATTGGCAAATTGCTGTGTTATAAGAGGAATAAAACACCTTGGGGTATGAGGTTATAGGAATATAATCAAAAAAACGGATCATAACAGCATCACAACACAATGTCGTTGGTTCTTTTCCTATAACAGCGTGCCCTGTTGTGTTTATTTCTTGCATACTCATTAATGCAAATGTTAACATTACTTCTGGGCTATTAATGTTAAAGTTCTTCTACAGTAAATAATGTAATTCGAGGGAATGTTAATGGGAACTGTTACTGATTAATGTTAATAAGAGTACCCCCCCCCCCTCCCCCCCTCCCCCGTCAGATGGCCCCTACAACCTGGAAGTGAACAGTGAACAGGGTCTGAGAATTGGCGAGGTGTTCACTGTAAATCAGGGCGAGATGGTGTTTTTCGACTGCCTGGCCGACTCGAACCCTCCCAACACCTGTGTGTGGATTTCCAGACGCAACAACAACACAGAAGTGCTCATGACCGGCCCTCGCTTTGAGGTGGCGTCTCACAATCTGGGCCACGCCACCAAGTTCTTGTGCAGGGCTTTTAACAACATAACCAATAAACAGGATGAGACTCACTTCACACTCGTGGTGGCCAATCTTGGCAAAGGTAACAATAGGATGATATTTATTTGGATATTTATCAGGATGTTCTGTTTGACTTTGTATGTAGAGATATAATTTCCCAGCCATGGCTCAGCGTGTCTAATGATTATAATGATTTGGCAGGGAGCATCTGATGAGCATACTGTATGCCTAACAAAGGCCACCATTTTTTTTTTTTGCAGTTGCTAGGCACATATCACAATACCGTATGAGAAATATGTGTTGCATGAAAAGTAAATAGAGGCTGACAGCTGTTCTAAGAGCCTGCTGTTGTTTTTAAACAGCATCTAAATTTCCAGTTTCATGCTAACCTCAGCTTTAAATTTCACAGCTATTGGAAATCAGAAGTTAATGCATATTCAATTTCACTCTTATTACAAGTATTTATGCATAGTTGTCCCGGGTAAAGTGGGATTTAGAGACTTAGAGACTAGTATTCGTATATTATTTTATAAATTGGCACCTTTTCATGGAAATGTCTTTAATTTTCATGCCTTTTATTCTACAGACACCACAACCACCCTGATAATAATCAATTATTGTATAATTGTAGATTTTTAGAAAATAATGAAAGAAATAATGAAATAATGTAGAATGATTAAGAAAACAGAAATCTGTTTCCAGGCAGAGAAAATCTTGTCCAAGAGGAAACTGCAGTGTCCTCTTTAACCATCATCGCCATCTTCTCATTACTCACTATTGTCTGCATGCTAATTGTGCTCTTCAGGAAGTCCTGCCATCCGAAAAGAGGTACTTCTGATCCACACCCAGCTTGGGTTTTGTGTGTGTGTATGTGTGTGTCTGTGTGTGTATGGGTGCACATACACAAGTCTGTCACTAAGTGTTTATAGAAAGTCTCATCCAGCCAAGCTGTTCTGGGATTTGAGTTTAAGCAAATGACAAATTATTCTGTAATTTGACTGCAGCTATGAGCAGGCTTAGGTGTACAGGTTTTATCCAAATCAGCTCTAGTTCATGAGAAGGGGAAGTTCTGAAGTTTGATTTTGTTAATACTTCCTCACATGGCTATGATATCATATCTAATTATATATTTTCCCTCCAATAGTGTTCATGAAAATCTACAGCAGGTAAGAAAACCCAGAGCTTGATTAAATATTTACAGAGAGACATATTTACTTTATTACTCCTGGTTAAATGAGGTCTGTTTTGGTCCCTCCCCCTTTAGGCCTATCCCCGAACAGAAAGGTAGGCACCCTACATGATTTATTCACTAATGCAACAAGTGTGTGTTGTTAAGCAGTGCTGTGTACATAGCTGCTGGTCACACAGACATATTACAACCATTTTATCAGCTTCAAAAGACTTACCCATAATTACAGGGTACAGCGAAAGCCATAAATATTTGAGGAAACATGAAGACATCAGTTTCGATGTCTGTACAGATACACACTTAATCAATACCGGTGCATGTGGTTTGCTGAACAAGTAGCGAGCTTGTTTTTCACACAAAGTGAAACAGTAAACAGATGTGTAAATAGGGAGTGAATGCACAGGTAGTGTATACTAAGAACTCTAAGAAGCAGTACAGGTAAAGAGACAAGGTATTAATATTTATTACAAATAAAAATATAACAACAACAATAATAACAACAGTAATAATAATAATAACACCTATTCTATAAATAATAAAGTGACAATTATAATAATAACAATTCGATTGAAAACAAGCCATTATAAAACAACAAAAATAATATTATTAATAATAATAATATCAGTATATGATGAATATTATTATTAATAATTAATATTATAATATTATAATAATATTAACAACTGCTATTATTATTATTATTATTATTATTATTATTGTTATTATTAGAATATATTAACCTTAAAATTATAACAAAATGTAGACAACTGTCAAAAGATATCAATAAAAACTAAAATAAATTAAATAAAAAAAGAGAAAATTAACATTTAGCAAGGTGCTAACACTTTTTTGATTGACAATGATTTTCCATCTTTGTCTGATTCTTTGAAATGTAATAAGGCACTATACTATTAATCCCAAAAGTCTCAAGTTGGTGTTTAGTTGTTCATCTTAAAGCATATAACTCCTGTAAGGAATGATCGTGGATTATTCAATAACTACCATGAAACTAATTTCTCTTTGTACTTTGTAATTCTAGTCCAAAATCTTTTTCAGGTTTAGTGACTGTCTGATCTCTTACAGTATTTCATACATGTAGGTCACCAGTGAGTCATTCTACTTATTATTCCTTCCTGCTAGGCCATGAGGATGCCACTGAAGATTTTGGCATCTATGAGTTTGTTTCCATACCTGGGAGAATGGAGTCCAGGCAGGTTAGTCATCTGTTCTATCTATTTCGATTTGGTTAGGGATGTAACGAAATACAAATACATTATTCAGAATGAACAGATAATGTGTTCTAAGCAGGTACAAACACAGATATGAATAGAAGCGGTACTTTTTTTTTTTTTTTTTTTTTTTTTTTAAAAGGAAGCTTGCCGGAAAGGTGAACAGGGCATCTGGTTTTAGAGTACATTAGTACTGGGATCCTGCAGGATGAAAAAAAAAAAAAACACAAGTGGGATTAAAGGATTAAAAACAATCACATTCGCATCTCTAGTTCGGCCCAATTATTAACTTGAGTGATGTAGCTGTGTTTGAGGAACTGTTCAAGCCAAAATTTACACACCATGCTCACAGTGCTCACATTTCTACCGCCGGGATTTTTATTGTTATTTTTTGGTGTTTTTCCAGAAAGAAAAGAAAATCCCTTCCAGTTTAAGCCACACCCATTGTGGGTTAAAATACAAACACATATACAGATATTCGGAGCAGTAAACAGATACAGATACTGATAGAGATAGTAGAATTGTGTTACACCCCTAGTTTATCCTGAGTTTTCTGTAATGTTCTCTTCACGTTCCCCAGGCATCGTGTAGATCTCTGACACGGCTCGATTCAGCCCGAGATTTGCATACCACCATCTATGATGTCATCAAGCATGTTCCTGAAACTCCAACGTTGAGTCTGCTGAAGTGAGTGACAGGTTCAAAAGGAACGAACAGGATTTAGGGAAGAAGTGTTTCTGCAAAGACTAAAAAAAACAAACAAACAAACAAAAAAAACAACAACCACTCAAAAAAGCACTGGCGATGCTGGTCAATGCCATCCTTTCTTTATTTCTTCCAAGCATCACTTGAAAATGGTTTTACTCTTTCCACATTTTATAATATAAGACCCTTAATGAAGTAGGAATCATATTTATAATCCAATGATACATAAAGGTGATATTTTTTGGATATTTATTTACAACATATTTCACCAGGATCCTCAGTTTTGTATATAGCTTTCCTTGGTTTTGTTACCGTTATTTTTTTGTCATTGACATTCAGCTTTAGTGGTATTACTGGATATCTGAAAAGCTTTGCAATAATTACGATGTGATTTCTGTATCTGTTTATACGATAACAGCTTAATCGATACCTGAGAGTATTTATATATTTATACAGCAATATCAAATGCAGACTAGCCACCACTCCATCTGTCATGCATGTACATATATGCAAGGTTTTTTTTTATTCTAATACTATATTTTTGCACACTGCAGTGACATTATATCTGTGGTATATGTCATACAATTCAGATATGCTCTGTATATTACATTGCAGATGCAATTTGTTGCATATGTTCACAGTTTATGAGGGGAAAAAAAAGCTGTTTATTTTGAAAATAAAGATTTATACCAGTTGCATGATGATTTATTCCACAGTGCTACTGAATGCTCAATTCTGATCGGTCAGAAAGTGATGAATATTTTTCTGTACCAGGAGCTCTGGGGACTTGTATGGTGACAAGTTGCAATGTTTTGCTTTTCTTATTAATTTAAAGCAAGAGAAAAAATGAGAGGCCGGTGAGGAACTTACAGGATCTTACTTGTTTCATGGAAGCCCCATGACATTAAACATAACTATAAAATGCAAAAAAAAAAAAAAAAAATTACTTTAATTAATGGAAAAAATATCCGAGGTACATGTATAAGAGGAATAATACATTTTAGGGCATGCTGTTATCTGTCATTTTTGTCGTTTTATTCCTTATTTATTGTATTATGACTAGTTTGTCCTCAGGCAATGTCTGCTATGTCAGCAGTCTGGACAAAATAAGCGACAGAAGGTTTAGGACACGACTCCAGCTGAGCTTTTCCCTTGAGCCATGAGGTTCCTTCTAACAAAATAAATCCTGAAGCATTTTAAATACAATTACATTATATCTAAGCAATCTAATCCAGCTAATTTCAACAAAGACCATGGATACCGAGGCTGTGCAAGGGTGCAGGGAAACTGCTGAATCCTATTGTTTCTGATGCCTATGTTTCTAGGGCAAGTGATCGGCTTAGGACAGATCCCATTTACTTTCATTTATTATCACTGCATATGGTGCACTGATAATCCTGACAACTAAAAGGCACTTTGTTATACATGGCTGTTTTAGTGGAACTGAGTCATAATACTGCTACTAACTGAATAATGTGTATGTGTGAGCAGGCTTTATGGTGGGAGACCATCTGTTCACTGTGTGCTTTGCAGGAGGAGCAGAGGAATTACAGCAACAACTGTCTGCAGCTCCAACCACTCCCTCATTTGCCAGGGAAATCAGCAGCGCTGTCACTGTCTTTATTAACCAGGAACTAAAGCACTATTACCTACTTTTTAAAAAAAAAAAATGATTCGACAATCTTTACTCCAGAAACAACGTCATTTGTTTTCCTTATTTCTGTTTAAAGGTTTCACTGTCTTCCGATTCTCACGACCATTTAATCCTCAGTATGACTTTTTTAGTAACACTTTATAGTTCTGTTCAATTGCTCATGGCAACTATGCAGCTATTGGATCTTCAGTAGGTAGGGAAGATGCTGTAACTAAATGTTAATTAATTAATACTTAATTAATTAATTAATTCTTATTCATTTCTGATTAGTTCCTACATAAATACAGTATATGGCCAAAAGTTTGTGGACACCTGACCATCACACCCATATGTGGGCCTTCCCCAAACTGCTGCCACAAAATGGCAATGTTTGAAGCACACAGCTGTATAGGATGTATTTATATGCTGTAGCATTACAATTTCCCTTCACTGGAACCAAGAGGCCCAAACCTATTCCTGCATGACAATTCCCCTGTTCACAAAGTGAGATCCATAAAGACATAGTGTGCTAATACTGGAGTGGAAGAACTAGAGTGTCCTGCACAGAGCCCTGACCTCAACCCCAATGAACACCTTTAGGCTGAACTGGAACACTGACTGCACATCAGGCCTCCTCACCCTACATCAGTGCCTGATCTCACTAATGCTCTTGTGGCTGAATGAGCAGAAGAGTGGAGGATATTATAACAGCAAAGTGGGGCAAAATCTGGAATGGGATGTTCAAAAAGCACATATAGGTGTAATGGTCAGGTATCCAAAAAAATATTTGGCCCTCTATGTGCATTTTTGAACAGTGTTATAAAGTGTTATTGACACTAAATCACCTTCAATATTATAGGCATCCTTCAGGAAAATGAGCAAAAATAAATAACATATAACAAGTGATATTTTGTTCTTAAGCATGTGTGGATGTGGTATTTTTTTTTAAACACTATACAAATTTTCAAGTATGAAACACAGCTTTTTATGAGCATCTGCACAATTAATATTTGGTGAACTCTACCATGAAGAGAATAACCACATTGGAGACACCTGTAGAAGATTGTGGACCCTCATCCATCAAATCCACAGACTAAAATTGGTCATTGCATAAATGCCAATTTTTGTTTCATAACCAGTTCTCTTTTGTTTTGGATCGATGTTAAGATCGATGTTATGATTGGAAGGTTAAGATTTGCCCATATTTTAACTAGATAATGGGCAATTCCTAACCTTCCGGCAGAGGCAATCTGGATTTGGGCTGAAATATTCTGATACTTAGAAGAATTCATGATGCTTTTCATAAATTCACAAGAGACCCTGGACCACCAACCAGTGGTCCACATTTCAATGCTTAAATGCAATTTTCCAATCAACAGTAGATTTTGAAACTTAACAAACCCCAGAGTCGGCCATGCTGTGCAAATCTGGAACAATGAAGCTTAGGTTTTTCTACACCAACGACCAAGAGGTTTGCGAAGTTTTTATTAAGGCCAGAATTGTATTTAAATGAATATTTAACAACAATTTGCCGCGTTTGTGTTAAAAGATTTATATTTAGTAAGGGTAGGTTAACAATACTGCAATTTTTAAATCAAATCTCTAGAGGTGTCAATAAATCTTGACATTTTTGAGAGAAAATAGTATTTTTAAAGAATGATTCTTGTGTTAGAAAAAAAGTTTAGTTGTTTGAGTGGAAATTTGAGTATCTATAATTTTATATATATAATTTTTTAAAAATCTTTTTTTATACAATCATCTAGATCTATATTTCCTCATATAGACTCCTTTTCTCACCAACACACCAGCATGTCATTGCTTCCGAGAGTGTGTTTAGTGTAAATGCTTCCTGGAGCGTCTGTGAAAAGGGGAGGTTTCGTTCACAATAACCGTCTTTAACAGGTAAAAAAAAAACAAAAAAAAAAAACAGAAACAACCAACAGGCAAACAGATAAATCCAAGCGACACTGCCAGTCACTGCTGTTTCATATGATAGCTGAAGTGAGTACACTGAAATGCAAAAGTTTGCATACCCCTAGGGCAAAATGAAGAAAACAAAGGCATTTATTTTCTACCAACCTGATACTTACTGTTAGGTTTCATTAACATTCGCTCATTATAAGTGATAGATCATTGTGATAGTTGCTTTCAAAACCTAACAGTGAAACTATTATTCATGCAACGCATTATGTCACATGGTCTCAATGATGACATAATAAGAATGATATGGGGCAAACTATTACACACACACACACACACACTTAGACAGGTAACTGCATTTGTGATTTCTAGTTTATTAAAGTGTTTTTTTTAAGTCTGTAATGTTCTGATGTTCAGCCGTGTTCATGTTCGTTACACTCTGTTTTTCACGTGTTTCATAATCACTACTGTGATATGGGTGTGTCAGCGACATGACCTGAAAGATATCATCTCAAATGAAGAACAACTTTGTACAAACTTTCTTTGTATTTTTTTTTTACAACCACTGATGGTGCTGTTGCACTTAAAGGTTTATCAAGGAATTATTTATAGCATATTATTAGAGCCTTAGAGTTTATATAAAGGCTCACAATTGATCATTACTACATTACAATCAGAATCAGAATCAGAAACAATTTATTGCCAGGTACGGTAAAGGACACTCTACAGTACTAGGAATTTGTCTTGATGTCTGGTGCAAACACAGAATCAAAGCTATAAGGTCAAGGGGGATACAGAAATGAAGAATACAAAGAATTATAAGCAGCATTATAATGACTTATTGGCTTCATAGAAAGTGATGCCAAATCTGTATGTTTGGTGGGCGCCATGTTCTACATGACTTATGCATAACATCTTGAAAGCACCATATTTTTATATTTAGACCTGTTAAAACACTTCACAGAACCTAACATATGTGGTTTAAGTAATACACACATACATAGTTTACATGAAGTTGTGGGTATTAGACCTGCTGTTTGACATAGCCATGTTTTGTTGAGGTTCGCTTGACTTCCTTATTACCTAATGCCTAATGCTACATGCATATAATGTATTATTAAACACATATATAGAAAAACCAAACATCTGTTTCTGTTAATTTTTTTTTGGCTTCATTCTTTTGACCAAATTATGACTCAAATATTGATCTGCCTTTTTTTGGCACATTGCTGAAAGGTGATGAAATCAGTAAATGCGTCTTCAAATAATATAATATTGCATGTTTTTTTGTGTTATATGTGGTTTTCCATGAACAAAAAAAAAAAATTTGCTTCATTTCTAAAGGATCACATTGAAGGAAAACTAAGTTATGCAGAATAGTAACACTTTATGTTTGGAGCCAACCTTCACGATGGTGAGTATTTTCAACATTTGAGTATTGCTGCCATCTGCAGGTTCTGTAGAGAACCAACATATTTTATTATTATTATCATTAGAAGAAGAAGCCTTTATTTGTCACGTAAACATTACAGCAGAGTGAAATTCTTTTCTTCTCTTCTCTTATCTCAGCTTGTTAGGAAGCGGGGGTCAGAGCACAGGGTCAGCCAAGATACAGTGCGCCTGGAGCAGAGAGGGTCAAGGGCCTTGCTTAAGGGCCCAACAGTGGCAGCTTGGCAGTGCTAGGGCTTGAACCCCCAACCGTCTGAGCAGTAACTCAGAGCCTCTGCCCTACCAAAAAAAAAAAAAAAAAGCAAGCTGTTGCACACAACACCAGTGGCTCCGTTGCCGGGAATCAAACCAGTAGTTAGTAGTAGTAGGAGCATTGATTTTCTTTCTTTCTCTTTCTTTCTTTCTTTCTTTCTTTCTTTCTTTCTTCTTCTTCTTTCTTAACATGAATGGTGCAGACCAAACTGTACGTCCTAGAGACATGAAACTTGGTCAGTAGGTAGTACTCCCTCCTGCTACTCAAGCAAGTGAGACGGGCCTAAGACAAGTACCAGTAAGTCACACATGCACACATTATACACTACATGGCCAAAAATATGTGGACACCTCTGAAAGTATTGGAAGGGCAAGGCTGATTTTTTGTTTTTGCTATACACTGAAGACATTTGGGATTGAGATACACATATACAGATATACTCAGATACTTCAGATACTCATTGCTACTTTTCCTCCACACACTCAGTTTTACTGACATCCTGTCTGACAGAAGCAAGAGCTACAGTATAATCAGTATTACATCTTTCTGAGAGAAATCACTGGTTAAAAAAAAAATAAAAACAAATCCACAATTTATTTGTCTAGGCACTAACAGACAAACTATCTCTGACTGTGTGATATGCAGCAACTCAACTACTGCAAGGCAAATGTACTGTTAAGTATGGTGCTTTTGAGCATGGAGTTAAGTAACCGGAGAGCAATTCAACTACATATCCCATACGGCACCGCGGAATTGTTCCTGTCACGTGGGCCAGAAGAAACATGGCAGCTGTCTGGCATAGTAACATCTGATTCGCTGTTTGAAATATATTATTGTTTTAACGCTGTTTATTGTAGTCTTTACAACTGACGTTCAGTTGCTTTAAGATGCAGAAAATAAAATCTCTGATGTCCCGACAGGTGAGTCATAATAACGTCATTATTTTTGTCTGTTTGGTTTTGATGTCAGAGACGTGAGAAGTCCGGAAGTGCAGTTAGCAAGGTGGCACTCCAGTGAAGCTGTGTGCTAGCTGGAAACTGAATAACATGCCAGAATGGCAGTGCATCTTTATAGTCTTGGGAGCGTGTGGGTTTTACTGCAAACGAAACAAATGAGGAAACTGTTAACCTCAGTTACAAGCTAAGCAAGACGACGAGGGTGTTGATGACGGGCATGTGTGACGTATGTTCCCTCTAACAAACTAACAAACAAACAAACAAACATCCGTAATGTAACCATGATCAAACGCATCTCATTCATTCACAGGTAGAACAGCCTTCAGTCATTCAGCTGTGTGAAGTATTATACAGGTCTGGTGTTTGATTATTAGGTCTAGAGCTTCACCTGGGGTTGTTGATCAGCTACTGAGCATACAGGCCAAGCAAGGCCACTTGTTTTTATTTCTGTGAATATAACTGATATTCTGTGTTTAATGCGTTCATTATTGTGGTGCCACCCTGCAGCCTTAGACCTCCAAGCTCCACTGATTTTGCATTTGCCTATCTATCTATCTATCTATCTATCCATCTATCCATCCATCCATTCATTTTTATTTTTATCCCTAACAGGGCTTGAAAAGCCCTCAAGAGAGCATGGCAGATATGAGTCCTGTGGAGAGCTTCAGGGTCCCGAGCAAGGTGAGTTGACCTGGCTTTCTGTAAACTAATTTCATTTAACTGCTTGGAAAATTTCAAATGAAATGCATATCTGGGATTAAGAGGGAGAAAATGAGCCATGTAGTATAAGTGAAATAATCTTCGATGATGCAGAAGTGTGTAGTACGTTTTTTTTTTTTTGTTTTTTTTTTTTTGTTTTTTTTTAACGAGTTTTGCATTTTATCTAAGATAAACTTTATTTACAAAAAAAAAAAAAAAAAAATCAATCCAGTAGGGAGTAGGCGATAGCTGGCGCAACATCGCATGAGTCAGTTGTAACACCACTCAGAAACGCTGTAAACTTGCATGTACTTAAGATGGAAAATCTAAAGTCATTAAAATAAATTATTGGATGTCCATTATGCACATGCAGAGAAGCGCACAGAGATAGAAAAGACATTCACTGACTAATTTTCATGCTCCTAGTGATATGTTGTCATATTGTGTATACAAGGGTTACTATGGTTTAACCATAATGCTATGATATAAAATAAAATAATTAAAAAAAAAAAGTCTTATAATGATCCTCATGAGCATGGGAATTAGTGGGTGTGCATCTTTTCCCTCTCAATCCTGCCACCTTTCACTGGTTTTAAAAGTCTGAGACCTTCTGAAACAAGATGCTGTACTATTATAACAAGTGATACAGTTGTACGGTTGTTTGCACCCATGCTTTCTTTGTTAGCAGTTATTGTGGTGATACGTGTACACAGCTGCACAAATTTCTGATTGTGACCATGTAAGGAAAAAAAAATTAGTAACACAATTCTGGTTCCTATTTTTTATTGTTTAATTTGTATTTTTTTAACTTACCTGGTACCAAATGGGTATCTCCAGCAAGAGTGGATAAATCCTGCTGTTTTTTTTTTCGTTTTTCAAAAGAACACAAAGAAGTGATTTACATACATATGGACATAATCGAGTCACAGTTGCATACACGTTGCACTTGTGCCAGTTCTCTCCTAGCAGTAGGTTTCCAAACTAGGTTCCCAAATGACCCTTTTTCACTATCCTGAAATGCTGCACTAGGAGTTCAGCAATAAAAATGGACACATTTCTCTATACAACTACCTCTGCTAGTTTCTCAACAACATCGAACATGACTCGCTGGACCAACAGAAGTCCCGAAAATATTCTGAAACATTTATTGACAGCAAATAATGAGGAGAAACCAAAAAGCCAAGGCTTGGGGTCACAGATAATTCATAATGTCCATTTTGGGTCGTTCGCCCAAAAAAGTTTTGGAACCAGTGGTATTGTAACTGATGCTAGTATGAGATGACATAGGATACAGTCTCACTTGTGTTGTTTCACATAATTTGGTCACTGAAGCTTTCAGAGAGAGGGCTCAGTTACTGTGAAGTGTTTATCGGTTATCGGCATAACCGGTTATGTGCATCCTTTTTATAATATACCTGGAATGAATTGGTTGGATGGCGTCTCAGTCTCAAAAATGTATTTATAGCTACTTTTTGTTTTTTTATAACATCTGCGCTACAGTAGGTATAACGAATCTTGCCTATGATGATGGATGGTATCAGATTCTCATGCTTCAGTAAAGGCCATGGTTGGGTGGGACTGCGGATGAATAGTGTGATGCACAATAGCCTGTGTCCAATTATATATTGGCAGTGTTGTATTCCCCAGGTCTTATAACACAAAGCCAAATAGCACCTCACTATTGTTGTTTTTTTTGTCTCAGTTTAATCCATTAAGAGCTGCTTTTGGGCAATACAGTCTGTATTCTTCCTATAGGATATAGATCCAACATTAATTCAGCACACCTCTGTCAAGTAACCAGTGTACTTGATGAGCTGGATGTGTTGGAACAGAATTCTGTATAAATGTAGGAACGGGATTGGTGATCACTATACTGTAACCCAAAGCATATCTGTATTGCTTGGTATAATCATGGCAGGTGTATTAATGGGCTGAAACACTGAAATATGCAGTGCAGGTGAAAGAGACTCCATGAGCAGGACTGGGAACCACTGGTCTATATGGTAGGGATGCACTGATGCAATGCTGAGCATCAATATCCAACCTGACATTGACTTGCAATGCTGGATTTATATCAGATGTGACCTGTATTTCAATGTGCCCCATTGAAGTAGGCTGTCAGTATGTGTAATGTTGACTGACATGATGCAGATCACGCATTGTAAAAATAGGACACACGTTGTTTTCTCATTATAGCTATGTTCATACCTCTGATGCCATGTAGAACATGACAACAGAAGCTTGTAAAGAGACTTGATTACCGTGAGGGTGTTGTTATCGGCTGTTATATTGCAATATGACAATATAATATCGATATTGTGATCAATTACGTTACAATACACTTTTCTGGGATATCGCAGATATGGTGATATCTTTTTCTAAATGAAAAAAAAATTTATCATAAGCTTTAAAATTTATCATCAGCTTTATCATAACAAAATGGAAGAGTTTGGGAACAACAGCAACTCAGCCACGAAGTGGTAGGCCACGTAAACTG
>CM075025.1:8633115-8656764 GCA_037576675.1 Pangasius sanitwongsei | reverse complement strand
TGGGATGGCACTTAAGTTCATATGTGAGTCAAGGCAGGTGACCGAATACTTTTGGTAATATAGTGTATATATATACATACACACACACACACACACACACAGTAGGGTCCAAATGTCTGAGACCATTAGTGAAAATGCTTCTGTTTTCTAATTTCGTGCAGCAATTTTCAAACAAATTTCAAAATGAATTATATTATTGACAACAACTTCAGTGAAAAATAGAATTTTTTAAAAATAAATTTCAGAGTTTCTTAGTATTTGGTATGTCCCCTTTTTGCTTTAATTTTGCTTTAATTTTTCATACTGACTTGTGTAAAATTGTTTAAAGCATGAGTGCTCATGAATACTCAGTGTTTGAGCATCAGTGCTCATGAATACTCAGATAGTGTACTTCAGACACTGACATTTGGAGAGTTTTTGAGCTACTCTTTGTTTCATGTGGTGAGATGTGCTATTTCAGAGGTCAGATACTGTGTCTAGTGGCACTGGGCCACTCGCTTTGAAAGTCATATGTCATATGGATAATGATGGAGGCCACGGAGATTGTGCTGTGGAGCATTCTTTAATTTTGTAATGGGTTGGAATTGGAAAGCAGTGTGAAATTTCAGCTCATAAAGTCACACAGAGTAGGCTTTCTGAGGTCCAATTAGTGATAAAGAGAGTTATCGTCATTCGGCTAAACCTGCTACACATTGTGCATTTCTGTTATATCTGTTATGGCTTCCTGTGCTGGTCTGAACAGTACTGAATCTAATGAGACGCAGTGGTCGTGTTTATTGAAATGTGTAGCATGATTGTTGTGGTGTCAGTAATTTCGGGTCACAAGGATTTATTATACCATAACATAGTGTGACCTAGTGTTTTTGTCTCAAAACCTTCGTTGAAAGCAGAACACATTTCAGTATTTTAGTATTTCAGTCATAAACCCCATTTTAAATAGGCCTATCTAGATTATGACATTTAGGCCCATGATTAATTGTCATAGACAGCTGTGGTTAATGAAAGAATTGTCTTTTCTGTCAATCTTAACAGCAGTGCAATAATGCATATACACAGCCATTTATCAACATTACATTTCTGTTTAAAAATTCCATAAGCAAATTAGCAAAGCGAATTAAACATACAGTATAAAGCCTATACTGAACAATACTATACACAGTGGCATGGTGGTGCAGCGGGTAGTGTGTATAGGTTACATATATTGTGTGCATATAAATATAAAACTCTGACAGTAGTGCTGGCTGTAAATCAAATCACAGGATTATATTAATGTGCTTGCTCTAACAGCTCATTCACAGGGACCTGTATGGCAAAAGCATACGAAACAAAATCTAAAGCTAATAATAAATGGATTAAAAAAGTGCTATTTATTAACAAAGAAAACTGTATTCGTTGATATGTGGAATCTTTCTGTAAGGAGACGTTTAACATCTGTGGAAATGTTTTGGTAACTTCAGTCATTTTTCCACCACGGGAAAGTCTTCAGGACAGAGGACGTTGCGCTTTCTGTTTTCTCACTAACTAGACAAGCGGCGTCTTTCACGAAAGGGGCAATAAGAGAGGTTGGTGAGGGAATGAGTCACCAGTTTAGAGCTGCTATAGTTTATAGCCACTATAACGTAAGTGATAACAGAAACTAATTTGTTTAGTGGACGTTTTACAACATAACTTTACAAAATTATTGGCAAATTGCTGTGGTATGAGAGGAATATAACAGAATTTATTTATTATGAATGTTCTTCAGAATGTGCTCTTATGTGCCACATCACATGATCCTGGCGTTGATTACGCCCCACGGTAACTACATTTTGTGCAACAGGTAACATTCTATTTGAGTAGTTTGTGCATTGTGTAGGGTTTTTTTTTCTTTTTTTTTCGACTCAGATTATTATATTGGTGATGAGTTTTACTATGAAGTTTTCCCCAACTCTAACCTGGTTGTTGGGAAGCATGGGGACACATTAGCGTTCACACGGCAAATGTTATGTGGCCATATAAGTCTCTGACCATCTCCTAGAAGTGGACTGAGTGATGAGATCAGAATGTATCCCCAAGAGGCTTTTGACCCCATTCGCACCTGTCCACAATGCCAAGTCTGTACTGGGTCATATCCATTACAATGCGCTCAGAAAGCAGCTTGTTTTTAACCTGTTTGAACCACTACTGGTAGGTGTTGGTCAATGCTGACAGTCTTGGACTCAGTAAGACTATACCCTTATAAAGATTATAGCACATCTGATGGACCGTGCCTTGTCAGTTCCCTTTATTTGCGCTTTAGACAGTTTAACCTGAGAAATGCATTAAATCATGTTACTGCGGTTTTTATGCTAATTACAGCTTACAGTCACATGCAGTTCACACTCTGTCCACTTTCTTCTATTTAGTTAATGTGTGCTGTGGAGTTGTTCATACTGTTTTGTGTAATTCTACCAAATTCTACATTATTTGCTGTTGCTTTCTGACCCTGGAGGCTCAATAGTTCATATCATTGTATAGTCCTTGTCATGACCAATGATGAAACAAAGAATAGGGCTGGGCAATATGGCAGAAAAAGCAGATCACAATACTCTTCTATACTACACAGTACGCATCTGATCATCCATAACATTAAAACCACTGAGAGGTGACTTGAATAACATTGATTATGTCATTACAGTGGCACCTGTCAAGGGGTGGGTTATATTAGGCAGCAAGTGAACAGTCAGTTCTCACAGTTGATGTGTTGGAAGGTGTCAGAACACACAGTGCATTGCAGCTTGCTGCGTATGGGGCTGTGTAGCTGCAGACCAGCCAGAGTGCCCATGCTGACCCCGTCCACCACTGAAAACATCTACAATGGGCATGTGAGCATCAGAACTGGACCATGGAGCAGTGGAAGAAGGTAGCCTGATCTGATGAATCAGAAGAGCTACTGTAGCACAGATTGCTGTAAAAGTTAATGCTGGCTATGACAGAAAGGTGTCAGAACACACAGTGCATTGCAGTTCAAGTTTTGACTTGGCCTCCAAATTCCCCAGATCTCAGTCCAGTCGAGCATCTGTGGGATGTGCTGGTGAAACAAGTCCGATCCATGAAGGCCCCACCTCGTAACTTACAGGACATAAAGGATCTGCTGCTAATGTCTTGGTGCCAGATACCACAGCACACCTTCAGAGGTCTTGTGGAGTCCATGGGGTCCCTTGACTGGTTTGCTGTTTTGGCAGCACAAGGGGGACCTACGTAATATTAGACAGTTGGTTTTAATGTTATGACTGATTGGTGTATATAAGTTTTAAAAAAAACAGCCTGTGGAAAACTGAGTTAAAACAAAATATCTACCAATAACAAATAACACTGGAAAGCAGTGTTCAAAAATGAAATAACATAATTACAATAAAGAAGTAAAATTAAATTAGAAATAAAAAAATATGTATCTTAGTATGATCTGTTTACAGTTTTGGAGTTGTTCTAAAAATACTGATACCTATAATCACAAAAAAGTGTTCTGTGCCATAATTTATCACAATATGGATATTATAATCATCATATTGCCCAGTCCTACCTCAGATTTCTCATCCCCCCCCCCCCCCCCCAACAGTTCTTCATACTTGGGCCAGTAGATGGCACTGTAGTCATGTGGTTTAAGATTTGCCACTTTATAAACATTGTTTATTCAGTAAAACAGTTAATGTAGTGGTAAAATTTAATTACTTCAGACGATTAAATAAATAATTAAATAAAGCTAAATTTAGTTTAGATCCTGGATGTATAACTGATTTTCTAAGATGGCTTTATATTCGCTATGACAAAATTGCAAAACAGCCAAAACAAACCACTCCAAATGGCGGTCACTTAACTGTCCATGTGACTTGGGCTCACGAGGCTGTGAATGACTGACAGAGGGCCGCCTGCATAAGCACATCAGCAGTGATACGAGGGGGGGCAGCACATTGTCTTTCCCTCGCCTCTCATCTCAACACGCTTGCTTATTGTTCCTTTAAATGAAGCGGAACATAGTCGTATTTGTTGATCAGCTGCATTTAACAGCACTTGAGATTAACAGCTTAGGCTCTGATTGATTCACAGACGTGACGGCGCCCTTTATGTGCAAATAGACGTTTATTCCTCTGTGCGTGGGGAACAGAGCAGCGAGAGGTATTCAGGTATTGAAAGACGGTGTCGTTCGACTACGAGGCATCACACTATAATTTGTGCATCTACATTTGGGAAGAAAATTGAGCGAGGCCCCTCTGAACCTCTCTTGATGGGAAAACTTGACTTGTGCACCTTTTCTTCAAAACAAACAACTCAGTAAGACTATACCCTTATAAAGATTATAGCACATCTGATGGAAAAATCATTTGAAATCATAAGCAGAAGCCATTCATCTGAAGGTTTTACACATCACTGCTTGCTCTTAGTGTATTTCTCTCGTTCTTTTTTTTCACTGATGACTCATTCTCCTCAAGTCCCCTACCTCTTGCACATAAATACATTAAACCCAAAACCTCCTCTCCCGTCTTCCTCAAACACACCCCCACACTCGCTCTGCTAGTTGCAACAAGGTGATGTCATCAAAAAGAGAACAGTTAAAGACATTAGCCAAGTTTGGATCTATTCCCTATTTGCTATATTGTGCACGAGGTGTCTCAGCCATTTTGTAGTGTTTTCCAAATTCCTAGTGAATAATCATACTCGCTGGATAATTCACACTATTATTACCCGTAGTGTGATGTTATTTTTAAATGTCAGTACATTTTTTGACCATATTCAGGATGCTTGACGTTCCAGTTACTGCATTTGGCAGGCGTTCTCATCCAGAATGACTTACAGAAGTAAATAGGCCAGGATATGAATGCTATCAAGAATACTGTCAAGCTAAAAACCACGTTGGAGAGGAGTTAGTACAACAAGTCGTGTATAGGGTTTGGAGAGGACAGATTTTGATTTTGATCACAGTGAATGTCAACCCTAGACCACCTGAGCAACCGTCTGATATGTAAATATAAGTAAAAATTGTTCAGAATCAGAATATTTTGCTAAATATGTTCACGTGTGAGGAATTTGTCTTGGATAATTACACAGATAATTACGACATAATGTATAAGGGGAAGGGAGGGGAAGAAAAAAAAAGCAGAAACATGGCGCTATTAGAAGAGCCTCAGTGTAGAAGAGCTAAAACAAATGGATATTGAACATATACGTATTTGACTGTGGACATTTGTACAATGATACATATTTAAAGTGTGATATAGATTTTTTTTTTTTTTTTTTACTATCACACGCTGGTGTGTAGGTTCATAATTATTTCAGGCTGGATTGCCAGATATCCACTGTGGGTAGTGAGGGCCAGAGCTCTAGGGGGAATAAATTGTCCATGTGCCTTGTCGTGTTTGCTTTCATGGCCCAGAGCCTTCTACCGGAGGGAAGTGGATGAAAAGGTGATGTCCAGGGTGACCGCAATCTTGCCAGTCTTGTTTATACCAGACAAGCAGTAGTTAGTAATGTGTTTAACCCCATATTTAACGCTTTTGTATCCTCGAGGGTGCAGTTTTGCAAATTTCAGTACAAACTGTCTTAATATGTTGAGCAATCATACCACTTAGGGCTATAGCCATCGGCCAGTTTGGATCGATGCAGCGATTTAAAAGGCAGTGATTGAAATTAATTGAGGCAAAAATCATAAATGAATTATTCTAGAATATAACTGATTATAAATAAGTTATTATCAGGAAAAAAAACAGACAGCTTGTGTGTAAAAAAAAAAAAAATTTTAAACTGATATGTAGTTGATTTCATAGGCAAACAAGCTTATTAGCCTGTAACTTGGATACTTGAAATAGTCCGAAATAGGTTACTAAATGATATCGTCAAATATCAAATCCTCGTCTTGTGAATCAAATTGTATCATAGCAGATTCAGTGATATCGTCAAATATCAATTCGTTGCCTTATGAATCGAGATTGTATCGTGTCCTAGCAAATTAATTGGTATCATGAAATATCAAATCATTTCTTTATGAATCGGAAGTTAATCATATTGTATTATAGAAGATTCAGTTGTATCATTCAAATATAGAAATGTTTCCTTGTGAATCAAAATCATCGTATCATGTTGTGTTGAAGCCTGAGGTTTACACTCCTAGTATCATTAGCCTACTTAATATTGTTAGTATTTCACTTGTTGGTAACGCTTTGTTTGTGTAGTCCACTGGAGACACTCTACGTTCAACAAACCTTCTACAGACAGTCAACAACTTGTCAGGTGACCATCATCAACCAACTTATGAACTAATTCTAAACAGTCTGTCCACAGTTTATAGTTGTTTATGTTTAGTAGATAACGTAGTGTTCTTTCTTTCACTTAAGTTGAGTTGACCAGTTTATGGCTGTTGATGTCTAAGCAGACTGTCCAAATAAGGTGCTTGTATATAAAATGGTCACAGTGATGTGTTTCTTGTCTACCTTACTACTTCCATATACCGCGGTTCATAAAGAAACAAATAAATCACACCAGGGCATGCTGTTATAGGAAAATAATCAATGATGTAGTGGTGTGCAAAGGTGATGATTTTTCTACAACAGCATGTCCTGGAGTTTTTTTATTCCTCTTATACCACAACAGTTTACCAATGATGACAGTTTTATTATTCATGAAAGATGGACGCTTTGTACTTTTTATCCATTATAGTTACATTTAATGTTGTGGAACGTCCTGTTAGCACTAAAGTTACAGCTTTACTTCTGAATGTTACAGAGAACTGACACTGGAGACTCCTTCCAAAAGTAATTAAATCATTATCTCTTTGCAGAAAGCTTGAACATATCAATGATTTAGATTATGGACCTTCCACCATACAAGTACCTGTACAAGTACAAGTACCTGTGTTAACTGCTCCTATAATAATGATGACATATTAGAACCAGTGCAGTTGTTTATTCAACACCTTTTGTCCAATCAGAATGTAGAATTCAACAATGCTGTGGTAAAAAAAGTGAATAAGTGTTATCAGACAGGGCTATGGTCATGGAAAGCCTGGACAGCACTTGTGTATTGGAATTGATTACATCTTCTCTTTATAGATATGCCAAATTCCCACCTGGTGCGAATTTTTTTTTGTAATATCCTCACTTTTCTTATGGACAGATTGGAAAAATTGCATTTCAACAGTCAAACTGAATCTCTTGTAATCTCCAGTGTACT
The DNA here is from genome assembly GCA_037576675.1 of Pangasius sanitwongsei. NCBI lineage: Eukaryota > Metazoa > Chordata > Actinopteri > Siluriformes > Pangasiidae > Pangasius > Pangasius sanitwongsei. The sequence continues at coordinate 8,649,582 of CM075025.1, read as the reverse complement.
GATGCTGCAGTAGCTTGGCTCACATATTGGACAAATCGCTGCTTCTTCACAGCAGAGGGTCCAGTCTGTTTCTTCCACAAAAGTCAGGAGGAAAGTCAGGAACCATTCTGGGGCTTTTTGCTCCCACAATTGTTTATGTTCTTATTTGACAAGAAAAGCTGGCCTGGTGCCTTTTGGCTGTGACCCCAGATTACTGAGATAGCGGTTAGACTGATGTTCCTCATGACTGCTTCTTTTTTCCATTTCTTTTCAGCGCAGTTTTAAAAATGTCTCTGAAATTGGCTGCTATTGACAAAGACATGCACCTCTCTTCTATCAGCAGTGGAGCTTATTTTAATTTACAGATCTGACTCTTTGTAAATGAATTTCCTTATTCCTTTTTGTGCTGGCTCTGGCTTCCTTTCTTTCTGTCTTTGCTTTAAAAAAAAAAAAAGCCTTTATTCGTCTTTTTTTTTTGTTTTTTTTGTGCCTGTTCACTTTCTGCTGTCTTTGTTTCTGAGAGGCTTCCCTTTTTATATTGTTCCAGTACTTTTACCTATCAACAATTTGTATCCCAGGCTGTGCCTGGACTGCTGCGAAAAACTACAATGGGTCCGTGAGCGTTAGTAAACACCAGTCAAGATCTATAAACAGGCCTATCAGTCAAACTTTTTTATAGTCAGGGAACAGCTACTACGGCACACTATCCTGTTTGAGTCCTAAAGCCAAAGGACTTCAGTTGCACTCGCGTGTCCATATCACCCCCCATGTTGCATAGTCAATGTAACATTGTAGCATAGCGTAGCTAAAATTACTTCTCTTGTTATAAGCGAAGGTAGTTGAGTGCAACGTCATTGGTTTCTGTGTGGAAAAATGTACATATTCTCCAGATGATCTTCAGAATTCTCTGTTCACTGAATAGCATTTCACTGTTCAGCCAAAACACTATGGCTTAAATATTACAGCAGTTGAGTCAACAGTGCTCTCAATAATTTACACCCCTCTGACGTTCTCTAATTAATGTCATTTGTATTTGAATCTGCCTCGTTAAGGTGTCTAATGACCTAAAACCGCATTAAAACAGTCAATAAAAACATCTGTTTACCAAGTTAGGAGTCAATGGTATCTGGGAAACAAAGATAAAAGAGAATGTCGATATCTCTATAAAATAATAAGCAAGAAAATTGTTTTGGGAAAATCATTACCAGCAGTGAAACCCGTCATTCAGAAATTGAAATATATATATAGACACAGAGACATGACAGAAAAAAGTAAAGGATAGAATAGGGCTGCACAATATGCGATAGCTTGTTAAATAATACGATATGCGGTACGATAATGCTATAAGCATGTAAAATCAATTTAAATTATATATATATATATATATATATTTATATATTTAAAAACTTAAAATGACATAACCACCATAAATGTTTCATGTTCTTTTGAGGAAAAGAAAGCAATCTCTGCTGTCTGCATCGCCCTAAAACTTTGAATTTTTCGTAACTTTTTGAAGTATTATAATCATTCCGTTATCGCAAGCCCTTGCAATATGCATATCGCGATATTTACATTTGCGATATTTTGATAATTTCGATATATTGTGCAGCCCTAGAGAGAATAGAGGATAAATAATCTGTAACAAACGTGACAGGTTCACATAAAATGACCAGCAGGAAACCTGAAAATGTCTGTAGAGGCAATTAATAAAAGGCCACATTTCTCTCACATTTCCATTGTTTCACTGTTTATTCTTTCTCTTTAGTCAGTGCTTTATCCTAGTCAAGGTTATGGTGGAGCCGGAGCACATCCCAGGAATACTGGAGGTGGAAACACACCGTGGATGGGATGCTGGTCCATCATAGTGCACCATGCACACACACACACATGCTGATAAATGGCAGTCACCTGTATATTAGCATGTGCGTCCATGCCACAGCAGATTTGTGTTTGGCGACACCCACAAAATCCCAAAAAATGGCCAAGTTCACTGAGCAGAAAGCGCAAAATGGCTACTAAATGGACAAAAAAAGAAGAATTTCACTGAGGCAGATGTTGAAGTACTGTACTGAAGACTCACGTCTAAGAAAATTAAAAAAAAAAAAAAAAAAAAAAATACTATTTAGAAGTGTATCCAGCTGAAATAGCCAAAAGTTGGAGAGAAATTACAGAGCTGAATTTAGTATAATTGAAAATGGTTTTCATCATTGAAAATTAACACAAAACTGAGTTAAAAAAGTATTGCTGCTGATCAACAGAGCCTCTCTGTTACAGAGGGAGGCCAAACCATGGCAGAGCTTTTTAAAATTGACCAGATACCTAGGCAAACGGTACCGACTAAGCCAGCTTTCATCCACCAAAAATGTCCGTTGCCTCCTAAGGGTATCATGTGCTAACTCTTTCAGTAATATCAATTCTGCCATTTGTACCTCCATTGATTATCTTGTCACAATGGCACTGTCAAGGGGTGGGATATATTAGGCAGCAAGTGAACAGTTAGTTCTCAAAGTTGATGTGTTGGAAGCAGAAAAAATGGGCAAGCTTAAGGATCTGAGCGACTTTGAAAAGGGCCAAATTGTGATGGCTAGACGACTGGGTCAGAGCATCTCAAAAACGGCAGGTCTTGTGGGGTGATCCTGGTATGCAGTGGTTAGTACCTACCAAAAGTGGTCAAAGGAAGGACAACCTGTGAACTGGTGACAAGGTCGTGGGCATCCAAGGCTGATTGATGCACATGGGGTGCGAAGGCTAGCCCTTCTGGTCCGATGTCACGGAACAGCTACTGTAGCACAAATTGCTGAAAAAGTTAATGCGGGCTATGATAGAAAGGTGTCACAACACACAGTGCATCACAGCTTGCTGCGTATGGGGCTGCGTAACCACAGACTCCTGTTCACTCCCGGTTAGAGTGCCAATGCTGACTCCTGTCCATTCCCGAAAATGCCTACATTGGGCACGTGAGCATCAGAACTGGACCATGAAGCGATGGAAGAAGGTGGCCTGGTCTGATGAATCACGCGTTTTTTTACATCATGTGGTCGGCTGGGTGGGGGTGTGTGTGTCACTTATCTGGGGAAGAGATGGTCCCAGGATGCACTATGGGAAGAAGGCAAGCCGGCAGTGTGATGCTCTGGGCAATGTTCTGCCGGGAAACCTTGGGTCCTGGCATTCACGTGGATGTTACTTTGATACATACGACCTACCTAAACATTGTTGCAGACAAAGTACACCCCTTCATGGCAATGGTATTCTCTAATGGCAGTGGCCTCTTTCAGCAGGATAATGCACCCTGCCACACTGCAAAAATAGTTTGAGGAATCAGGATTGGTTTGAGGAATATGACAAAGGGTTCATGATGTTGACTTGGCCCCCAAATTCCCCAGATCTCAAGCCGTTTGAGCATCTGTGGGATGTGCTTGACGAACAAGTCCGATCCACCTCGCAACTTACAGGTCTTAAAGGATCTGCTGTTAGGATAACGTCTTGGTGCCAGACACCACAGCACAACGCCAGAGGTCTTGTGGAGTCCATGCCTTGACAGATCAGAGCTGTTTTGGCAGTGGGACCTACACAATATTAGGCAGGTGGTTTTAATGTTATGGCTGATTGGTTTGTGTGTGTGTGTGTGTGTGTGTGTGTGTACATATGTGAAAATGGCTATAATTCCTAAATGGTAAATGCCATATTTTTGTGGAACCTCTTAAAATAAAGCTGAAAGTCTACACTTCGATCACATCTTGATTGTTTTATTTCAAATCCATTGTGGAGGTGTATAAAGGCAAAATCACAAAAACTCTGTCATACTCATTCATATATATATATATATGAATACCATTGAGTCATTTTAATGCTTAACCATTAATGATTAGTTTATGGCTATAGATATATAAGACATGGAAATTTTTCATTTTTCGTTGGTTTCATGTTACCTCTTTTGACTAGTGCCATGGACATCAGATGAGACATCTGTTTTTAACTTAAAGTGGAGAATTAACACACAGTTCTCTTTCCAGTCATTTATAAATCTAATGTTTTTTTTAATGATTCATGTTGTCAATTCACTCATCAGACCGGAGAGGGTAAATGAAATACAAATCTATGAAATTCTTTGAAACCTCTTACCTTGTGGCCTTCAGTGAATGGATCTGCTACAGAAGCAGCTATAGTTCATGTTAAAAAAAAAAGCAGAAGTTGCTACTACTGTTATTGTTTAAAATCAATTATGAAACTATTGAGTGCTTGGTTTGATCCACCAGTTGAGGCTTCCTGCTCTAAACAGTGCTGTGCTTTGACTCTGCAGGACTGGAAAGGGGTGTGTGTGTGTTGGGGGCTGCTTTTGACTCCATCTGCCCCATGCTACTACTTTTTTTTTTTTTTTTTTTAAATCTAGAGTTGCATCATGTAGGTCTGCTTCCCAGCATCATTCTTCAAAGTCTGCAAAGCCCTGTGTCTGCTTGTGTTTTTCTACTGATATTGATGTGCCTGTGTTAATCCTTATTGAGATCCATAAGGAGTTTCCCCTCAGGGTAGCAGTATTAAGTGCTTAGCGGCGGTCTTAAACACAGATAAATTTGTAAAAAGAAATGGTACACCGAACCGCAGTTTTGAGGGAAATGCTGTGTTTTCTCCCACGATCATATGCCAGAAAATAATGCTGACTCTGAATAAGCGTTGCTTCATCCGTGTTCAATTACTTCTCTCTCTTTTACCTCTCCCTCTCTGGTTTTCTCTCAGGAGGAGCTGAGGGAGCTGAGGGAGCAGCCTATTGATCCGCAGGCCGAGCAGGAGATCATCGACAGCATAGAGGAGGTGTACTTCTCCGACGACTCCATTGACATGGTGCAGTACGAGCTTGAGGTGTGTTTGCTAAGTTCAATGTCTGTATTATCTCCCTGGACTGCCTGCCGAGTCCGAAATCTGCCACACTTTCTCAAGGCACTAGTGAAGCCATAACCTTCTCAATGATATGAGCAGGAAGCATGAACCCAGAAACTGCATTTCTGCGACACACGCAGAGTCGAGCAGCCACCCATGCATGTGGGCCCATTTGAAGATTGTAGCCAAATCCAAGATTGATGGATTATCCATTTATTGTGGGTGTGAAATCTCATTAGATTTGGTGATGCTTCGCAAACTGCATTATAAATGAGTGAGACCAGGCAAGGGGAAAGTAATTCCTCTTATTCATGTTTTCTTTATTTGGAGTTTATCTTTATTTATGTGGGAAATGTTGTGCATTATTGCTTAAAACGTCTTTCAGAATCATTGTGTATCATCAAATTTTATATAGAAAATTGTGCATACATCAGCATTTTTCAAAAGAGGTGAATTGAAATTGGGCCAAAATTTGGATTATTATTGTTTTACTTTCTTCCTCAGAACATTTGTAAATTTAGCATACTGAATTTGCTATGCTCCTCTGTGTGTGTGTGTGTGTGTGTGTGTGTGTGTGTGTATATACGCACTTGCAGAAACTTCCCCCTGATCTGAACCTGCAGGAGCTGGAAGAGTACAGAGATAAGCTGAAGAGACAGCAAGCAGCCGTAAGTGTAGATTTAAATACACTTACTTCCCAGCTCTCACAATGTTTCTGTCAACAACTGCCGTTGTTTTCCTTAGCCGGCCTGTTTAATGTCTGGTTGTTAGTACGCCAGTGGACTCTTTCTTTTTCAGGACTTTCCAAATGGTTGTATTGGCTACATCCAATGCTTGTACAATGGCTCTGATAGATTTTCCCTCTTTTCTCAACTTAAAAATGGCTTGCTTTTCTCCCATAGACAGCTCTCTGGTCTTCATGTTGGTTTATCCTTTTTAATAACAAATGCAGTCGAAACCCACATCTTTTGATTTCAGATCCAAATGTTTTTAGTGTATAGCAAAAACAAAAGAATTGGCCTTGCTGTTCTAATACTTTCAGAGGAGACTGTAATTACTCTAATAAATGTGTTAATGATCTTTAAATTGATAGTACCCATGTTATAATTCATAATGGTATCTACGGTGGCCAAAATATGGTCAAGTGTAAAAGTTTGTATACCCTTCAGGGCAAAATGAAGACAACACTGACAATTAATTTATAGGAAAAACGCCATGTATTGTGTTCATTATCAGAATAAAATGTAGTACGAAAAATGTACATTAAGGCGTTAATACTGAAAAAAATTGTAGATGTCAGTTCCAAAGTTTTCTGAATGTGGTTTATGTATATGTATATATATATGTGTGTGTGTGTGTGTGTGTGTGTGTGTGTATATATGTATATGTATACTCACCAATTCTTTGAATGAGCACTTTGTTTTTATAACTGCCTTCAACTTCTTTCGCATCATCTGAGCTGCTGATGCAAACGTTTTTCTCTTGCATGTACATAACACTGTGCATTTCTTATGCGGGACTTGAGCCTGTCCATGGAATGCAAACAGATCATGCTATTATTTCATTTTATCTGATATTTTGGCCATTTCTTGCCACTTCAGCAGAATTGTTGTGTGTGCAGCTCTGCTGAGTGCTATGTATGTATGGGTTTAAAACGATTTAATCTAGTTTGATGTATATTTAGATCAATTCCACAAAGTAATTCAGTGTTGCTAATGCTTCAAAATGCAGCAGCAAAATTATTGCCCTATTGCAACCACTATAGGGAAAAATATAAGAAGGAACAAAAATGGACAAATATTTCATGCTAAGATATTAATTGTGGGGGAACATGAACAAAATGATATTAGTTCATGTTTAATTCTCTTTCCGAATGTAATGTAAGCCCAGTCTTTGCCCTCATAACTGCCTCTAACCCTTTTCATATCATCTGAAAAGACTGAGATCCTCAGGTCAGGAGACTGAAAGGGACAGTGGTTTTTCTGTTGAATTTGCCATATTTAATTTTTAAATTTATATTCCAATCCCATTTCTATGGATAAGTTGAAAATAGAGGTACATTGGCACAGTGGCACATTGTGAAACATTGCCGTTTCCCAGGTCCAGAGTCCCTGGTCCGATCCTCAGCTTTGGTCTGCGGAGATTTATGTGTTCTTTCATGGAGAATGCAAACATTTACGCTGGTTACAGTGCCTTCTACTTTTCATCTTCCATATCTCTCATCTTCCATATCTCTCTTCTATGTGGTTTGATTTACATTTTGCCTGCCCGTCCTGGACTCAGGGTTTCTTTATGTGGCCTTGTCCTTTTCATCTTTCATTATCTTTTTAAACTTCTCACTATAGGCTAGATCTTAGCTATATAAAGAGCTCAGCTCTGCTTTTTGTGATCACTATATGACTATAGGGATATGAGACAAACATTTATCATGATTTTCAAAGGTATTTCTAAGATACATAATATGTATCATAAATATATATACAGTAACTTTGCATTAAAAAAATTATAAATAAAAATACATTTGTGCATTAATAAACAAATTCATAATAAAAATATTTGAATTATTTTTAATTTATTTTGACATTTTTTAAATAAAAAAGCATATTTGACAGGAAAACAGAAAAAAGATTTTAAAAATCTGTGAACATTTTTAATATTTTACAATTTCAAAGCGCAGGATTTTAACATCAACTGCTTCTAGTCAGTTTGTGATTATTTAAAAAAAAAAAATGTATAAAATGCAATAAAATAAATCATGATACACCAGATATCTCAGAAAAGCATACTGTGACATGATCTATCACAATATCTAAATTATATATTATATCATCATATCACTCAGCCCTAAAATGAACCATACCCATTCTCTAGGATCCACACCCAGGTCTGAATCTTGAACCCAAATCTCAGCAACATGAGTCCTTTTCCTACTGTCTGTGCCACTTGGGGGCAGCATAGACTTGAAGCTTTAGTTTACAGATTAGCCGACATTTTTGTCACAACATTGTGATCAGTCTTCTGACACCCCCGAATCTCTAACTTGTAGCTTGACTCTTGTACACGCTGCACAGGTTACCCTCAACAAATGCATCATGCTATCTGGGTTATCAAACTCCGTGTGAATGTTTAACAGAACAGTCTGTCACTCTCTAGGCAGTGTGTGTGCTCATGCTGCATGTGTCTTTTAAGAACAAACAAGGCTTTGCTGTTGATTCAGGATGATCCAGGGTTCACAAAAGGCTTGGGAGTATGAGCAGTGCAGAAAACAGATTAGAGACAAGGATGAACTGTTCAGTTTCTGCTATCCTTTATTCTGTATTTTTTTTAATGCTTCATTTTTGCTATTCTTCCTGAGGCGCTTTCTCCAAAAGTTACTGTTGTGTCCACAATCTTTTCTTATCTTTATTGATTCAGTGATTGACACATTCCCATAATTATAGATAATTTAGTTTGTTTAGGGTGTTTTGTGGTATATAATGGCACTGTTGATTTCTTTATTCAGACTGATCAGAAGGTGTTGATTAATTTTCTTTAACATAATCCCTGAGAGTAGTGCAGGCTTCAAAGTTTAGATTAATGCGTTTGTTCTAATGTGAGGTAGTTTCTATAGTAACAGTTTACACTGGACCATGTATGGCAGACACACCGCATACGCAGATGGCAAAATGTGTGTAATTGTTGATATGGTGAAGCTTACTGTGAGGACATGTTTATTTAGCGTTTTTGGAAGGAGTCTCCAGTGTCAGCGCTTTGTAACAGTCAGAAGTAAAGCTAAAACTTTAAGTTTCCCAGCATGGAAAAGTCTTCAGAAGGGTGGGCTTTGTTTTGTGGAAGTTTCATAACAGTAAATTATTAATTATAAAATCTTCAGAGAGATGACTGAATGAGGAAAAATGATAAAGTCTTCAGGACTATTGACGCTTCCCAGCAGTTGGCAGCAGTTCATCACTAAACTAATTGCTTGTCTGAGCTGTAACTGTCTCTCAGCTTGTCACAGGTTAATTTCAGGCATGAGGATAATCTTTTGTCCCTGCAAGTTCCCAGTTAACTGTTTTCCTTTCTACTCTATTGATTCGGTGAAATGCACTATAGAGAGAGAAATATAAAAACTCACAGAAACTCACAATCAGATCAGTCTGGAACGAGAGCATTCACTGTATCACAGTGTATTTAGCATGCTGAACGTTGCCTTGCGCAGAGCCTTCAGTTGCCCTTTGTGTGGAGAAATAAGCCATTAGCACAGGTGAAGCAAACTGATTAAAGCTGATGGACCAGGGGAAACCGAAAAAGAGCAGTGAATAAGAATAGTTATGTGTTTTCGATTCAGATCAGCCCTGCTGCCGTAACCGTCTCAACTCTCAACCTGTTTCACTACCTACTCTAAACACACACACACTCAAATCAAGTCTGCAATGAAAGGAAATCGATCTGCCTTTAGCAGTCAATGATGAAGGGCCTCATGGTCATCTCTGAATGGTTGCTCTGATTGTCTAGGTACTTGTGGATATGCTCTTGAGGCTGCATGTGTGTGCTTAGGGAAAGGTTGCATTTTATTCCTAACTAAATTGTTTGTCTTTATTAGAATAAACATTTGTCAAAGAACGCAGAGGTTTTGTGCAGTCAAGTGGCTTTATTATCATTTCAGCCATATACAGCTATTTAGTACAGAGTGAAAAGATGCTACATAAAACAAAAGCAGAACTACGGGAGACTACATATATTTACATAAAGTGCACAGTGCAAACATGCGCAGATGGCACAAGACAGTACAAAACTACCAAAACAAGACAATGGACACAGTAAGTTGCAGTGCAGCGCCGACTAGTACACAGTTCTAGTAGAAAGTGAATGAGATGACAGTAGTGCAAAAGAGTAACAATATAAATTGCTGTAAATGTAAACATAAGGAGTAGCGGCAAGGTAGAGAGTATAAAGATACACAGGTGATACATAGCCATGAGGCTAGAATGGGTGGTGGTCCGTGCCATGTTTAATTTGTTTCTAATTACTCGTGCTTTCCATTTAACAACCAGATTGTCAGACGCAGAGAAGATTAAAAAGCTAAAACCAAAACATTGTTCCCTTGGTTAACTCTCTGTACCACAGCGCTGTGTGATTCTCAACTCTGATTGATCAGAAGGTGTTGATTACTTTTATATAACAGCAGCTCTGACTGTAGTGTGGGCTGTAATTCAAATCCCAGGTTTATATTAATGCATTCCTTCTAATACGTTATTGTTTCTATAGTAACAGCTTATACAACTAACACAGGGACTTGTATGTCAGACACTCCACATAAATGGATTACAAAATATGTCTAATTGTTATGTCGAAACTTAGTGTGAGGACACGTTTATTTAGCATCTATGGAAGGAGTCTCAAGTTCTTCCAAGACGGGAAAGTCTTCAGGACTGAGGGTTTTGTTTTGTGGATGTTTCACAACATTCACCGTAAGTATAAATTAATAAAATGTACGAGGTATGGTTCTTTAATACATAGAAAATTGTTAGCGATGTGCAGCGTCCGCAAAACAGTTTTTCGACAGAAGACGTTGCGCCTTCCGGTTTCTCAGTAACATGATAAGCTGTGTTAATTTGTCTTATTAACTTATTATCAACTTCACCTCAAAAAAAGAGGCTAGTGAGGAAAAAGCACTGTGTACAGCTGCTATAACAAGTGATAACAGGCATGTGTCATTCTCTAATATATAAAATTGTTTTGTTTTGCTTTGGTAAATCGCTGTGGTATAAGAGGAGGAAGACACTTCAGAATCTGCTGTTATTTGTAAATAATCAACTGACGTGATGATTTTCCTATAACAGCATGCCCCATTGTGTGTTTTTTTTTTTTTTAAATTACGAAAATGATGACTAGCTAGCATACATCACTTTGTGTGACACTGTGAAGGAACATCTTTGTTGTAAGGAAAAGTTTTAGTCGTTTCAGCGACGTTTTGATGTCTGACATTGAATCCCATTTCTTCTGTGAGTCCCTGAGCTTAGTTTTAGGATTAATCCTACTACCCTCTCCGCATTGCCGTATATGTATTCATCAGCCTGTTCGACTGTAACAAATTAATACACAAACATGAATGGTGAACAGTGTAATGGGCTTTGTCAGAGGTTTGTTTTTATGCAGAATTTAACCATCTTTCTCTAAAGGGTATAACCGATTCAGAGAGTGAAGCATTTTACTACATTTTGCTTACAACCTTAACTTACAACTTTGGATGATTTCTCTCTACTTCTGTCACGCACACACTACAACACACCATAATAGTCACTTTCCTGTCGCTCTGTGGGAGCTGTGCGCAGTGGTATCTGTCCTGACATGCTTCATCTCATGTCAGTCCGTCATCTGCACAGCACCAACTGGCAGGTTGCCTACTCAGTCTTCGTCTGTGAGCCTGTCAATGATCGACACTTCCACAGGACGTCCTACCTCAATGTTCAGACCATCCGTCCAAGCGAAACTTTATTACCAGCACATGCCACTACATCAGATAGGTCTGGAAAATAAAACTTGACTGGTTTTGTCAGAATAAAGTGTCACAATCACTGGTGGAACACTAGCCACAGGCCTGCGATGATGTCTTTTAAAACATAGTGAAAGAAGAAATATGCCATGGGAAAAAAAGTAATTCTATGAGAAGAGAAGAGTTTTAAGTTTTCTCCTTTGTACATCGTGTCTGCTAGGGTCTTAGTGTTTTTAGCTATCCTCCCACCCAAGTGTAAACACTATACAGCTGTTCTACAGCAGTGTTTTCTAGTCCATGTCTTCAGAGAATCAATTTTTTACTTCTTTCAAGGTTCAAACACCATAACCTGGTATTTTATGTTCTTGGTAGCTCAGGTGTTGTTCTATGCACTATGTATGGAGTAAAACATTTAAGCGTATGCTGTTATAGGAAAATAATGAATGCCATGGTGATGTGGCTCGAGTTAAACTGGTCAAATTAGAGCTCCAGTTACCACACTGAATTTGATTACTTTCCTGTAACAGCATGTCCTGGAGTGTTTTGTACTCCAGCACTCTTATACCACAGCAGTTTGCCAACGGTTATAATTTTTTTTATTTATTAATGACTAACAAGTCATGGTTCCTAACCATTTACATTTAATATCGTGGAACATCTGCGAGACAACTTAGTTCCTGTTGTCACTTATGTTATACAGTTGTCCCTTCAGCAGCCTCTCCTTTTGTCTTTCCATTGAAAAAAAAAACAAACAAACAAACAGCAGCTTGTCATACCGAGAAACCAGAAAGCGCTGACGCCAGAGACTAAAAATGTTAAATACACTTCTCCCTACAGACACTGTTCACCATATCAACACATGTAAGTTTTTCTTTGCTAAATAACAGCACATTTAAAAAAAAAACAAAAAAACATTAATTATAATAGATCTATTTCCATAAAAGTAAATGATACATATACGAGCTAGCACATACGAGCTGACAAACCTTTGTCAGAGCTGCCATTATTGAAAATGAATCAACACCTTCTGACCAATCAGAGCCAACAGTTTTACAGTGCTTTGGTATAAAAATATACTATATTTTAACAGTATATATACACTATGTATTTAAGTCTGTAGTACCTGAATTTTAGCAAGAGAGTATCATTTCAAACCAAACACCATTTTGTGTTTAAATGCTTGTGTGGAAATATTAAGTTACCGCATGGTACATCATGGCATGCCTCCTCAGTAGTGACCACTTAATTTCAATGTCAGGTTTGAATTTTCTAATGTGCATCTGGGTTGTAGTGACACAGTGTATTGATTCCAGTACTTCTAGAAGATTGTTGAAGATCTTTTGTACTCACAAGCAAGAGGACTGGTCCCTGTATCTCCCCTGGGCTAAATATACCCAAGACTTTCTGTGCCGTTCAGCTACACAGTTGACCCACTTGCTCTTTTTGGCCAACGTAATGGCATTAATATATACTAAGTTTCATAACCGGCCATGGTGGGATGGAATGAAAAAAGGCCAAGAATCCCTTATATATAACTTTACCTCTTGAAGGGTACCCCTTTCTCCCCTGCCGTTTCCTAGTATGGCTCCACCCCATTTGGTACGTAGAGCAGACTGCTGACCACAAGTTCGAAAAGTTCCTGAAAGTCCACACTTCATTTTTTTACAAGTTGTAATACATCGGTATAATGATAGCGTGCCATGTCTTAGTGAATTTCCCATTGTAAACACCATGATCACATTAAATGTACGCCTGGTATGCCATCTGAGACGCAGCGATTGACTCTAGGGCAGGGGTTCTCAAAGTGTTTACAGCTAGCGACCTCTTTAACTGTTTTTTTTTTTTTTTTTTTTTTTTTTTTTTTAAACTACAGATCCCACTTCGAGAACTAGGGCATAATGCTTTTACAAATGTTCCTCCATCATATGAAAGATGATGAGTTTGTTCTAAAATTGTTGTAACAATAACAGTGATATTTTCATGATGTGTCGAAGAGGCTCGAGGTGCTTCGGGGTTCAATTCATTTTTCTTCATATTGATGGATGCCATGTTGATCTTTGCTTTATTTTCTGCTCATATAGGTTTCAAAAAAAGTTGCTGACCTTATTCTAGAGAAACAGCCATCCTATGTTAAGGTAAGATTTCTTCTGTTCATCTCATTATATATTCACAAAAGTATAATTTTAGTGCCATTGCTGGTTTCTACCCTTTTTTAGATATTTTTCTGGAATACTTTGGACTGTTTTCTCTGCTCAGATCACTTATATTGTTAGTTTTTTATTGTCCAAAGTTCAGCTGGTTTTGGCCTGTCAATCAGGACAGATAACTAAGCAGCTCCATGTCTCACCTGAAAACTCACTGGAATTGTTTAATTTCTGCACAGTTGGGTCATTGTTTAGTATTTGATATTCATAATTTTAAAAAGTCCTAATAAATATAAAATAAATTATAGTAAAAAGTTAACACGTGCCCAACATTTTTGAGTTAAAAGATGTGGTTTAAAGCCTCAAAGACACTCGTTGGAAAAAAAAAAAAAAGAGTTTCGGGTTGAAGGTGCTCCAGTAAATTCGGGTGTGTTTAACCAGTCCTGTCTTGTTAAAAGAACGGCTACTTGCTTTTGACTACATAAGTTTATTACAGCATATGCAATATGGTGCAGTATGTCTCAGTCAAAAGTGATTTCAGAAGAAACAGTTTGCTGAAGATTTTAAGAATGGAAAAGATTATAAATATTAGACGCACCATACACACTGGCACAGAAGACGGAGGGTCTCATTCAGTTGAACAGCTCTGTTCATGAATTTATTACACGTCCAAAACAAATGCTATGCTTATGAGAGTCTACTGCAGAGCAAATCACTACTGAACATCACCTGGATTTTCTTCAGCACTGCAGTTTACTGTTCTGTGGACAAGTGTAAAAGGAATGAATGAATGAAACAAATAAATAAGAAAGCCTCTGTATCTCAACAGAGCGCACCCAACTACAGTTAGGAGGACTGTAGAAGTTATGGCATGCAACTACAGCCGCAGTGCTCAGACTAGGGAGTGTATGAATTAATTAATTGTATACGAATACATTATGAAGGAATACATTATGAAGGAATACATTATGAACAAATAATATGTTTTAAACAGATACAAATACACATATTAATAGGTATTGTTTTTTTTTTGTTTTTTTGGTTTGTTCCAATAGCCTGACCTAAACAATGCCTTACTGAGCTCCAAAATAAAAACATATTCTACCATAGCTCTATACAAACTGGCCTGAAATTCACAAACGAAATAAACTTTTATTTATTTACAGTCCACGCACTGTGCACAGTTCAGCATCTCTCTGCTGGGGTCTCCAAAAATAATTATTTGTTTAATTTAAAAATTTTATTTTGTATGTTTATTGCTTGTTTTTTTTTTTTGGTCATTTTTAAATGAATGTTTTCCATCGTTATTAAAAGAATCTTATGGGAATTATAATGTTACAGCGCTTAAAGGACCTCATTTTGACTGCGTCCCATCTTCGTAGCAGGTTCTGATAACATATCCAGCAAAAGTTTTAGTTCTATCTGAAAAAAACTTAAGTAAATCTGATAAAATATTATTAGATGGCTCTTTCTGTCAACTCTAATGAGAATTTCACTGATTTGTCCAAATCTGTGTACAATTACAGATGTTTAGGGCACTAAATAGACACAGATGCAGATGGTGGCATTGCATGACCCCCATAAAGGACTTATTATTATTTTAAGATCCTTCAGCATATACTACCGTACAATATCAGCACCAGTTTGTGGTCTAAAATATAAAAGCATTAGAGTAATGCAGCATGACAGCACTCCAAAAAATAAACCAATAACAGAAATTTCCAAACAGCCTCAATCCCAGTGAAGTGCTGTGGTGCGACCTGAAGAAACTCATTCAAACCAGACATCCAAAACACGATCCATGTTCATTTGTTTTTGGCTACACAGGACACACCACCACTTAGAAAAAAACTTCTGTTGAGTTATTACTCCTAGTTGCTAAAGGATTCACATGCGTTTTCTATCACCTGATATCTTGGCTGTTTTTTAGACTAACATTATTATGAGGTGCATTTTTTTGCAGAAATCTGCAAAAGTTCACCAACATTGTCTCTCAGCTGTAGGCTGCAATGATGAAAAGATGTTTGTGGAAATGTAAGCCCACTCATTGTGATTCACACACGGGGCCACTGGCAAACCTGTTAATGAGGGTGTGTTTTGATCTCGATAACGATTTCCGTGTGCTTTGGGATTAAAGTAGTGTGAGAAGAAAGAGTTGAGGACCTGTGCATGCTCTACTCAGCCTGTTTCTTCCCCAGTGGATTACTCTGGAATTTTTTTTCCTGGACTTTTGTATGGCTACACTGTCCAGGCTTTGATCAGGAAATGGTGGGATTTTTGCTCTCCTCCATAGACTCTGCCTTGCGGATTTGTGGATTCTGGCCTGGAGGGGAAGGAATTAATCTTTTTGTGTCTCCTACAGACAGATTAGTAGATTGCTGAAATTGGCTGTCAGGATGAGTGGTTTCTCCTTTGCTCATCTTTTTAAAGTTATATGGAAATACAACTGCCAAAGCTTTAAATATTATTCCTCTCCATAACCAACCCGCGGCAGAGATCTGGGCTTTATTTACACATAAATGAAAGCAAGCTGTGTTTCTAGCCCTGTGTAGTTTGAAACATTTTTGCTGCTCTCTGGAAATTTGCCATGTGAATTAAGTTGCTTGTGGGTAGTTCACTTGCCTGCAGATTAATTGGTCCATTTCTTGTGTCTAACTAAAAGAGTCCAGTGGGAAGACTAACATACTGAGATTTGTTGTGTCTGATTGCCCCATAATTAAGTGCTGCTACATTTTAATTCTTTGTATTATTCTCTGCTGTGCATTTGGTGCTTAGGTGCTGTGTATAGAGCTGTAACTTTTTAATCCTGCTTTCTTCAGTTGTTCCTGGTCACTCAGCTGTTCATCAACTGTAAACGTGTAAATTATATATAATAAAACATATATGTTTATAACATTATATACAGTTAGGTCCGGAGGTATTTGGACAATGACAGTGTTTTTGTGATTTTGCCTTTATACACCACCACAATGGATTTGAAATAAAACAATCAAG
>CM075025.1:8591201-8624609 GCA_037576675.1 Pangasius sanitwongsei | reverse complement strand
CATTGTGGTGGTGTATAAAGGCAAAATCACAAAAACTCTGTCATTGTCCAAATACTTCCAGACCTAACTGTATATGAAAACAAATGAAATATATATATTTAAAACATATATATTTGAAAACAAATAAGCTATAAAAAAAAAGATTTTGGTTCTGAAATCTGATTGGCTGAGTCTTGTTGTAAACTACATTGTAAAAATTGGAAGAGGAAAAAAAAAAAAAAAAAAAGAAAAGATAATCCTGGCTCCAGTCACAGAAACAGCTAGGAGGACAAATACAAAAAGCTCATTCCTGCTGTTACTGGAATTGCGGCTTGCTGAACAATTTGTTCTTGTTTTTTAAAATGGAAAATTTCATGATCCATTTTATAAATCTATTATATATCCTAGAACATAGAGCATTTGCGTGTAGTGGCACAGGAAGCAATTATACTTGTCTTCTAATGAAATAAGTAGTGCATTTGCCTTGTTTCTGGCAATCATATCAAAATATGATTGTCAGAATGAGTGCTTTATTATCTGCTGGTTGCCTTTTGCTATATTAAATTTGGAACACAGCATCTAAAAGCTTTAATTGATATCCTAAGCCTCTGCAATATCTAAGCTTTCCCAAGGGCGTTTCATCAAATAACAACATCAAATAACTTCTACAGATGTGGCAGGTAAGTATTATGTTAAACAGACTGCATTATATACGTTTAATAAGTGCCGACTAGCTGCTATACCTGAGGGTTTTTTTTTTTTTTTTGTGGCTTTTAAGCAGCAGTGACAATATATTACAGTGGAATCATGCTCAGATAAAAGATACCAGATACCACAAAACCACCTTAAGCAAGGTGTTAGATGATGAAATACAGGATTTACAGTTACAGGATTTATATGTAGCTTTATACGTAGCTTTGGGGGGGAAAAGAAAGCGTGACCAAAATGTCACTCACAGCAAGCGGGAAATTTACTCCACCTCCATTTTGAATTTAAATCACAGTCTGGGTCCTATCACAGGACGGCACACACAAACTCTCAAATATCACTGGTCCTCCCTCAGCCATGCAAAAATGTGCTTTCTAAAATATGTGTTTCCGAGATTAGTGCTTAGTGGTCTAGAATGCCAAAACAGATTAATTGCATGTTTTAATCTGTATCCGCATCAGTGTGGAGAAGATTATATAGCTAGCTTTCTGAAGACATTGTTGATTGCATTGCTGGAGCATTTCCTGTGTTTTCTGGCTATTCAATAATGAGCTAATGAGTTTTGAATCAGGAAAACTGCTGCTGAAGCCATTTTGGAATGCTCTAGGGCTAACCACATTTACATTTTTATTTGCTCAAACCAAATTTTAACTCTCCACTGGGACCCTGAATTGCAAAACTGGAACATGAACTTGATTTAGACTGTCGTGAAATGGTCATTGTGCATTTCGAATGATTTTGAGTCCTGTACAATAAAAGTGAATAAAGGGCCTTTATTTTTTTTTACAAATAAATTTCTGGAATGAAAAGTAACCCAATGGTTTCTTTTCAAATTTCAACCCATTTTTCAAATATTCTATTTTTGTGATATTCAGTGTCTAAACATTTTTCTTGCATTTTATAGATACAATCTCCAGACATGTTCTATATGAGGCTGGAAATAAGTAACTTTGGGCTGTTCTACAGATTCGGGCTGTTTCTGCTCAAATATTGGCAGTGCTTAGAGGAAAAGAGAAATGATAGAAACCATAAACATTGAGTACCTTTCTGCATACACCATTAACTAAACTCCTGAGACTGAATGCACAGAATGTTATGCCAAGGGTCCTTGCTGTAGACAGATGCTGTGTCGTAACTTGTAATGGCTCAGTTTTGAGCACATCCCATTAGCTCCACTCTTACTGGAGCAGTGATTGTTTCAGAAATCGTAACATAGCATTATTTTTTTCTCTGTGCTGTTCCTTCTCTCATTTCTTTGCTCTCATGCTCTCATGATAACTGAACATTTTCTCAACTGGCTTGAGGTGTCTGTGACAGTGTACTGTTTTTGTCTGGATGTGTTTTGAGGATTGCAGCCCACCGTAGACTGTCTATCTGCACTTTGCCAGCGTAACAGGTGGCCTGGGTTATTTAGACTGGGCTGTTTCAGCCCTGAGGTCAGTGTGTGAGCCCAGGTGATTGACTTTTACAGCTGCTCCTGAGCTCATGACCCTCATGAAGTAGAATAGAGGATGATGAGGATCCAGGCCACGGCGGAAACTGCTTTCTCTGTCTGTTGGCAGTGTAGGGCAGAGTTTAAGCACTGCTGGGGTACTACACATTCATGAGGCTCGGAGGCACATGTTTTGGCAGCTGCAAACTGGCCCCCAGTTGGGCCCGGTGAGTCAAAGAGGTGGTGGCCAATGCCCTCCAGGGGAACTCCAGGAGAGTGCTCATCAAATCTTACACATACAGAAAGGATGCTGGTTTAAATAAGTGGCTCTCGGGTCAAATGGCAAATTAGTAAAGATTGTCTAACTATTAGACTATTCCACTTAATGAGCAACCATTCTGTGAGTTTATTGTTGAGTGTAGTGGCATTTGAACATAATACTACTGATAAAAAACAACAAAAAAAGTTTACATTTGCATAGTATAATAAATCCTAATCTAAAAAAAAAAAATCAGTACCTTGCTTTAAGATGACCACCTAAAAGAGCATTAAGCAGGAATTGATGACAGATAATTTGATCTAATGTGGGTAGGATAAAAAGAAATTCATTGTGTATAAAAGTATATTGTGACATAATTTATCACAGTATTGGTATTGTCGTTTTGTCCAGCTGTAGCTACTATAAGAAACATAACTTGGAGATGATAAATGGAAATGCATTTTATTTGATATTTATACCAAATATTATAATAATTGGCATTATGCTTTTGAGTTGTCTGTCTGTTCCTGCATCTGTCTGTCCATCTGTTCATCTGTCTGAGATTCTCCTTAGCATGACATGTCAAGAACGAGTGCTTGAATTAAAAGATTTATGTGAAATTATCATCGAATGTACCCAGATGATGAACTGATTAGATTTTGTAACTGATCCAAAAAGGCACAAGTTCATAGCAAGGTTAAATGTCTGAAAGTTTTTCTTCAATAGCTTCTTCCCTGTTATTATTAATTATTATATGAATTATATTTGAAGGGTATATGAAGCATACAAATTTGTAACAAGAAGGACTGTATTTGTTGGTGGCTGAGGCCTCGAATTCAATTCAATTCAATTTTATTTATAACAATGGACAACTTTTCAGCAGTGGACATTGTCACAAAGCCACTTTACAGATATCTGGATATAGATATAGATTTAGATTTATCCATAATGAGCAAACCAGTGGCAACGGTGGCAAGGAAACACTCCCTGAGACAGCATGAGGTGGAAGAATTGAGAGGAGTTAGAATCAAAAGAGAACCCATCCTCTTCTGGGTGACACCAGATTGTAAATATAAACATAAATCATTTCTCTTCCACAGTTGTATACTATAGTATGTTGGAAAGATCTTCAGTGTAAGCATCAGGGTCATTGCTGATCTCAGTAGAGATTTAGCTTTAAGTCTGTAATGTTCAGGTGAAGCTATCCACTGATTAATGAATGAATCATTAGGCTATTCAAGTGAGAAGTTGAATTCTACTTGTTTGAAAAAGTCATGATGTGACTAACTGTGAAACTGTGACAATGTTGCACCAGTCAACCCCGCCCACTGTTTTTAATCACCCTCCTTTATTGTATAACATTACTGTACAGAAATGAATAAATGTAAGCTCTATGTAACCTCAGGTGGAAATCTTTTTATGAGAATAATTTATTAGAAAACTGTTTACTTCAGGTTTGATTTCTTGTTATGAGATTTTTCTTTAATTGTTCGCATACTAATTAGAAGTCTGATGAGTTCTAATTAACTTCTCACACTCCCATGTGTACGAGTGTAGACTGAAAGCATAACACACTTCAAACACAGCGCTTATTTTTCTCTGTTTTTCATCTGATCGTGTTTGTGAATGCTGTCTGATGTTCTCTAGGTTGCCCTAGACACAGCTTTTCATTGAATGCACTGTTTTTTCTGGAGCCTTCCAGGGTTTTTATAGATACCAGTAATAACCAGTGATAATCTCTCTGAAGACTCAATGCTGTCTTTTGTGATGTTGGGCATAAAGAAGCTTTGTACACATGCCCTGTGTGGAATCGATTTTTTCCACCTCATATTCTGTTGCCAAATAATTTTGTTTAATATGACAGTGGGATGATGATCTCTCTCTCGCCAGAGGCTAGCTCTGTGCTAAAGTTCCTGGTTGACGCACATTGTCTTAAGGCTAAGGGACGGGTTCTCTTAGTGTGTGTTCACCTCAGGCCTTCACAGCGCTTCAAACGCTAGAATGTGGAGAGAGGAGGGGGAAGCCTAGAATTCCACCGAGCAATTAATTCAGGAAAGGCCGCGTGGGATCACGGGTATGTTCCTGGGGCGCCTTATCACTGCTCTGTCTTTCTAAATAACAGAGCTTATTGCTTTAACGAGAGCATTTTGCTCGTTACCTTTTTTTTCCTCTCTGCGGTCAGTTCAGAAGTGAACCAAGACGCCTCGTGCACTGCACTATGTCGAAAAAATGAGCAGTTGATAAGGCTGTGTGGTGTCTGGCTTTCATTCTTGGCTTATAGTATGGGAACAGAATATTATCTCTGTGGGGGTATAAACCTATTAATGATAATGGTTAATAAACACAGCAACATTGGACAGAGGCCAGGCTGTGTTATTATTTTTATTGACACAAATCAGCACAAACAAATAATATTTTAATTATTTAAATATTTTAAATATTTTTTATATTGCAAGAAAAGTTTACATCGCTGTACTGTACCTGCAGTATTTAGCAGAAAATAGGTATCTAATATATTAATTTAATATTATTTTCATCATTGTTTTTTTTTTTTTAGGAACTGGAGCGAGTTACATCCCTGCAAACCACACTGCAACTAGCTGCCGTTATCTGCACCAATGCTCGGAGGTCTGGTCCCCTTCCTACATCGCTAACTTCATATCAGAAAAGAAAGGCATTCAGAATTGTGACTAAACTAGTAACTACTAAATTTAGACACAAATTGTAGGATTCCAGACATGTTTTTCTGTTTATAGGCAGCTTGCTTTTGCTAAAGAAGGCTTCACCGAAGCAAGTCTTGGACTCCTGGCCAACCAGAGACGCAGGCAGCTGCTGACAGGATTGTTAAAGTCTTTAAGGACCATAAAGACACTGGTAATGACTGCGTTAATTACTGAACATGGTCAACTTTATGTCTCATTATCCATCACAAATGAGCTCTATTACTCTCTTACACAGCAAAGGACAGATGTCAGACTGAGTGAGATGCTGGAGGTAAGCATGACACAGACTTTCCTCACATTGTCACTGTCAAAAATAGTTCTCTCTTATCTCCATTTAGATAATTTTAGATAATTTTTAATAAAAGCCATTATTGGACGGGTTTCTCAATTTGCCCTGTAAATGGCTTAACCAGTCCATTATCACATCCATTCTGTGCTGTCGAGCATTACTTCAGCTCTGATAGGACTGCTAACCAGACATACATTGAAGGTTCCCCGTGTTTATGCTGTGCACCCCAGCTTGAAAGATCTTGCACAGGGTTGATATTTAGTTGTGATGCTGAAAGTGGATGTGTTTGTTTTTGGCAGGAGGAGGACTATCCAGGTGCAATCCAGTTGTGCTTGGAATGTCAGAAGGCTGCCAGCACTTTCAAGCACTACAGCTGCATAAGGTGATGTTGAGCATTGTTTTACTTGAGGACTGTTTCCGTGGTGCCCAGAGAGGCTCTTTGGATTTAAATGAACCACTCCATACACTGAAATGCAATATTGCTGGCACTTGTACACTTTTTCATATTTTTTACACACTGGTCTTTTGTTCCACTCGATTCAATAATAGATTAAATAATAGAAGTTCAGCTTTTTTTTTCCTTAGATGCAGAGCACCTCATGGATCTGGCTTGCGGCCACTGACTCAGCCACTGACTTTGTCAGTCACACAGTCCCTCAGTCCGTCAGTCTCTGACTCAGCCACTGACTCAGCCACTCACTGACTGACATACTGACTGACATACTGACTGACAGACTGACTGACTCACTCACTCACTCACTCACTCACTGACTGAATGAAAAACTGACTGACTCTCTTATTAACTGAGTTAATCACTCAGTCAGTTGCTCAGTCAGTCACAGACTCAGCCAATGAATCAGTCAGTCATTGACTCAGTCATATTCAATCACTTGGTCGGTGATTTAATTATAGAAAACTTTAGTAATATTGTGGCTTTTATGTGAATATAAAGTGAGGCAATATACCTTATGTAGATGCCATTATAGTGGCAGTTTAATAAGCCAGCAAGACTGCTCTCCTTACTTTCTCTTTTATTCATATATACTCAGTAAAGACAAAGTATGGCTAATGTAAGTCATAGCAACTCAATTTTAAAAGACTTCTAAAGCATCCGTCATTCCATGATTACTGGATTAGTGTTTAAAAACCTGTTATGGATGTAAACGCCGGTTAAAATGGAAGTGCATAGGTTTTATTTGACCTGTATTACACAGACTCATCTAAAGAGAAAGCGTTTTTTTGTGAATCGGGTTTTTGCCTCACTGATCACACAAACTTTTCTTTTTTGTCCCATCATTATTCCTGTTCCCTGCTCTTTTCAAAAGGTAGTTACACCTGCATGAAAGCCACTTTTCCGTCGTTGTTGGCTTTAATGTTGCTGCATCCACCTTGTTTTTCCCTGCTTTAAAATCCATTCACTGTGACTGGACCTTGCTACCTGTTGCAAGGGGTATTGGGTAGGAGACTGCTGTTGAGTCTGTTTCAGTCTGGGGTTGAACAACCAAAAGCTATACCTGTGTTTATGCAGAGAAAGTTCTTTGTATTCAGAGTCAGGTTATGCAGGTACAGTTTCCTGGGTGCACCTTTCAGACTTTTAAAATGACCTGTTTGTAGTTCACGTCTCTGAAATTGCAGAGTGTTTAGACAGAAGATATGCGCAGTCCCTGTACTCTCATCTCCTCACTACGAATGTGTATCTCAACTCTGAATACAGCACTAATAGAGGGTGCTCCTGATTAGGCGTGGGCGACATGACAGAAATATCACATGCTGATATTGAAGACATTGCACCGATACAAAATATGTATCTATATATATATCTAATATGTGTGTATATATATATACACACACACACACACACACACACACAACCATCAAAACAGTGGAATTGCATTTAAAAAAAATTTAGAAACTTGTGGAGAACTGGGTTTACTGATACTTTCATTTAATGTCTTACAAAAATTATAACACTGAACATAAGGGAACATATTTTAACGATTCAATACAAATTTAACACCTAATCAGTGCTTCTGGCAATATCAATGATGCGCCTCTCAGAAAAGTGTATTGGGATTAAATTTATCACATTATCGACATTACTGCCTAGTCCTACTACCTAGGCGGAAAAAGTGTCTGTCAAAGCACTTAGTCCAGTAAGTGTGCATAACCTGTAGAAGATAATGAAGAGTCATAAACAAAAGTATTTTTCAAAGTAACAACTAGGAGAGAGTATTTTATTTTTTCCCAAGCCATTAAATGAACTATAAAGCCATATCAGTGAGGGCAGTGGGCTCTGCTACTGCTAAGTGATTAATAAGCCACTGCCTATACTAATGGGTGGTCATTATTTTATTAGGACATTCCTCTATGAGAGCAGTCTGCTGTGAGGCCATCAACCTCACATACACATGTACACATACAGATACACACAGTAGTCATGATCAGACTCTCTTTTTTTTTCACAGTTCTTTTTCTCCATTGTCTTCTTGATGCTGCTTTCCTACTTCATTTTTGTCAGTCCCTCACCACCCCCAGACATTTTGACTGGCCCACTGCTGTGATATAAGGATCTCGGCACAGCGGAAACCTGAGCAGATTGTGCCTCTCTGTGAAAGGCAAGTTTAGATGAGGACAGACTGCACACTTGTCTTTAAGACTGTAGGATTTAAACCAACAGGGTTAATGCTGGTGTTTGGGGAATAAAACGCTTCGGAAGATTTTTTTTTTTTCTCTCTCCTGACTGTCAAAGCTGCTATAGATAGAACTAACAGGGTCTTTGGTAAAAACATTTGTGCAGATGGGCTGCTGTGACAAACAAATATGCAGCTGAAAGGGAAATGGGAGACAATACAGAGTTGATTAATGCGCTTTCACAATTACAACCCTTTCTCATTTACTGTCCATCAAGTGCCACGTGCTAGGTTCTCATACAGTATGTTCATTCCACATGTGCTGATGGTTTGCCATTGCTCATTACTGCAGTCGGTCTTTATTCAGTTGTTCAGCGATGCACAGAGTAAACGTAGGAGATACACTGATACACTGATATACACTATGTATATGTATATACATATAGACCATGATCAAGGACGTTTAAACCTGTTTGTGAACAGCGAAAAGCTAAAATGATCAGAAACATTGCACAGAGCTGAATGTGTTGTGGAGCGACGTTCAGTATGAGTTCAGTTTCTCTGCTGTTTTCCTTGTGCCTGCCGTCTGTCCTTCAAATATCTAATCAATAACTACTAAATATTCAACTCTTACCTAAAAGTAAACGGTTATTGATGATGATAATGATACTGCACCAGACGTTACTCGAAATTATGATGTATTTGCGTATTAAAAAGTAGATATGGTAACATAGCGATACTTTAAGTCCGAAAATATTATTGTAACCTATTTGTGCTGCATCCTTCTCAGATTAATCTAATGCTCGTGAGTGCCAAGTCAGTCGACTTGCAAGGCTGTGTCCCAAACCGCACTGTACAGCATTAGTGTACTGAAAGCTTGTCCCCTGGTTCTTATGTCTTTATTTGTCTAAAATTAAATTTCAATAAGTATTATATTTTCATAAATTTGAATATAAATAGACTTAAATGTTAGGTACAGCTCCAGCAGTTTTAAACCTAACGTCTATATGTTGCGTTTGTAATGTATAGCTGGTTACCATGGACAAAAAGTTTTACGTTTCCTGGTATGTATACAATGAAGCCCATTTTATAACAGAAGTGGCAATCATGATGCGCGATCACCACTGCAGTACCGCTTCCACTACGCTCCCATGTTAATCAGCATTACCTTTTATATCATTTTACACATTTTCATTTTAGACCATGTGCATCACTTCAGGATTGCTCTGCACTCTTACTGCTATAGGCCTTTCAGTACAACCTGTAGCAGCTCAGGAACACCGTGTTTTAGAGAATCTTCATCTGCCCTGATTTAATATTAATGTGAACTTTGAAATGATGATATACATGTGACAGTGATTTGTTTGTGGACAGCTAAAAGCTGAACTGCTCGTTGCAGAAACATTGCAGAGAGCTGAATATGTTTATGGAGTGACATGTAGTTTGAGTTCATGGCTCGGTTCAGTGGGACTCCTGTTTCACTGCTGGTTTTCTTTTGTCTGCTGCTGCTTTTGCTCATTAATAAAACCCAAATCAGCATTCTGAGCATCTCCCTGCCAGTCCTGCTTTGTAATTCAGAGCCGATCCTCTGGGGAGCTGAGGTCTATTAAAGTATACCCACAACTCCATGGCTTCAGCCTACATCAGGTTTAAATAATGTTAATGTTGTTGCATTGTGACTGTATGTAGTCGTGTGCTCTTTTGAGGATATAACTGACTTATCACAACGGTGCTGTTCTCTAAATCGCTGCCTGCTGCTTCCATGGTCTGTCTACTAATTTTTATTAGAGAAAATATGCATATTTTCTCAAATAATTGTTAACCATAAAACCAGTTAGTAATTACCTTTATTTACGCTTGATATCACTATCCTTAAATTCAGAACATATTTTTCAACCATGCTGGCTAATCTACTTGATTTTTTTTTTTTTTTTCCCCAGAGTTGTCATCTGCTCCTAATGTTACTGGTCATGATTCAGATTTCATCAGATTTATAGCCATAACTGTATAACTCTATTGTACATTACGGTAGGTAGTACCTGGTGTTTATGTACATGGTAATTACAAGTCATAGTTTGCAAATTAGATTTTAAATATGTAGTGTCATATATAAAATCTACCAACAGTGCAGAACTGTACCTGGTGCCACAATACTCCAAATATGAGTAATAAATATACAGATATATGGCAACCGGTGTTTGTAAATTCCAGGAGAATTTTATCATTTCTTACTAAGTTGGAATATAATAAATAAAGAAAGTAAGTAAGTACATGCATATCTGAGTGAACGGAGTAGGTAAGAACAATAACACTATATAACAATTCAGCATTACCGTAAAAGTAAATGGATATTAATAATGATAAGGATAATGTACCAGACATTACTGTCTGGAAGCAAAATGATATTGCAAGCTATTTTTGTGCCCTTCTCCACTGCAGATTAGTCTGATGCTCGTGAGTGCCAAGTCAATCTACATTCCAGTCTGTGGCATACTAATGACAGCATTAGTGTCCTTATCTGTGTCGTTTAAAAGTCTTTATTTGTCTAAAATTGCATTTTAAAGATTAAATATTCAAAATGTCTTAAATATGAATATAATAGTTTTTTTTTTTAAACTACTCTCTATGCTGCATCTGTAGTATATGCTGGGTTACCATGGACAATAATTTAACGTGATTAGTAAACCTTAAAATAAAACTAATCTTATTTTATACCACATCATGCTAATCAGGCTGCACGAGCATCACAGCGATGTCACTTCTATACCTCACGTTAATCATAGTGGCCTTTTAACGGATCTGAGGGATGCACGTTACGCTGTGACTGCTCTGTGCTCTTACTATTACTGGCTTGCAGCTCAGGAACATCATGTTTTAGTGCCTTTTCACTTAACATTGATGATTTTTTTTTTTTTATTTTTAGCCAAATACATATGCACTGCAGATATAAAGTCCCTATTAATGAGCTGTTGCAGAAGAGGCTGGTGTGGCCGCCATGTGTGTTGTCTTGGGAATAAACAAACGTGCTATCTTCACAAAATTGGCGCACCAGCGTAGCATGACTCTGACTGTACATGGGGAGCCTTCAACATCTGTTCCTCTCACTTCAGAGCACTGCCAGTAAAACAGAGTGGCTGTGAAACGACTGCTGGAATACCCATGGTGGTGTTCTGCTTATAAAAATAAGAAACAGCTTTCAGAACAGCAACGCTCCCCTCTAAATTTAGCAAGAGCTTCAGGGTAATATTTAGCCCCGCTGCCATTTTCAAATATGCTTAAGATTTGATACTGGATTTGAACCATCCATTGTATTTGTGCCATGCTTTCCATCCTGCATTGAACAGAGTGGAATAATGCCTGCTCCTCATGTTGGTATCAGACTGAAGGCATCCTCTTCAGCGCCCGTTCCATTTGAAGGGGTCTGTGCTCCCAGATAAACCCCTTTTGAGTACCAAAGGTTTTGCCCTCTTGTAATTGCTTCCTTTTCACGTTTTAAGCAAGTAGTTTTATATTTCAGGCCTCATCTTTGGCAGCAATGAACACCTGGGTTATCTGTGCATTTCTGCGCAGCAAAGGGGAGTTAATAATTGAGAGACTTAATCTGGAAGAAGGGCCGGCACAGCAGGCTTTCTAGGCCTGAGCACTAAAACTCCGAAGATAGTCTTTACTAATCTACTACGTTTCATTGACCCACAACTCTCCATCAGCGCCTCGACATAGCCGATGCATCTGCTGTAAGAGTGATTTAGTGGGAATAGGAGATTCGGCTTGTTCAGAACGAGATTCCAAGCTCCTGCCTCTTCTTTCTCAGATCCCTTAAATGCTGTGAGATACCATAAATCCTATCATGTGAATGATTTTCTAAAATGCTATTTTGCAGATTAAATACAAAAAATACCTCCTGCTACCCAATAGCCTGGCAGCTAGTCAGTCGTTTTAGCGCTAGAAAAAGTGGATATGAATGGCTGAATAATATGAAAAGCTTCTGTAGTTCTTTCTTTGTTTATTTTTTGCATGCTGTGAAAAATTTTTGGTGTGTTTTGTACATATTTCTGACAACGTGGTGCTCAGGGAAAATGGCAGCTCACTCACGGAAGAAGAAAGAAATCACATTTAGCTAGCAAGGATTTAGACATTCTTAGGCCATAGCGTCTTCAAGCTATCTGTTAAACTGGCTCCTTAATCATCATGATCCTTGCCGGAAGATGATCTTGCTAAGGCAAGACTAAAAAGTAAATAAAAAACATTGCCATGTCATTTTGGTGAAATATATTTATGGTTTCTTAAAGGTTGAGGTATGTGTTATGTGCTTTAAGCTGAAACCCCTGTTTTGGCCCAAAACACGATTTGTCTTTTTTGTGACAGTGATATATGGCTGATTTTTCCCAGAGTGCCACACATTTATGAAAATAAATTCATAGAGATTTGGAGTGTCCAGTTTTTCAATGCTGCACACACTTGTGTCCTGCTTGGACTCTTTTAATCTTGGCCAGGTTTTCTCTTGTGGTTGTGATTGCTAAACCCAATTTGAAATGTCTTCTCTCTGCAGTGAGTTGAACTCGAAGCTGCAAGACACTCTGGAACAAATCGAGGTACGTAGCCAAAAAAAAAAGTATAATTTAAAAACATTGTGCCTTTCAGATACCGATTCAGACTCAGCTGTGAAAGATCCCATCCAATTTTTTATTCACCCTGTGAGGTCTGAGCCTACATATAAGCATGCATATAAGCATGAGCGGTGCTCAGAGCATGTGTGTCTGAGGACACGTGTGTCTCTGAAGCTCAGAAGCAGATGTACAATGTTCTCCTGAATAACATGTTTGCTCTGTGGACTCTGTGGCTCAAGAATAGGAGAGCTAACACACACACACACACACACAGTTAACTCTGCTGTTTTTCGTATGTGAGTTTTTAACAGAGCAGGAAAGATTAAATGAATTAAATGATTAAAAGGAGCAAATAAGTCAAGTAATTCATTAACCAGTGTTTATTTCATCCATTAGCAAAAATCACTCCACAAGAAAAATGTATTAATGCTCTAAGTAATGTGCTTATTTTGGTAAAAAATGGGTGAAATTAGTAATAATTAAGGCTCAATCTCGATGCTTTCTAATATTTACAATAGAAATATTTACATTAGAAATATTTAGAAGTTTAGTTGATAATCATTTTTTTAATACCTAGCTGAAATCTAATTTGTGCTAATTTATGTGGGCTTGTTTTTAGTCCTGGGTGGAAGAAACTTTAATTATTGCAGGTGTATTTAATTAAAATTAAAACAAAAATTAATTAATACATGTGGGAGGTGGGGAATTTCAGTCTTTTACAGATGCTACTTGGTGATTATTTTCCCCTTCTCCCTAAAGAACCTTCCAGCCCATTACCTGCTGTTTTTCAACAATCTCAGCGGTGGTCTGATAATTTTAGTCCAGTCTGGATAGACATTTCTGTGATTTTGCAGGCTGACATTACTTGATGTTTGTAGTCATTTTTGCCTGCAGATGAAAAGTGAGTGGAAACAATTGTATGGATTGCATTTGCTCTGGGTCGCGTCACTTTATCTATGTGCCATCTTCACTGGGAGGCAAAACAAGGCTCGTTAGAAGGGGAAAGAGTCCTGTAAACTGATTAAATTGACCTTTTTTAATGACAGCTGTGTCATTATGCACCCTCATATTCACATGTCATGATTAGGTTCATTCAATCATCTTCAGTAAGCGCTTTATCCTAGTCAGGGTCACGTTGGATCCGGAGTCTATCCATGGAGTACTG
The DNA here is from genome assembly GCA_037576675.1 of Pangasius sanitwongsei. Classification (NCBI taxonomy): domain Eukaryota; kingdom Metazoa; phylum Chordata; class Actinopteri; order Siluriformes; family Pangasiidae; genus Pangasius; species Pangasius sanitwongsei. Next base: position 8,610,817 of record CM075025.1, on the reverse strand, counting down.
GGTTCCAGGCGTGAGAATACACCCCGGGTGGGACTCACACTCATGGGATGCACACACACATTTACACACTTACCCACACCTACAGGCAATTTAGAGCAAAATCACCGACTTACATTTTTGGGAGGTGGGAGGAACCCAGAGCATGTGGAGGAAACTCACGTGAACATGAGGAGAACATGCGAAACTCCACACAGACAGTGACCCAAGCTCAGGATTCTTATAAATAAATTCATGATCCAGTGTATGTGGTGCAAACATCTGGGTTTGTAGAGAAGGAAGCTGCTAGAAACTCACTTGTCCTGTGTTAATTTATAAGTGTATGGCAAATATTTAATTACATTTATATTTTTTATTCGGGACAAAAAAAACAGATCCTGTCCAGATAGGGCTTATGATTAAAGATGTGATTTTCTTGCTAATATATTTCAGCCAGATTCAACATTTGTGATAGGATGAGTCATCATATCATCTAGGGATCCTGTTCTTATCCCAATTTATTGTATTCTATATGTGCCAGTATTTTTCGTCTTTTATCAGGGCCTTTATAGGTCTCTCGGAGATCAAATTTCAACATTAAGCAGTCATTGGAGCCAGAGATATGAAAGATATGAAGATATAAAACCTGATTTTTTTTTTTTCCCCCGTCCTTTGTGGAGAGTGCAGTTATTAACAAAGAAGGCTTCCTACGGTAATACAGCACAATTCCCTCTGCCCCTTAAACCTTTCTTTCTCTCTCCTTGTCTGTGCAGGAGCAGCTGGATGTAGCGCTGTCGAAAACCTGCAAGCACTTTGACGTCGCTCACTACACCAGAGTTCAGCTTGCGTACTCGCTATTGGGCAAGACACAGGTGAGTGAGTCATGAGAGCTTGTCTAGGGTTAGGGTTATACCTCCCACACTCCCACACTGCATCACGCAGGGGAAGATGAGACCTTCTAGGACTAACGCTATTATTTAGCAGGGAAGTGCCTGCCTTTCCCCTCACCTCAGAGCATACAAAGCTGTGATTGAAGTCAGAATCCGGGTAATGCTTTGTTTTTTTTTTTTTTTTGTTTTTTTTTTTTTTTGTTTTTTTTTTGTTTTTTTTTTTGGATCACTGCTTTCTCTGGTGCATCATGAAGTCATGTGTATGTAGCAGTATTCCCTGCTCTAGCTTTCCTGCCATTGATCCTCAAGATTAAAGCTCCACACATTGCAGAAATTATGACTATGTCTTACCTCTTCACGTAAGGGAAAGAAAAATGGTGGAGGGGTTTTAGAGAGTGACTCCTCAGTGGGGTTGTATTGTGAAAATCTCCTTTTTTGATTTATTAGCCAGGGTTTGCAGCAAAAAGGGTGAAAAATAACAGTGAGTTATTGATTTGTGAGCACTCTAATCAGAATGCTAGCGAGTGTGGCTAAAATCCCTCTAGTTGTTCTCCAAAAATAAAAAAATAAAAAACTTTTATGCTATAGTGTATATACACTCCCTTATAGTGTGCACATCGAATTTCTCTTAGGCCAGTATGACTGCAAGGCATAAGTGTACCTTTAATGTACACTTACCAAAAAAGACAGAAGCAAAAATAAATGTAAATAGATGGACTTTATTTAAAAAAATGGATGCTACAGCAGCAAGAGTCAAATAATAAACAGATGGAGTTAGACATTCTACACATATTAACGAATCACACACAGAACATGACAAGGTGCAGGAGACAAGCGCACACAGACATTTGCAACAACCAATGGGTGACATTGGTTTGTAGGAAAATGAGATACTGTTATAGAGTTAAAAGATAGAGAGGGCGCACTTTTGCAGTTTTCTCTTGTACAATTTGTTGCATCATGGTGTTACCATGTAAAAAAGTTTATGAAAAGTCTACATGCTAATTTTTTTTATTTTTTATTTTTTTGGATCTATTTGACTATATAACCACTTTGTACTAGCAGTAGTAGTGGTAGCTACTGCTGAGTACTGGTCCACGTGAATTTGTTTACGGTGTGGGTGAGGCAAGAGGGCAAACTCAGGAGAGTGCAGTGAGGTCTGTCATGGTAGTCGGGGTCCCGTGGTTTCTCCAAAAATTTGATCAATTGATTAAATTCTATGAACTTCAGGCTTTGAAAATGATTGATTGAAGTGTCATTTTTAGCCAGAAATAGAGCTCCAAAGTGTGCTAAAATGCCCGCCTAGTGTTGTTTGAAAGCTACTGAAGAACTCCTAACGCTGCACATCTCCTTCATTGCAGTCCAGAGCTATTGGGCTGTCAGGCACTTAACATATGCAGAAGATTCCCATTTTGGCAAAAGCAGCAGGCTCTCCACAATAGAACACAATCATGTGACCAGTGCACCATTTCTATCGTTTAACTCTATGGATGCTATGTATACTGTATGAATGAATTCTGCCTTGTTATTCATTCATTCTTCGAGACTGGAGGCAAGTCCCTTTGGGAGGATGCGTTGTAGAGTCTGATGGCAGCTGGCAGAAAAGTCCCCCAGTAGCGCTTTCTAGAGCACGGCAGTGAAATGAGCCAAGAAATAAAGGTGCTCCTGGAAAGCACCTTATTCTTTTAAGATATATGGCTGCTTTTACTGTTCCCTTCATGCTGTCAAGGTTAGAATGTCTGAATGCTAGTGCAAGATGTTTTCTGATTTGATGGGCATTTGGCTTGATAGGTTTGATGCGGATGGTCCACATCATTTGATTTTTTTTTTTTTTAAATGCAAGATGGAAAGCTTTCTGGTTGAACAGAAATTTGTTAGACCAGAATTTCTACTCAACCGTTTTTATTAAAACAGTATTGTATTGTAATACTGTAACAAATATTGTGACCCTCTCTGTATTTTGTCTCTATGAATACTATGTATATGAATGAATTCTGTCCTGTTATTCATTCTGCGAGGCTGGAGGGAAGTCCCATTGGAAGGAGGCATTGCAGAGAAGGCAGCTGGCAGAAAAGACCCCCAACAACGCTTCTTAGAGCACTGCAGTGAAATGAGCCAAGAGCTAAATGTGTTCCTGGAAAGCATGCCATAGAGATGATGAGCACAACTGTTCATGAATGCCAGTTTTGCTGCCATTATCTTCTTTGTGACTGTTTCCAGTGGGAAACATTGCATACCCCACCTTTTAATTGTGTGATATCTGTGTAGGTTTGTGTATGTTGAGGCTTCATCTGTTTCCTCCTCAGCTATTGTAGGACAGGTAGTGTTCACCTACCACTCCCACATTCATTCACGCATTTTCATTCACTCGTTCCCGGCTATTCAAAGATGCTTAAATATTGCAGTGGTGACCCCTAACAGGAGCTGCCGAAAGAGGAGCAATAGGAACTGATTCAGTTTTATTCATATGGAATACTCTGTATTTATAAAAATCAGTTAAATCTGACTGCTCAAGTTCTAAAATTGAAAAGAAAAACGAAGAAGCTGTAAACAGAGCTCACAAATTAGAAAACAGTTAAACCTAATTTCAGCCCTAAGTAGCTTTATTATTAGAGTTTCTTTATTTATTATAAAGAGTTCACACTTTTTTTTGATGATACCAGAAATAACATCCTAATTCTCAGTAACCTTGGAGACAAGCAGCTCTAACTCGGCTTCACCGGAAAATCACCGGAAAATTTCCCTTCCTGGATTTTTTCCCCCTCGGATCTCGGATGACTCAAGCTGATTTCTTTTTATTGGCTCGCTGTCACAACACCTGCATACATTAGGCCATGTTTTGTGTTGTATGCATATGGCATGGGTGCATATCATTGTCCTTTTTATGTTTCTTGAATCAGATGCAGGCTCTTTTACATTCTTGGCTCTCAAATCTGTGCTCGTTTCCACATTGAAGAATACGGGTCAGTGAGTGTGTGGTTGGAAGTTATAGAGAGAAAGATGATGAGGGAGTATTTTCTGCTTTGTTGTATTTGGAGGTAAGCATGTCCATAATAAAAAACAGATGTATTTTATTATACAGGGTGTCCTCTGGGCTGTGCTAAATCTTTGAATTTCACATAGGCTTAGGCTTTTAAGCTTTTCTGTCTATTGTTAATCTTTTTTTTTTTTCCTTTCTAATTTGGATACATTTTACATCACATCTGGATAATACACTGTGTAATACAGGACATTCACAGAGCAGGGGTTAAAATAAAAGTACTTATGAGCGTACATGTCACATCATTCATTCATTTTCAGTACGCACTTTGACCTGGTCAGGGTCGTGGTGGATCCAGAGCCTGTCTGCAGAACACATGAGGCGGGAATACACCCTGGATGGAACACAAGTTCATCACAGGGCACCATGCACACACATTCTCACACACACAGAGATAATATTAGAGAAGTCAGTATATACACACCAGCATGATTTGGACATGCACAGAAACTCCACATTACCTGAGCTAGGTAACCTGGGGCTCCAGTGAGGCAGCAGCACAAATACACTCAGTGGTTCAAGCCTGTATTTACCAACAGCTGTAAAGCTCACAGCAGAGAATGCTGGAATTGTTTTATATAGGCAGCATCCACTTGCACTGAGTGAAAAAACATAACACTTTATTAACATAACACTTTATTAAGGTGGGAAATTCCAGTATTACAGCAGCAGAGAAGATACAATGAAACGATATAAGACACAGACAAAAGACAATAAAGCAGCAGAAGGATTTTAGATGCTATTTGCACAAGTTTAAACAGCAACATGGTGCAGCACTTTTACACTTAGTCGTGTCCTATAAATATGGATCACAGGTGACATGTCTTATTCAGGTTCAAAGGCTGCTTGTTCTGCAGGCAATTATTAATTTGCAGTCATTCAACTCATCCATCCATCCATCCATCCATCCGCCCTTCTTTCTATCCACCCATCCATCCACCCTTCCTTCCTTCCTTTTTTCCAGATCTACAGTTCTATGATCATGTGTTCAAAGGCCCAAAAAGGCCCAATAACAGTACAAAATAAGCTCTAGCATATTTTAACAATGTATAAATATTACATTATATATATTCCTATATACACACAATGATAGCACAAACAGCTAATATCTGTTCTTTTTTATTTGTCTGTTATTATTTTTTTCTTAATCATTCCTATATAATGTTTTTATGCACTAATTACATCCAGTTAATTAAAATCTGCTAACCTTCTCTAAACAAGTCTGATGACATAAAGGCTATAATCAGTCATGTGACTCTCTGGTTAATGGTGGACAGACTTAAGGTAAATGACAAACCTGTCAACAAGGGCAGCTATTTGTACTTGCAAATAAACGCACCTTTTTATTAAATACTGTGTGAAGGTGTTACTTGTAGAAGCATTACTTTTTTTTCTAGCTATAGAATGCACATCGATACACAACCTCCTGCATCACCTCCTGGGGGATGGCTTGTGACAGAAGCTCGCAGATAAGTATCCTTATAATTCTCTTTTTCTGTATCCCTATCTCCCTCCTTAGACGGCGATGGATCAGCTTCATATGCACTTCACCCAGGCCATTCACAACACCGTGTTCCAGGTGGTGCTGGGATATGTGGAGCTGTGTGCTGGCAACGCTGACACCAAATTCCAGAAGATGCAGTATAAGGATCTGTGCACAGTAAGACCCTCCTTGCACCTTGTAGCCTCCTTCCTCCTCCACCCTCGCTTCTGAAACGGGTCAGATTAGCTGCTTCACTCCACAGAGGTTCCGTAAAAAGTAATCTCTTAAATGACTTCAGATGTAGTTAAGCTTCTTCATGAATAACTCGTCACTCTTTTGTACTTCAGACAAGCAGAAAATTATTTTCCTTCTTACAAGATGGCACATTTGTCTATATTGGGAGCACATTGAAACGAAGAAACAACGACGCATCACTCTGGAAGGGGAAGGCAGTCTCATTCATGAGCATGTCACAAAGCAATTAATCTGAGTTAATACACAGGAATAGAGTCATTACAGAGGACATTGGTGGCTTTTTCTGCTCTGAAAGCAGACAGCTTAGCTCTTTAACCCTGCCTCTGAAAGCCTCATTTGCATCAGTCTGAAGCAAGGCTCTGCATCTCAAACAAAGCAGCAGTTATCTCCATCAGACCATTTTATTACTTTATATTTGCAGGATGTGTGCTTAATGTGAGATAGCAGGTGAAGCAACACCAGTGATATTAAGCTGTGCCTCTCAATCATGCATGGAAAATTAAACACTGTTCAGGCAAGCCTTCTGTGATCAGGACTATCATGGAACACTGAAAGCTTTAATTCTCGCATTGAGTGTCGCGAGAATAAGTGTGTCAGCGTCACTGATGGGCTGCATAACAAAAATCAAGAAGTGACCTTTGATGTATAATATGTCAATAGCATGTGGGAAAAGTCTTTATACTACAGCGTTGTTGAATTTGTAACAATGATTGGTCTAAAGGTGTTGATTAATTTTCTGTAACAGAAGCTCAGACAGTAATTTCAGCTGCACGGCAAATCACAGGTTTATATTAATGCACTCATTCTAATACTTTAGCGTTTCTATAGTAGCAACTTGCATAGGAATTTATATGGCGGACATTCCACATAAACAGATTAAGCACTTGTGTAATTGTTAATTTAATAAACTCCCTGTGAAGAGATGGTTATTTTGCATTTTTGGAAGGAGTCTCCAGTGTCAGTGCTTAGTAACAGTCAGGGGTGAAGCTCTAACTTCAGGTTTTCTGACACAGTCTTTGGGAAGGAGTGCTTTATGCTTTTTTTTTTTTTTGCTTTTTATCTTATTAACTTAACTAGGGGGAAAAAAGTGAGGCTGATATAGAGAATGACAGTTTATAGCTGCTGAAACGCTAACTTGTTCACTGATGGAGAGCACTACCTGCCCTCGTCTACACACACGAGCTCACAGACACACCACGATTGGCTAGTGTGGTTTTGATTGACAGATCGTTGTTTCATTATCGGGATTCAAACTTGCAATTGAATGACAATTAGAACTGCAGACCTTAATGCATTTTGCATAGTTGCTCTGCGTTCTAACATCAGAGTACACTGCTACGAGTTACCACTCAGGCCACTCAAAATATGCCTAATGAGTCTTCTTTTTTCCTGCCAATAAAGATGGCAAATTATCCAATCGTCAGTTGCAGAGGTGTTTTAAACTCTCCAATATTATCTGCCAAACGTCGTACACCCCACTCCTTCCTCCATCTCACATTAGTAATCTTTCAGCCAGTGTTCTCATCTCGACTCGATTTGACCACTTGAAGATGAAAGATCTTTCATTTTGAAAAAAGTGCCTTAAAGTGAACTCTTGGTGAGTCTCCGGTCTTACATCTCCACTCAGGGCACTTTAGTGTTGTTAGGCAGCTTAAAAACTGGGCGATATAAGATAAACAAAACAAGACTTGTGGTAATGGCAGTCACTTCAGCACTGACCTTGAACCCCATCACTAGAATTAAAAATTTGACATAACTGCGATACTTCAAAGGTCGCATCCTAATGTAGAGCAGCACATGAATTTTGCATGGAGGCTTCATTACGCTACTCATAGTCATCCCCCTCTGCCAACCTCACCTACATCCCTCTGGCCTACGACTGACTGATGCTGGAGAGGTGGAACAGGGTCACAGGCTGTGTTATAGACCATGCTGACTCTCACATCTCTTTATTGGCTCAAAATGATAAACATTTTAGATGTAAATGTGGCACTTGAGCTTAACTGATTGATGTTAATGTGCTGTTGAACCCTCTACCATGTACAGTGCATATGTAAATGCGCTCTTAATGAAACTTGTTCAGCTGGATCATCATGTATCAGTTATTATATAGTAATAATGACACAACATATCCATCTAGCTGTGCTTTCTTCACAGACACAAAGTGGGTTAATAATAAATAATGTATTTTACTTTTATCCTGAAACTAAGATCTTTGGGCTGTTAATGTAGTAAAAAGTCTCACATAGACACTGAAAAGCAAAAAGGAAAATAGTAGCTGCCCAGTTGAATTCAGACTGGAACAGACTTGCTTAAAATATCTTTCTTTCTTTCTTTATTTCTTTTTTGTTAGTTGGTTTTTGTTTGTTTTTCTTTCTTTCTTTCTTTCTTTCTTTCTTTAAAATCATAAAGTAAGATAAATAAAATGCAATATACTTTAATTTTGGCACCACAGCAAGGGTTAACAGCAGAATCACAGCTGTTTGTGTGTGCGAGTGTGTGTATATGTGTTTGCATGTGTGTATGTATGAGTGGCTCAAGAATGGGTCATGTGTGCCTCTTATTTTCATTTACCTGACTCACCTCTTCTGAATTTGGCCCATAGCCTGTGATCCCTAGCAAACATCTGTTCCATGTGCTCTGTATTCTACACAGCGACAGTTTTAGATCAGATGCTCTTTAGTCATTCATGATGTTTTAATTGAATGCTCACCCTCAGTAGGCTGGTTTGATATTGATTTTTTTTTTTTCCTTGATGATGATTTAATCACACAGAGATGAGCTGTAAAGCTGATCAGCTGTACGACTAAGTGGCATGCTTGAACTGCAGCAGGTTTAGGCTACGTATAATTGAAGAACGCATGAAGGATTTTAATGAGGAATAAAAGCTTCTATGAAGCATTTTACATCACATTTATGAATCCTTTTTTTCACTCATTAAATTACTGTTTTAACAGACCATAAAATACACATAAAACACAACTCAATAGATAAAATGAATTTAAATGGCTTTTAGGCTATTGCCTGTCAAGTCAAATAAGTCTAGAAACAACACAATCAACCAAACATAAAACAAAAATGCAATTTTTGATAGTAAAATCGGTGTATGGCCAGTGTTAGGTGTTTTTTGCACACAGGTTTTGCCATGATGAGAGAGATGGATAGATAGAATTTTTTGTTCTCTCCATTGACTACAGCCACATTCCTCCTGTAATTATTTAGATGCAGCAAACAAGATCATAATGTTTTTGCAGAGCTCTAATTTTACGTTAATAAAAAAATAAATAACACCGTTTTTTAACAGTTGAAAACATGGTAATTTACTTCTTTTTTTTTTTTTTTTTTCTTTTTCTTTTTCTTTTTTTTTTGTGTTTTTTTTCCACCAGGAAGCCAAACATTGACATGTCCGGCAGACATATAGGCTCACAGCATGACGGTATCGAACCAATGCAAGATCATCTGGCGACAATTAGTCTCAGTCGATATAATGATTTAGCCATGAGTTTAGTCATCGTGGTCATGGTGAGAAGCCTTATATGTTCTTAACTGTGTTCTGCTCAAGGATATTGATGTTCCGCATTCTGTAAAAATCATTCAGAAAAGAAAGAACAGACTCAGATGTGCTGTTTGAACAGGATAAGATTTCCGTCCAATGCCTGTTAAGTAATGCCGCCGGAGGATGTCTGTAATGATTATGTTCTATAAGCATGCAATAAGCAATCTGTGTATAAATCATATGATATGATTGGAGAGATGGGAGTTTTCATGTACACATGTTTGTCATACTAAACATTCCATGCATACTACATACACCTCATTTTAATACAAACTGATCCTTTTGAACTTTATTATAACCACTTGATGTAGGCCACTTGTACAGTATATACCTGCTCATTTATGCAGTTATCCAAACAGCCAGTTAAGTGGCAGAAGCACAGTGAATAAAAGTCACGCAGATACAGGTCAAGAGCTTATGTTAATGTTCACATTAAATATCAGAATGGGGAAAAAGTGTGATCTCTGTGACTTTTACCATGGCATGGTTATTGGTGCCAGATGGGCTGGATTGAGTATTTCAGAAACTGCTGATCTCCTGGGATCAGTCTCTAGAGTTTACACAGAATGGTGCAAAAAAACAAAAAACACTGAGTGAGCAACAGTTCTGTGGGTGGAAACACCTTGTTGATAAGAGAGATCAGAGGAGAATGAACAGACTGGTCTGAGTTGACAGGAAGGATATAGTAAGTCAAATAAGCACACTTTACAACCATGGTGAGCAGAAAAGCATCTCAGAAAGCACAACACATCAAACTTTGAGTTGGATGAGCTGCAACAGAAGAAGACCACATGAGGTTCCATTCCTGTCAGCTAAGAACAAGAATCTGAGGCTATCTTGGGCACAGACTGAAAAAAGACCAGGTGACCAGGTGAGTCCAGTTTGGGTGAGCCTGTGCCCATGATAGCCTCAGATTCTTGTTATTGGCTGGAGTGGAACCTGATGTGGTCTCCTTCTGTCTCATTCACCTGAAGGTTTGATGCATTGTGCTTTCTAAGATGCTTTTCTGCTCACCACAGTTATAAAGAGCGATTATTTGAGTTACTGTATCCTTCCTGGCAGATTGAATCAATCTGGCCATTTTCCTCTGACCTCTCTTATCAGCAAGGCGTTTCCACCTACAGAACTGTTGCTCACGCAATGTTTTTGTCTTTTGCACTGTTCTGTTTAAATTCTAGAGACAGTTGTATGTGAAAATCCCAGAAGATTTGAGAAGTACTCAAACCAGCCCATCTGGTACCAATAATCATGCCATGATCAAAGTCACAGAGATCACACTATTTTTCATTCAGATGTTTGATGTGAGCATTAACTGAAGCTCTTGACCTGTGTCTGCATGATATACACACACACATATACCTAAAATCCCCTGAAGCATGGTTTCTCTGACAAGTTTTTTTTTTTAAATGTCTACATTTTATTGTTCTGTGTTTTTTAAACTCAGCCAAATCTTGGTTTCATTTGAGAGACTTTAAAAAAAAGACTGCTTCACTGAGTCCTTATATTGAAGTGGGAAAACTGGGAACAGTGGCAAAACTCTTTTCCCACAGGACTTAATGGAATCTATATCACTTCAAGTTATTTTTACTGATCATTTTACAGAAGATAAAATACGCCATTATCTTTCCAGACGTGTGCATGCACAGTCCTCAAAAAAATTACTGACATAACAAATTCAAATGGGACTAAAATCCCAGAAATAATTACATTACTCCACCAACCCATGTAAAACTAATCCAGTCCGAATAGACCTGAATACACCGCCAGAGAGAGATGCATGAAAATTGACACAAAACAAACAGGAGCGCTGAAAATGTCAATTATGGAAGAATTGAATATGGGGGGAAAAAAATCTGTTTATCACATTTTGAAATGTTTAGATAGTTTCACCAATAGTGTCTTAACTTTCATTTGCTTTGAAATGTTATTTGTGGTAATGAAGTTAAGTTCTTTGTCCATGTCATCATTTCAAAGTAAGGGTGTGCAAACTTTTGCAAACCATTATATGTGGTTTGGCAGGAGTGTATTTTTCTTTAAACTCCTCCACAGTGGAAACAACAGGACTTGATCAGAAATGATTTAAACTCTGACAGAACCTGAACTGGTTGCTTCAAGGATGACATGTCTCGGGTGCTCCTGTCTGACCCCTGATATGAACGCTAACCATAGAGCGATACAAGTTTTGGCAGGGGAATATCTGCCTCACCAGGCAGCAGAATATTTGATTAATTCTGTGCATTAGCTCAGCTAGGGGGCTGCATTGACGTCGACTGATAAGTGAGAACATGCACAGCATCATTAAGATTTAGTGTGAATGAGAGGTGGCATGTAAAAGAGGCAATGTAATGATCCAACTCATCAGTGGAAAGTAAAGTCGTGGCACGCTAAAGGCCATAGCCCTTCTGTCTAGACCTGATTAGACCTTCATAACTTAAAGAATTACTATAGGGACACAGGACAGTGTGGGTGGATGTGTGATTTGAACTCGTACCTGCTTTGGGTTTAAATCAGAGGTCACAGGATTTGAATTAGAGCTCAAGATCAGGGCTTTTAAAAATATCATTAATTGCCTGATCACGCTTGTAAGAATTAGGTGGTGTAGATGGTAGTGATGTGTTGATTAGTTCAGTTTTCCTCAGTGGACCATGGCAAAGGACACATCTGAAGGTTAGAGGGGCTCATCATGCAATTTAGTTGACGTGTAGCCACACAGATCTGTCAGTCTTTGTTACACACACGAAGCGTAGGTACATGCTAAAGAAATATTCTCCAGTTAATGTACAGTTTGCCTATGTAGCGCACAATAATGGTTTTAGCTTATATTTCCGTTTAGCATTTAGCAGAATCCTTTATCCAGAGCCACATGCTTCGTCGTCTCCAAAAACACTTATCTTCATTCTAGTACAAAGTTGCTTTAAAGCCCTGCTAGAACTTGCTTTACCAGATAGTGTGAAGACAGCTATGGCACATTGTACTAGTATAGTATTATGCACAGTACATGTTGAGTAGATAAATGTACAGACTGATTCTGCAGTATAATAGATACATAACATATATGCGTGTGCATTTTACTCATTTGACTGATGCTTGTTTTGTCCAAAGTGACTTTGAATTGAGACAGGATATAACTTGAGCAACATAGGGATTAAGGGCCTGGCTCCAGAGCCCAACAGTGCCAGTTTGGTGATGCTGGGATTTGAACTCATAACTTTCCCATCAGTAGCCCGATGCTTTAACCACTGAGCTACCACTCTTTCATCCTACAGAAAAGTGTGGGGAAAAAATGAGGAACCTGATACCTCCATCTTTTGTTCCTCTGCTTCACACCCACTCTGCAGGACTGCTATTTGTGGTATTTCTCACTTCTGCTAGTAAATAAGGACTACCAGCTGATCCTTTGTATATACCGCATCACACGTGGTCACTGGAGACACATTCGAGACGTGTGAAAATACTAGATGTGAATGGCTATTTGTCTCGGCTGTCCACTCATGATTACATCTCCCAATGCCAGGTGTGAATGGGGCCAGAGATCCTATAATGTACAGCTACCTCATGCAGCACCACACACAGTTTGTGTACAATTATCGCTCTTAGGCTCTTCTGGGTTTTTATGCTTGAGTGGCCTGGGAATTATTGGTACCTAGAGCAGATTTTCTCCCTGCTGAATGTTACCTTAGGGCTGCAGTGGAAATGAATTAAGGTTGCTCTGTAGAGAGTTGGCTTTGATGGAAGAGGCCTGTGCATTGGTATGCTGGCACTGCAATTTTACTGATGCTGATGGTAGCAAAACTATTTTTTCCTTTCATCCTTTAAAGCATTCAAATGAGTATGAATCAGCTTAATATAGGATTGACTGCACCTGGTCCAACCTCGATTTTTTTGAGTTCTTTCTAGAGAACTCTTTTGAATGTACCTTGTGCTCCAGAGGTGACTCAATACAGTGTCTATGATATTTTAGTCTTTCAACCTCAGCAGAAAGTCAGCAATCCTGGATGAGCTTTCTAAGACCAGATCCAAGGCCTCCACTCTCTACCCAAATCTCAGTTTCCTAACACGAATGCCTAATCATCCCCAATGAGCAATGAGTCAACTGGCAAAGCAGAGGGATTGATTGTGTGGTTAGCATGGATCATTTCCCTTTCTGCTCACTTTTGCCAAACTCTGCTTCCTGCCCCATAATAGTAGAATCAATGGCAGTGTAACATCCCAGACTCCATGAAACTCTTTTTTGGCCACTAGACAATGCAAGGAGATTAGATATAAACAATGCATACTACACCAAAATACCAGTCATCTTAAAATAGCATGTTTTGGCTGGTGTGAATGTTATACTTATTTTTTTTTTGATCATCCTTTTCATGTTAAGTTATAGCTCTCTGCATTAGTCATAATCTCTCTAGTAGAATAACTGATGCTGGGTGGATTCATGCAAGCTTGTTTATATGCAGCTGTGAAATTCTCCTAGGTGATGAATTACCCCTGAAAGCAGTCGCTATGTACAGATCAGACTTAATCTGATTTATTTCAGCGACTCAGGCTCAGGGTGTGTAGTCTAAGATCACATTAATCTTAAAATGAATGATTGTTTCATTCATTCATTCTTTTTTTTTTTTTTCCTGAATTCCAGGAAGGGGGGGGGGGGGGTGTGTGTGCAGATAAAGTGGTCAATTAATATCATGGACAATTTTTATAGTGGTTGGCAGTAACAGTGTGTTTTAGCTGGCAGTCATAACAATCTGTTTGAAGTGTTTTAGTTGTGTTTTTTTCTTTCTACTCTACAGTTGGTGTGCTTCCTCTCAGTTTCTCAGTAAAATAGATCAAATAAATGTTTGGAAGTAAGATGCTAGGATTTGTCACTGGGTCTAATTTATAGAGTCTGCATAAATGCACAAATAAGCAGCCAGATCAGGTTGAACCTGGGAGGCAATGGGAGAGCCCTGTTCTGTAAATCGTTCCTAGCTTTGTGGTTGTTAGCTTTTCCACAGCTGGAGGCCATATTGCTAGTTGTCGTTTCTGTTCTCTAAAACCAGTCCCAGACTATAATTCACCCAAGCTTTTCCATATACACTGCCTTACTTGGAGAAAAAAAAACTGGATGAAACCCCTGCATGTAGCTGTCACTGGTGCTGACAAATGTGTGTGTGGATGAGTCGGCCATGTTGTGGTTTGAGACATAACAAACTCTATGTCAGGCCTCTCAGACCACAGATTGGCCTTTCCAAGTGGGAGTATGGCAGCTTTTCTCAGAATTCTAATGCTGCTGCAGACAAAAATAGACGAGGCAACATTTCGATTGTGAGCCTATTAGGAACTAGTTTCAGTCTGTATGAATTTAATGCTGAATGTTGTGCTCCAAGAAATGTGTTGGGCACTGAAATATGGGGCTTTGATGGATTGGACACATGTCCACCCAGGTCTGTGGAAGCTCTTTCTCTTATCCTATATTGTTATGATATGATAATGCATTTATGGTTACTCTCAGATTTACTGATGTTCAAATATAGTGCATATGTATACATGACATATACACATACACATCTACTACCTAGATATTTCAGATATGTATCATTTTAATATTTAAGAACTTCCATCTTTTACCAACCATTTACTTGCACTGCTATTATTCAGTCGTTTTTTTTGCAGAGTAAACTGGCCTAGATGAAGTGTTCAAAGCCACATGCACTGGAGTCTCTCGGGACATCTGTAAACTTTATTATTGTTCTTATTATTTGAGATATTCTTGCTCATGCACCTTGGTTATTATCTGCACCTGTCCACTGGAAAACAAGGCTGTAGACTTGGACAGAAAACAGACTTTGAAATGTGAATAAAATTTGTTCACTGGGAAAGTCAGTTCACTGAAGGGGAAAGGACGCATGACATGAAAGGCACACATTTGCTTCTGGTAGTAGTTAATTTTTCTCTTCACGCTGATTTGATCTAGATGAATTTAGACCTGGGAATTTGCAAACATCAGGTGTGTGAGCTGGTAAAAAAAAAACAAGAACATGGGATTGTGAAGAAACTACTAATTGTTAAGTAGCAGACTTTTATCTTAGCAACATGTCTAAAATACAACTGCCAAAACCAGCATTTTGTTTAGGCATGCAACTGGATGGTCTCACATGATAATTCTACCCGCTACCAAAAACAGAGTCTCTGGATCTGACTGGGAGAAACTGAAAAACAACCATGCGACGGACACAGTTACTGACATCACATTTTTCCCCATTCTGATGTTTGATGTGAGCATTAACTGAAGCTCTTGACCTGTATTTGCATGATTTTATGCATTGTGCTGCTGCCACTTGATTGGCTGATTGGATAATTGCATGAATGTGAAGGGGTACAAGTGTTCCTATTAAAGTGTCTAGTGGGTGTATATTGAGTATTGTGTGTTCCTGTTTGGTCAGACACTGCTTGATTTGTTTGATATGTTCCTGTGATGATAGTAATAAGTGCTTTTACTATACCGATGCTCATATATACAAATATCAACAGATTATAAAAATCAGCTGATCAACAGTAAATGTCTTTCACTACAGTATAATATGGACATGGACTGGACTGCAGACTGGATATGTATTTATATTAATTTTATAACAGTTGTATAGTCTGCTTATACACTCAGCTACAAATCCTAACATTTTTGCAGATTGCAGTTAAATATCAGTTCAACCAGTATGTTTTATCATTTAAGCTGTTCAAGCCATCATGTCCACTGCCATGCAGTAAAAATCTGGGTGGGTTTTTTTTTTGGTTTCTTTCTTTGCCTGCAAGGATTTTCTTGTTAGCAATGTTGGAACCTCTTCCACTGTCATGGATTACATGATATTTTTAATAGAGAATGCAAGGATCTGTGAAATGAGCTTGCAGAACAGTGTGTGTATGGCTATTCCGTTGAGACCTCCCTGCTCCAGAAGTGTCAAAAACTGAACAATTCTCAATTGAGCAAGTGTCCGTTGACCCGCTAGTAAGGTTTTGTCGATGCATCAGGCAAGCATCTAGAAAATTACTGCCTCCATTTTAGTGGCACATCTTTTACACGGAGTTAAAAGTTTATTAAATACACCTGAACTGACAGCCAAGTGTATATGGGATGAAAAATAAACAATATAAAAGTTTCCAGTGAGTTAGGTACTTGATAGTTATATCTAATCTGGCAAGCCACAGTGTCGCATAGCAGGTTTATACTCAGCATGTCTGTTCCTATGTTGTCCGTGCACCTGTCTACGAGGCATGCTTTAGGGAAATTCCCCTAGAGAGTTGAAGTGGCTGGCGGCTGATTGAATCTGCTTTATGCTCTTCTTTCTTCCCCACCAGCACATCACTCCAGACAGCTACATCCCCTGCCTGACTGACCTGTGCAAAGCATTGTGGGAGGTGATGCTCAGTTACTACCGGACCATGCAGTGGCATGAGGAGCATGACAAAGAGGAGGTGAAGGATGCTGATACAGGTAAATTATGCATAACTTGTTATACCATCCTGTTGTACTATTAAAGTCCCTCAAGCTCTATTTACTCTCCAAAATGTATGAAGTTTACTGAAAGTTATATTTGTACCAAATTCTATTCAACATAATATGACCGCTCGATTACTTATACAGACAAATATGGTATTGATTTAAAGCGTGAAATTCACAAGTTTGACAAAATGTTTCAATGAGTTCAAGAGGCAATTAAAAAAGGGAAAATTAATCTAAATGGGTTTTTGCAGTTTAATTTGGATTTTCTGTTCTGGATTTTGTACATTTTTTTTGTAGCCTAATGCCATTTAAGAAAGTTTTGATTAGTCCCGACATTCCTTTTTTTGTGGGTTTGAATGTTGGTGAACTTCAAGTAAAAGACAAACTGGCCCTGTTTGTGTTGTTTACAGAAAGTGTAAGTGTTGCATTTTGATTATAAAATGAACATGAATTTTGATTCTCAAATAAACATGTACACATCATTTTCAGTATTTAAGACCTTCTATACTAAACGAAAGCAGTTCTTGGTTCACCACTAGTTGACATAAAGAGTCTGATTTGTGAATGTTCATATCTGATTTATTGCTTATCCTTGCTGTTGGGTCTTGATAGTGCTAATTGTCATGGGGGCTAATGTCAGAATTGTTTGATTGTAGAATCTGAGAAACTTTTCAACTAAATTGAGCTTAATTAATGAAAAGTTGTTATTTTTCCTGTCCTGGCCAAGTAGTATGTGCCAGCAGTATAATACGATGTTGCCAATTCTAGCATTGAGTATATTTTAGTGAAGGTACAGTGTAAGAGTTTAATGGATGTTTAAAGTGATTTTATCCTAGCTATGCCAACAGCAAAGTGGACTGTCACACATCTGGTGTGTCGCATTCAAATGCAGCCCTCTCCAGCTCTTCAATTCTGCCGACACAGCTGCCCTCGTTCTCCTCTTGTTCTTTTTAAAAAGGCTGCAGGGCGGTCTGCACTTGAGCCAGCGGCTACTTTATAGGTGATCCTAAATCAAAGTGATCAGAAGGAGATAGAGGTTCACCCACTACCCTTGTAGCTGATGGATTCATAGGCATTACATTAGCTTTTTACTGCAGGAGGCATTGCTCCTTATATAAAGGAAGTGTCTTTTCATACTGTTCCCTATTGGCCGGGCTTAGGGAGCCCAGGTAGGTAGTTGAAACAGCTGTTCATGGGCATGTTTGAGTGCAATGTGTTTTGGAGCATTTTCCTTAGCACCTTCCCTTGGCTTTGATGTTTGAGGGCATTGAACAGGCCTGAAATAGATTGGTGCTTGTAGTTGATCAAGTCTGACATTGGGAATTCATTGAATCACTCTAAAGCACCCTTGTAGCCACTCTAGTGAATGGACCGCAGTGTGCATTAGAGTAGGAAGTTTCATGTTTTTTTTCATGTTTCACTTGAATGTTCATTTCATGTTTCACTTGAATGTTATTGACTCAGACTTGCTCATCAGCTTATTGAACTTGCCCTCACTGATTTGTATACTTGCAGACTTATTAGAGGTTTTCCTCGAGAACATAGCAGTTGCAAACCTATTTCTTATAATGCAATTTCAAGCTTTGATCCTGTCATGTTGCTTTCTCAAAGGTATAACTCCTTGAAGAGCAAATCCAACTATTTGTAGTTGCCTTTGTAGGTTTAACAACGTGAACATATACCTACTCCTTATTGACTTTCGCAAAAATTTTCATGTGGTATGTATGTTTTAAACGTAATGCATTTCACAATGCTGTAACTGTAGTGCATGCTTCAGAGTCCAACCACCTGCTACACTGCACACATTGGCTGAGGTGCGATCTGTCTGTTACAGTTTTTACTAGGCAGATTAATTAGTGTTCACAAATAGCAGACAATATTTTTAGAATCTGTAACATGTAAATATGTGGAAATAGGTGAACCTGAGAGGAATAAAATGTTGGCACAACATGCAGACAATTTACAGGAAAACATATCAAGAGAAAATAAAGATGCGAGCCAGAATCAAATGTTATATTTACTTATAATGTGAAGACTGAGCATTGCAGCTCATAGCCGAAACGTTTGCCAGCAAAAAAAACTTGTGCCACATCAACAACTTTTCAGGATCGGATAAGGATAAGGATTTGTTACACAGTCGTCCCCTCCGCTTTTGTTTCCCATAGTCTGTCTTGATGCACTTAACGCAATAACGTTTGCCAAGCTACTTAGCTAGTTATGTTAGCTACCATATTTTAGCCTAGCGGTTTCCTGGCTATGACAAACATGGGACTTGGCAAGTACACTGGAGATTTCACTTTCCCAGTGGGTTAGCTAATGAATTTATCCTTTGTCCACCACTGGCCTTCGACGTGAGTGTGGCCATGGTGCCTACATGGCCTTTTTAATATATTGTATGTATACATAAGTTGTTACAAATAAACTGTTGAGTAACAACCTCCTTTAAAACTTTTTTAAAAACCTTTATTTTGTTTTTCTGTATTTGGTGCGCAGAAACTTGAGTATAAAAGTCCTTTAAACTCCTTTAGTATCGACGCACATTCAGTGCGAAACACAGTGTCTTACGCAAAGCTCTGACGATACGTGACTCTGAGTGTCCTCTTGTGACTCCATACAGTCTCACCCCATCACATACAGTGTCTCATCCCACAAATTATTTCTGTATTCTTCTACAAACTGCACCATTATTAGTGATTTGTTTCACAGTACTGTGCAATATGTAAATGTTTATCAATATTTTTATCATCATAATTCTTATTATAATACATTGGCATTCTTTTGGCAGGCTCTTTCCCATAAAGATGTTTATTTTATATATATATATATATACAGTCAGGTCCATAAATATTGGGACATCGACAAAATTCCAACATTTTTGGCTCTATACACCACCACAATGGATTTCAAATGAAACGAACAAGATGTGCTTTAACTGCAGACTGTCA
>CM075025.1:8565624-8591101 GCA_037576675.1 Pangasius sanitwongsei | reverse complement strand
TATATATATATATATATATATATATATATATATATATATATATATATATATATATATATATATATATATATATAATGGGTCATCCAAGATCCATCTAAAAGCTCCATCTGAACATCTTTTTTGCACGAACAGAAGTGCAATGCATATGCTAGGTACTGCAGTAGCAAAATTGTATTTTAAAGCACTGGATTTTGGCAATTATACAACCTTGAATATACAGCTGGAGCATGTCAATCTAGACAGCAGATGGAGCATTTATTTTTGTACTGATGTCTGTGAGATTATTAGAACATGTGTTAACCACTAATAAAGTCATGATCAAATAAAGTATGTGAGTGAAGAACAAGCCAGTTCCATGAGGTGCTTCCTATCTAAAATGAATCTTTAGGTTTCTCATTTCACCCTGCCTGCGACTCTCATAACCATCATTCATTCATTGAAGCGTGGAGCTGCATTTTGGTGCTTTCTCACTACGAGTGAATAAATGTGTGCGCTAGTCTGGGTAAACCCTTCACATTGTGAAATTTTGACATTTTCCACTAAATATAGTTCTGAGAACTACACACTTTCCTAAACTGAAATATGTTCCTCATTTGCATTTTTCCTCAACCACAAGTAGGGTCATAGCTTTTTAACATCTGATTACCTGCAAAAGTGGAAAAGGAGAAAAGTTGCATTGAAAGATTTCATGCCATCTGTGCCGCAGGAGCATCATGGGCATTTTGACAGCCGGTATCTCAGTACAAACTGAACTGATTAGGTTTTACAACTTGATCAAAGCCTGGCATTCACTGTGTGAGGAAATCACACTTAGCTAGCAAGGTTTTAGACATCTTTAGGCAGACATTTGCTGCGTTTGTTAAACAATCTACTTACCCAGCATGATCTTCTCTCTAAACAAGTCCATGACTATAGAAAATCTGAGGACCCCTGCACTAGTGGACACGTTCACATTACCTGCATGCATAGTGGCCGACATTTATGTGACTGGTTGTGCACGATGCCGTCACATGTTGAAAAATATATGTACACAGAAGTGCAAACCATTCGTTAATGGGTTAGTGAAAGTTTGACCAAAATTTAAATTTAGCACCAGTGCTCGGTGAAAAATAAGAGAAGCTAACTTTGGACGCTGAACACGTCTTGGTTGATTGATTACATATGAGGTAAGGGGAAAAATATGTAATTATGTAAATTTTGTTTTTGGCCAGACTACTGATTTAAAGATGACAGGAAATGATGGTGTCTCTTACTAATGACCGCTTTACTCAGAATCTAGCAGGAATGTAAATAATTACTGAGCTCTGTGTCTTTGTGCTCATTCTTTACAGCTCTTTCATTGTCAAAGAAAACACAGCAGCAGATGTTTCTCCAGTGTGTAAAGTTTCCTCGTAATCTGCAGACAGTAAAGCCGGAGGGTGTGTGTGTACAATGCCGAGCTGTCAGGCCATGGCTTATCTGATATAAGCGCGAGATTCTTGCTTGTGTCATGATTTAGCTCACCTGGCACCGATAGAAGAGCATAGCAGCAATAAGATTCTAAGATAGTTTTAAGGCTCTGCTTTTATCAAATTCTGCCTTCTCAAAAGTTTCCTCAGCAAGGAAATTGCAGCAAGCTTTATTGTTTTCTCATAAAAATATTACGTTCCTGACTATATGGCTTTCTTGATCTTTTTTGTGGCCTCGGGTGCACAACGTGAGGAAAGCTTGATTAAAATATGCAAATGCACGGTGATGATAACCTACATGCTGCCAAATGCTTTTGTTTACAGTCATACTTAATTGCATATTTAAAATTCTCACAGATCTGAATTGACAGGCACTTGTTGGTTTAATCATTGTTAAACCAGGATTAAGGTAATTAAATGGCTTTCAGAAATTATCAGACAGAACAACATTTTATTTTGCAATATAAGAACAAGTTTTGTGAGTCTAGA
The DNA here is from genome assembly GCA_037576675.1 of Pangasius sanitwongsei. Classification (NCBI taxonomy): domain Eukaryota; kingdom Metazoa; phylum Chordata; class Actinopteri; order Siluriformes; family Pangasiidae; genus Pangasius; species Pangasius sanitwongsei. The sequence goes on along the minus strand of CM075025.1, from coordinate 8,589,164 downwards.
TATATTAAAAAATCTAAATGTAATTAAATCACTCGTGCATAACTTATTTTCTTTCCAGTGTCCATGTCAAATTTAAAATGACCATTATTTATTTTAAAAATAATAATAATAATAAAAATAATTGTTGGAGGCTTGTGTCCACACAAGATGGGCTTCATGGACCAATACTTAAGGCATGCTAGAAGTGTTGCTTCTTTCATAAAGGGATCTATATTTTATTGTTCAGTATTTTATACTTGGCTAATGCTTGGGTTCAGCTTTGTTTGGACACAAAACAATAAAAATGAGCACTTCCTCAGAGGAAGTGTCTCCTTACTTAAGAAAATGATTAAGAAACTTTTCTTCCCCACAGGATGCACTGGTCTCTTCACCAAAATGTCAGTTTGGACAGGATATACAGTATATGACCTGGGGTTATTCATGCAAGTCAATTTATATTAGATAAAAGGTGACCTAATCTTTCCAGGCACTTGAAGTGCAGTGCATATAAATGCTGATATGACCGATTTGGACAGGACTAAAATTACAGAGATCCTCGGGTAATAATTACATTACTCCACCTCTCCATGTAGAACTTGTCTCCTCTGAATACTCAGGGGTCATTGTTAAGGACTACTAATTTCTGTCTACGCTAATGAAGGAAAGCACTGTAAATGGAAAAGCATTATTAAAAAAGCAATTCCACGTGTCTTTTGAGGCCTTGCTGAGAGGCATAATGGCACTGAAACACACCCAGAAATTTAAAACCTCCACGGCAATGCTGATTGTGTGCAGCAAAATAATAATTAAAAAAATGTCCTGCGGAGAGAGACAAAAGACAACAGATGAAACACGTTGCACAAATGCAGAACTCACCTGGTACAGCTTGGATTTGACTTCTAAGGCTTTTTAACGTTTGTCTTTTTTCTTACTGGCTGGTGTAAATTGGGCAGGATTGAGTAGATTGGGAGCAGATGACATGAGGTAATACCATATACTAATCCGAATACACTTTCCTACCACTTTACCCCAACCATAGAAATGAAAGTGATCTCTTTCAAGCACAGTCAGCCTCGTTGTACCTGACTGACCATGACTGAGACTGCATGTAGCTAGCATTTTTAACAGCAACAGGAATATCAGAGTGCCTGGGCTACGATGACCTAACTGTAGTCTTAAATACTTTGTAATGATTATAACAAGTGGGCATGTGGTTAATTAATCAGTAACTGAAACCAGAAGCACTAAGCTGAATTCAAGAAACCATGGTGCAGGAGTCAAGAGTGCCTTGTTTTTGAGTTTTTGTAGTGTCGATCTATAATCAGATTGTAGTTAAGGACAGAGGCATATTTGGGGTTTGGAGTGGATTATAGTGAATATATATTTAACATTACACACATTATACACGCATCATATAACGCATCAAATTGTTCTGTGCAGTAATTGTGTTATAATGATGTTCGTAAGCTGAAGAAGCAATCATGATGCCATATATTCCATAAACTCCCATAGTTTGTTTAATCACATTTTATTGGTTATTATCTGTGAGAAACAGAAGTAACCATGAACATGAAAATCCAATTTTCCCGTTTATGCTTGAAAGCTATAGCTAGCTACACTCTGAGCAGAGATTCTGAGATGACAGCAAATGAAGCCCTTGAAATGTACTACAGGAGGAGAGAAAGTAGTGTAGATCTGGTTTTATAAATTAAAATGTCGCTTCCTCTATTGTTGGTATGTTATTTTAATCCTTTTCAGTGGAACCACTCTAAGGCAAGATTGGTTGACAGTAGATTCTGGCTTAAATGGTTTAATAACAAATATGTGCCATTACTGCTCCTACTACTGTTGGGCTAATTGTACAGATCACACAGTGATTTGATTTAGTATATTTTCTTGCCCCCTCCTAAATTACTTCCTTGCTATGCCCCTGGTTAAGTATTTAGCCTTGTTTACTGCTTATTCAATGACAATCCACTGTCCTATGAGCCTTCATAGATGGAATTTAGGCCAACTTTGCCAAGTTTTTTCCAAAATGTTCTGACAATATTGTCATTGTTCTTAGACCTTGACTCTATTGATAGGTTGATGCATTTCATTAGAATTAATATATTAGTGTCACCATTCAGAGTGAAATTATTTCAGATGCAAATATAGCCAGGCTCATTTACAACTGATTGTATCTGAAATGAATTGTATCTGAAATGAAATAACTGGAGCCCATGCTTTTGTGCCAGTGGCTATACTGTGCTGTGAAGTGAAGATGGTAATGATTTTCTAAAACAAACTCATAGTTTTACAACTTTGTGTATAAATAGATTAATCCAAATGGATGTTGCCATAAATATAAAAAGTGCACTTTAGATTATAATTTCCAGAAACCATTTTCTGAACTGTCTATCATAGGATTTGTGGTGTGCTACCTGTAATATCCTAGCATCAGATTTTTATCATGGTTTCTGCCTTGCGCTACTGAAAAAGCTGAATTTTAAGACCACACGCATGGGTATGAGTGTGTGTGAAGCATTGAATAATGCACCAATCCCATGTCAAATTGACAATTACACCTCTCGTTGCCTGCCAGTGCCTGCTGCATTTATCTCTGCCCTTGTTAAGTCTACTTTCCTTGCCTCCTCTCGTTTGGCAGTGCTGTCAACAGGTAAATTGCCTTTGCTGGCCTGTGACTGACTTTGCTGTCTAATTTAGCACGGCGCATAATCTGCAACAATGCCATGTTTGGGAAAAAAAAATCCCTGTCTGGTTAAAGGTGATATCCAATAAAATCTTTGGGATTAGGTGTTGGAGCAGTTTTCTGCAGGATTACCCACTGGAAGTTAAGATTGATGGCATTTCTTGGATTGCTCTGTGGTGTTTTTATGGAAGGCTCAGCAGGTTGTCTTTGTTCTTTAAGGAAATGGAGAAAGAGAGATCAAGTGAAGATATGACTGAGGGTCTAGCCATTGCTTGCTGTAAATGCTCCTTCAAATGACACAGTTAAGCCGTGTGCAAAAACTTTTGTGTTTGACGACTTCTTTGTGTTTCTGCCATTTCCAATTTCACTTCTACATTCATTTTGTTCTTTCCACAACAGTGGGAGCCATTTTGGATTAACCGCAGTATTTTTCTGCAAAGTTTTTATCTAATTATTTCAAAACCTGCTCTGTTACGTCCATGCTAATGAAGATTGATGGGTTTCCTTCTCTAATTGCCTATATTCATGAAGATGGAGAGGGAGGTGGTTTCCCCTCTGGCCATTTCTCCCATTTTTGTCTCATTTTGGAAATCTTTACAGGATTGTTTTTTGTTTTTGTTTTTTTTTAAAATAATGGTTTCAGTTTGCTCATGAAACACAGGTTGTTCAGACATGTTCTTTGTCTTTGCTTTGTTTTTCTGCTGAAAATTTGTTAACATTAATGTTAGGTCAGTAATTCGAGTGTTCAACTGCATCACTTATTTTTTCTAACTAAAGTTTAAATTATGTCAGTCTTAGCATAATTGCATCAAAATGTTATTAAACATTATACTCGGAAACATTTCACTTCAAAATACTAGCTAGATGTCCCTTACTTCTGTTTTTAGATTCTGATTCTATCAAATCTTAAATTATGCAACTCAAAACTAACTTATATAATTTCATTATTGTTATTTAACTATATTATATTTACATTACATTTTTTTGATTGGATAAAATTTCATGAATTGAATGGCCATCAGTTAAAGAACAACTCCAGCTGCATTTTTTTTTTTCCTGTTGTCATGCTGCTATTTTTAAACATAGAAATGCTTTCTGGTAGTAGCTCTATAAAAGTGTGCATTTTGATCAATTTCTGAAATACTCAGCAAACAAAATGAGAAAGTTCTTCAATTCCTGTTGTGCTCATGACAAAACTTAATAGCAGAAAGTCTTTGGCTGTTGTATAACACTGAGTTGTCTCTCTCACGTCTTTGTTTTCCCTCTATATGTGTGTAAATACGGAGTGATTGCACCACTTTAATAAATGCTAATTTTAAAATCAATGCATGGAAAGTGGCATGGAAAGTACACACACTAATCTTATTTCATCAGGTTAATAAACTTTATTTTAATATATACAGTGGTAATGCATGTTTATTATGATCAGACTGTGTAATAAAGACAATTTGCATGACATATTGCCTCACGCATGCTGAGAAAGCTAGTAAATGAAGCTTCGCGTTCCCGCGAATGAATGACAAGTTTGAAATAAATGAACGAGCGAATTGAAAAGATTGACTTGCTCAATAAATAAACTTTTTTTTAATGCTAGTAACAGAACATTACTTTTGTTTGAAGTAAAAAATGGTTGATATATTTAACGTTTTTGCTATGTTTCTCACCAGTATCATTATTAACATGCATGTAAATGTAGTTAGCGATGTGTTCGTGAGGGCTTTGGTGCTTTACACAATTGCACAATTGTCCACTAATAGGAATTTCAGCTAGGAGTTCTGAATAAACAAATCTTAAATTACCCAAAAGGCATTTAAGGCAACCACCAGCCAATAATACCTATCATATTTGTCCTCTACATTTTTGTATGCAGTGTGTCCTTATAAAGTTTTCTTATGAGCTGCATTTAGTGGAGACTCTGAAGGTTTAGGTCACTGAGACGAAAAAATGACAAATCCTTAGAATTATCAACACTGTGAAAAGATGATGAGTCATAGTAGGGAACAGTCTTATTCACTCGCAGGAGATCAGACAGGAGATTTTTTTTATAATATAAAGTAGTTTTTTTTTTTTTTTTTATAAAGTAGTTAACCTCACCACCTCAATCATAGCACCGATCTCAGACGTGCCATCTTCTCTCAAGAGTTTAGAATCAGGATGATGAGGTTGATTTCATTAATGGCAAAAAAAAAAAAAAAAAAAAAAAAAATGGAGATTGAAAAAAATGAGGTGTATTATATCTTTCAACTAGTCATAGCAGAAACAGAGTGTAATAAACGTAGCCTCTGTTTTCTACACGCAGGTCCCAAATCAATAGTGCTAATTGGTGTTGAATTAGGTTTTTGTATGTTCTAAATGTTACTAAATGTTTTTAATAGCTGTGGTGAGTTTGGATCTTAGATACTTGCAGAAATTTTAACTGAAAGATTTCATACATATGCATAATTAAACATGTATTACATATTTTCAGTGTGTTTATCATTTAATATTTATTCGATATTTAAATATTGCAACCATGATTGCAGATGGTCAGCTGCATCAAGAATTTACCATATAAATACTAAAATAAAAAGCGAAGACACAGTTTTGTTCATAATGTTAAAAAAAATGCTGTTGACATCAAGTTATAAACATGCGGCAGATGATTTATACAAACTTTCTCCCTGTTTTAAGAAACAACTTTAACAATGTTGAAGCTTTAGTAAACCAATATGTTTTTCTTTTTTTTTTCTTTCCTTTTTTTTTTTTTTTGTTTTACCTGGTGGAAACCTGCTTCTGAAAATTTAATACCTGCCCTTCGGTCATTCTAATTTACATAAACAATTGTCATTTTAGCACAACGCAGATGAGAAATGGATCTATTTGCATACATTCCACCCTATATTCTTCACTTTTAGGAAGAAATGCCCTAAACTGCATATTCATTAAGGTAACCATGCAAAACAGACAAGATTGGTTTTGTAGCTCATGCGAGGAACGCAGTTCCCCACAGAAACTGTGAATATATCAGCTTGCACTTTTTTGTGGGTCTTGTCAAGTTTACACATTTTTAATTTCAGTTCAATTCAATTTTATTTGAATAGTGCTTTTAACACACAGAACAGAAGGTGAGTCACAAGGCAGAAAGTAGAGCCCTTTAGTGAATCAGAGCCTCATTGTGTTTACTTTCCACATGGTGATGGTCAGATTTGACTCTTACCTTTATGAAAAACAATATTAGTCATCTTGTTATAGCACTGTGAGATGCAGACAGACAGATTCCCTCTCTGTTTCTTTTTTTTTGTCTCTCTCTTCCCTGTAGCACTGAGTCATAGTGTCATTTGTTGAAATAATCCCTTGCTAGTGGCGCATGCTTAATTTAAAATAAGGAGCACACTCAAGTAGATAGATATAGATATAGTTTCTATTTAAATCCTGCAGGAGGTATGTGTGAGGTCATGGCTGTCATTACTGTTCCTACTTTAGGGTGCTAGTGTGTTTTCGCATATGTCCGTTTGAACAGAACCGCAACCCGTTTTCTTCTTTGGGGCAGTGTTTAAGCAGGTGGCAACACAGCAATCACACTCAGGTATGGACCAAAGAAACGGTGGTTCTCTCTAGTGTGGTTCCACTGAAATCGATTCAACTGCAGGAAATGAACCAGACATGTCGTCTAATTTTTTGCGGGTGACACTTTTTTGTAAATGTGAGCTGCTAAACTGAGCCGTAAGACACACACTCAGCCAAAGGACAGAGCTGAAGTGCTGCAGAAATGCCATGCGTGCTGGATATTTGGACTGCTGAATACACGACACAAAAAATGTTTTAAACTAGTTCTACATATAATTATCTAGTAATTTACTGAAGGCTTTGTTTACTTTTTTTTTTTCCCCCTCCATATTTTTGATTAATGAATGAAGTACATTTTTAAGCCCTACATGCCCCTTAGACTTTGGTGTTTTTTTTGTTTTGTTTTTTTTTTACTTTTTGATTTGTTTAATTAAATGCAATGAGAAAAGCCAAATCAAATAGCAAACTAACCAAAAACATCAAAGTTCACTCTGATTCAGATTTGGCAACCAGACTACTAGGTGTGGAAGCACCCTTAGTGATGTGCAGAATATGGTTATCAAAAATGACATATTTCTTCAATACAATTTGAGTATAGATAGAAGCAGAATCTGTTCTTTTTTTTTACATGAACTTCTGACTTAATAGAAGGTATATATTCTTAGTCCATGCCTTTTCCATGTTCTCTAATAATATTTGTAAAATCAGCCGTGTGGAATATCCGTTCTGTCTCACGTCGACATAAGTCACGATTTAAGACACTACTGTAGATGGAGAACCTTATTAATTACACTTAAAGTTCCAACAATGAAATCAGACCCCTTAAACGATAACATCTAAATAAGCAAACAGGACAAGTCTCACTTATTGTGCAGTTTGTGTTTCTTATTCTGTTCTTCATCGCACCTGTTTCTCTCTGAGCTCTGTGTCCAGTTGAGCTGACCTATCCTCTGTCTAAGGAGCAGAAAATTCCAGCTGTGCATTTAATGTGTGTCTGTGTGTGCAAGTCTGTGTGTATGAGAGTGAGAGAGAGAGAGAGAGAGTGTTGCCAAGATGGTGATACTTTCCTAGCTTTCAGTTTGATCCCCTGAAGCTTTACATAGCAAAGATCCAGGAGCTCTATGATTAAGCTCCAGTCAGCCGCTGCTTTCAGCTTAATGGTGATGTAGAGAGCCCTTTGGGCCTTTTCAGCATCACTGAAGGGCTCGTCTGTGAGGATTATACTGCTGGATTTGAAACCGAGAAGCCTCACAGTGCAAAATTTCTATAAATGTTTTTAAGGAAGTCTTTCCCCCAAAACAGAACTTTACATAACATGTTTGTTGATTCACTAGCAGAGATGTACTTCCTTGAAGATAATCTAATATTATACATAAGCAGCTGTAGCTACTCCCAGGAAACTACTCTGAGATAAGCGGATAAGCTCCTTTTTTCATGTTTTTGCTCCAATCTTGACCTCTTTTGCTTCTACATATTTTGCTATGAGCTTGCACAGGGTCCATCTTAGCCAAGATTAGAAAATGTTACTTACTTATATTTAAAAAAAAAAAACAAAAAAAAACGTTTCTTCTTCCCATGCTTCCTTTTTCATAATCTCAATTTTTTTGAATTATTATTAGTGTCACACAGTTGCTGTGTAAACTAATGATATGCTTTTGTGCCTCATTGTAATTGCACAAGGGCTCAGAGCACGGCGAACTTGCCTCTCAGTTTTTTAATGTGAACAAACTGAAGTGAGGTAGTACAAGCAGTTGTTTAAATGCAGGACCGTAATCCCTGGATTGTGCTTGGCATATGCATGGAAAAAGATGTTCTACCAAATTTCTTTTCCTTTGTGTGGTTTGGACACGTTTTCTACCTCTGTGACTCACTGATGAAATTGCCCATGAGTGGTGGAGAGTTTATAAAACATGCATGCTGTGTCCAAGTAAAAGGTCATCGAGGGCCTGGAGCTCTGTCCACCTGGCGTCAGCACTGGAGCATCTTGGGAATTTTATGTTGGTTTAAGCTCAGGCATACACAGAAGTAGAATGTAGAAGCAGGCCAGGTGTCTTTCAGTGGAATTGGAATGAAATCTTTAAATCTTTAATTTTCTCTCTTTTCACTTTTGTCATGTTATATTCCTTACTTAAGACATTAACTGTCACAGCTGTCTTGAAGTTGTTCTTTTATATTGTTATGGCCTGTGCTGGGACATTTTGTATTGCTGGTCTGCTGGGGGACAAAGTCAACAAGTGGAAAGGTTCTACAGGACGTTTACTTTTACTGCCACCGGTAATTGGTCGTAATGTTGTCATAAGGTATTATTTCATTTGTATTTGGCACCATTTCATTTATACTGGCTTGTTCTAGGCTACTTAAGTAAAGAAAGGTCTTCTACGCAGTGTGCTAAATCACATTCTCTTTCCTTCACCTGTGTTACATGAAGCTGTTGCTTTTATTGCCCAACAGGAAAAATCAGATTGTTCTGTCCCCTGATCTGAGCTTGTCGCAGTAGAATGCCAGCTTTCCTGAAGCTGAGTGGCAGCTGTGATCCTGTGCTTGTAACCAGCCTGGTGCAAGTCAGAGAATGGCATTGTTGGGCTCCCATGTTATTAGCAAATAGCCCAAGCTGTGATTTTCAGCATCAGTGTTATTACAAATCTGCAGTACAGTAGCAGTGTGTCGGTCAGTGCATGCTGTAATGCGGTGTTTCTGAGATGCTATTTCTCATTTCTGACAGTACACTTGGCTAATGGAATTTATTGAATTGAATTTTCTTCAGTGTAAATAGTAATAAGAATTTGTAAGAAAGTGAAGCTGATAGATTTTTTTTGTCTGTTTGTTTGTTTGTTTATTCTTCTTCCTCCCTCCCTCCCTTCTTTTCTTTCTTTCTTTCTTTCTTTCTTCCTTCCTTCCTTCCTTCCTTCCTTCCTTCCTTCCTTCATTCCTTTTTCTTCCTTTCTCTTCAGTAAATATGCATTTTACTAAAGTATAATAAGTTAGCCTTGTGCTCAAATGCCCAAAAGTCTTCTGTCTTTTGACTGAGTAACTGAATAAAGCAAATAATTGTAATGAATGATGGTATTTGTCCTTTTCTTCTTGGCAAGATACCTCAGTAATTTACTTGCAGTCATCTTTCATTAAGATTTTTTGGATGTTTTTTGGATGTTTCTGCAGATGGTACTACCAGCGAAGGCTCAGAGGAGTCTACAGTGGGCCACAGCTATGTGAAGAAAAAGCTTGAACATGGCCTAAGCCGGATTTGGCAGGTCAGTAACACACTCACGTCCCTATTTGCCACTTTTTCTGTTTTGTCCATCAGCTCATTGATCGCACCTACCTGTTTTCCTACTATCAGGACGTCCAGCTGAAAGTGAAAGCCTATTTACTGGGGACGGACATGTCCAACTTCAAGTATGACGACTTCATTGTGGTGCTGGACGTTATTAGCAGGTAGGAAGCTGTGTCCTCATTAGTGCTAATTGGATTGGCACGAAGCCTGCTTGGCTCCTCTAGCCCAGTGTGTTTAACCCAGCAGAGAGGAAGGGTGCATAGGGCATCAATGAAGCTGCTTGTTCCACAACGAGAGAGAACTTCGAGATAGCCTCTTTACAAGGCATCTAATTAAAAGGCCGCTGAGTGCATGGAGCCATGGCTCTGTTTTGCTGACCTGTGTAACCCCTGCTCATGGGTCAGCAGCGATAGCAAATGCATGGGTCACATGTGCTGTGAAACAACTCTGTGGGGTTAATAAGGACTTGTAGCACTAAAGCCTGTTGCCAGCTGTTTTTGTTCATGTTTGTGTGTTCTCTCATGTCCAAACTCAGTCCTCTTTTTCACCATTTCTTATTCTCTGTGTGTCTAGGCTAATGCAGGTGGGAGAGGAGTTCTGTGGCAGCAAGTCTGAGGTGCTACAGGAGTCAATAAAGAGGCAGAGTGTGAACTACTTTAAGAACTATCACAGGTGAGTTAGCCGTCCTGTGGTCTTCCCTGAATCTCTGCTCTCCTCAGTCAAGGTCTTATGAATAACTGGTGTCAGCAAGTGCACATGACTTATCTTATATTATGTGCATGGTCCTGTATTATTCTTTTGTTTTTGCTATACACTGAAGACATTTGGGGTTGAGATGAAAAGATGAATATGAGACGATAGATCAGAATTTACATCTAGATTTTTCACCTGAATTTACATCTAGATGTGTGAAACAACTTAGAACATGGCACCTTTCTGGGTTTGTAACACAGCGCTAATTGAATTACATATTGGATTGTGTTACCTGTGTGTGTGTGTGTGTGTGTGATATCTGATCCGAAGACACCCTTCAGAGACCTTTCTCTAAAGTGGTTCTGTTTATCTTTCAGAACCCATTGTTAGGTCTAATCCATGTTCTTGTCAGTTTGACCTTGTTCCCGCCTCACTTCTATAAAAGTGCGTATCTGATATCTTGACCCTTACGTGTTATTGGATTGCTGTGCCTGTTGCTTAAGTTTCTCTCTGGAATATACTCAAAATAGCTGCTATCACAAAAAACAGGCCCTAACGCTTACAGACAGTCACAGGTATGTTTCTGATTCCCCTTTTACCTGTGTTATTGCAACAACTGGTGACAGTTTACAAACCTTGTGTACAAAAATTTCTAACCAAAAATAGCGAGTGCTGACGGGACCCTGAACTGTTTCAAACCATGAAGTGTTTTTTTATTTTTTTATTTTTTTATTTTTTTATTTAAATTTTAATCTTACTTCTTTTGACACTAGAAGAAATTTTTTTTTGTCATTATAGACAAATATAAATCTCTCATTTCCTATTTTATGCAAGGTGTTCTTCAGGGATTGTCCGTTCTGTTTTTAATTTATATGCTGCCAGTTGGTCAAATCATTTAACATCATGGAAGCAAACGATAATCCAACAAATTTTGCTTTAATGCTAAATCAGTCTTTAACTCCAAGTATAATGTCATATATTTGTTACTCAAAGCTAAAATGTTATGCATTTTTAATTTTCTAGCCTGAAACAATAGAGATCTGAATAGTAGTGGTTTCCTAGGCAGCCTGATTTTACTTTAAATGGATAGTAGTTCATTTCTAGACTATTATCCAGAATCTGGGAATAATTGTCCTGATTTCTTCCATATTCACACAGGATTTTTTTTTTGTCTTTTGCTAAGAATTCAAAGGTGTCAGCCTTTCATAAGTTGTATGCCACCTCTCATGATGGAACGGCAAAAGAGAAATTTGACAGTAGCAATTACATTTCCATTCAGTATAATTCTGAAATTTGAGTTCATCACTCCCATGTGGTGCTATTTCATAATCAGCACGAGGTATTCAGAATGGCATTTGCAAAAAAACAACTTGAGCAGCTAGAATAAAGCAGATGCGTCATGTTTTCTTTTGCATTAAAACATAGCAGACAAATATTTTAATAAAAAAGATATATTTCTTCAATTGCATCATATCAGTTCCCAAATTTACATCACTTGTCTATTCAACTTTGCTGATATAGCTTGTAGAATCATAGTTTAAAAAAAGAAAGTTTTGCAAGAATTAAAACGACAGATGTAATATAGTCATGTAGGCCTGTTGTGGGCTATTTAGCTTGGCATTAAGCCTAATTAATAATTCATATTACTATCCGTGTGATATATGTAAGGTCTAATTGTGTGGCTGGGAAAACTCTTCACAAGATGACAGTTTAACATTTTCTCCTATATATAGTTCTGAACTCAGAAGGGAACTGTGTTTATCTTTTCCGTGTATTTCAACCAGAAGTAAAATGTTAAGTCTGGTTACCTCCAAACATGAATATTGAATTTTAAAAAATAGCATTTAAAGATCTCTTTCTAATTGCAGTGCAGGAGCATCACTGACATTTTGACAGTATGTGATTAAAAATTTAATTTATTATGTCTGTTTCATTATGGAGCATAACTATTTAACAACGTGACCAATCGTGACATTCACTGTGCGAGAATTCACACTTAGCTAGCAAGATTCTTTTGACATCATTAGGCAGACTGACTGACTGACTGACTGACTGACTGACTGACTGAGTGTTAAACTGTCTTCTTACCCAACCTGAGCTTTGCAGGAAGATAGCCTTAGCAAGATTAAAAATTGATTTAAAAAAATCATTTCAGCCACAGCAACATCTGATTTTTCAGATCTCCATACAAATGCAAAGACTATGCATAGGCATAGATTACTGTAGTTGGGTTACATTGCAAATGCAAATATTAGTCAAAATTTGTTTGAATTTTGCAAACCTTTACTTCTAAACCCTTGCATACATACTCAGCAACCCTGGCATTGCTTTTGATGTCATGACCCCAGAGCTTTGGAACATACCTCATGTTCCTCAGTGTGTTTTGTTCTAGTTTTCTCAGTTGTTTTTTTTCCTGCGTTTGTTATGGTCTCCTCGAGTGCATTTGTCCTGGGTTGTCTTGTATTGAAATCTCAACAGTATTTTACAATTGTAATGTGTAAGTGTGGCAGCTAGCTCTATTGCAAGGTCTAAGGTTCGGTTACAACAAATTCTGACTGTGCACTGTGCATGTTTACCCAGCACTGACCTTATTAACATACAGTACAAGTAATTCTCAATAATGAAAACATGAATGCTCTCCCAATTGTGCAGTTTCCTCCACTTCAGTACACATATACACTAGATAAAGATTTAGCTTGTAATGTTTACTTGTACTGTTTCCACAGCTCACTAGGGGCTGATTATTTAAGACTGATTTATTAGGTTAATTTAATTCTAAAGGGCTTGGTACCAGTGTAATTGGTGTGTCCATTGGACAGTAGAGTTTTACTGTTTGGGACTTCTGTAATTAGTGAGATTATATAAATATACAGCCTCCACTATATTACTTTCAGATGAAAGGGCACGAGCAGGGATTTGGGCTCCATCCCTGTTTTTCCCTGCTGACACTGGCGGCACAGTTCAGATGCTTTTTATTAGTAGAGAAGGAGAGTTTTATATCTTTATTATTATTTTACAATCCCTGCAGTGCTTTCAAGTGCCTGGGTGGCATTTTTAAAAGTGATAAACTGTCACCTCTTACTGAGAGTGCTGTCAGAAGCATCGATAGAGATACATTGCTAGAATACATATATATTGTGCCTCATGGCAGAAATGACCAAAGTTTGTCCAAGGACAGCTTTCTGTGTGACTCTTTTAATTAATTGGGTATTAACTGTGAATATGATGTGATGACAATTATAACAGAATGTACGCAGATTTTGCTAGATAAATATTAATATTTAATATTTAATACCAAGCCTGTGAGGTTAAAGTCTGTTATAACACAGTGCAGCTGAAGTTTCGAATCTGATTGGTCAGTAGATGGGATTAATTTAATGTAACAACATGGCTTGTACTGTAGTTTCAGCTTTAACATGAATGATGGGTTCTACGTTATTGTTAAGTGAAAACAGGAACTAACTCGTCTCGTGGACATTTCCGCAGCATTAAACCTAACCAGAAACTGTTAAAAAAAAAAAAAAAAAGTGTGGCGTCGCTCATTATTAATAAATTTAATTATAGGCAATAATTATAATAATTATAGGCAAATCGCTGTGGTATAAACGGAATAACACACTTCAGAACATGCTGTTCTATGGAAATAATACACAAGCTTCACCCCAGCATGTCTTAATTTCAGATAATAGAATGGTCCCTTGTGTGTTATTCCTTACATAACAAATTTTGATTAAATTCCAAATATATTAATGTAACCACTTTTTATTTAGTAGTAGATCTAGACTTTTACAGCCATTATTAAGATTAACTCTTTGATGCATCAACCAGAAACTTATCCAATTTCAATGTTAACATCTAATGATTTACACGCCGCACATTAGTCATCAGTGTCTTAATCAAAGAAGATGGATAGATCGAATATAGCAAACACTGACTTTTATTCTTGATTTGTCAACATTTATATAAAATCCATGAGCAGTAAACAATTAAAATGCCATCAAATTTAAACATGCGATTTTATTCATTTATTTATTCAGGTTCTTTTACATTTACTGGTTCACATATTCCTTGACATCATGTGTTATTCACATCATTTTCTGCACAGGTGCCTTTAGGTGTATCCAAACGTGCCAAAACATATCCAAACAGATAACTGTGCATATCACTGCGTGTTATATACAGCTGGTTTTTGTCCGACATTGCTACAAAAATACGACTTGTACATGTTCTCTTCAGCTTCCTGGAGATAGGTTGGTGGGGTTTTTCCTGTACAGCTGCGTAAACAGCTGGGTGCCTGTTTCTTTCCAGAGAGCAAGCAGCAGAGGCAGATCTCGTGTCTGGTGTTGTAGCGATAGATAAAAAACTAAAACACTCATAGATAATACGATTTTCTTTTAATGGACTGACCTAAAAATACGATTTTCAGTCCCCATTTACCAGAAAAATGACACAGTAATTCACTTGGCAGTGAGAGCGATGAGATGAAGATGAGAGATCTAAGAACAAATTGATTTTTAAAAAAAACATAAATTGTAAACATTCCAACACATTATTACCAAAGTTTAAAGAAAAAGCTAGCTTTGCTAGCTTCAAAAATGAAAAGCTAGGGTGGCTTTGTACTTTGCGTCAGTTGAAGATAGACTATATAATCACAGAGCCAGATTTTCTCCTGTCATTCATGATTCACAGTTTTCCCCTGCACTGAAAACCCTAACAAGTTGACCGTTCTCAATTGATCAGGCTTCTCCGTGACCCTGTGAAGGATAAGCGATACAAAAAAATGGATGGATGGATGGATGGATGGATGATAATGCAACCTACCACATCCAAAAGGCTCAGAAACATATCTAAATCATTATTCTTTACATGACTAGAAAAGCTGGCACACAAAAACAGATCTGTATACCAAACAGCAACGTGAGGACTGCACCAGGCAGGTCAGACCACCTGGTGTTTGTTTTTGTTTGTTTGTATGTTTTTACATAAATTTACATGACAGTTTTTTGACGGTAAGAAGTGGTCTACCCTGACAAACTGACATTCTCTCATCAGCCCAGTGTCTCTAGTTTGACAGAAAAGAAAACTCATGTCTTGTGAAGAAGAGAGCAGCAGCGACACTCAAAAATCAGCATAATGACTGCAGTAAAAAAAAAAAAAAATCCTGTCGTTACACAGAGAGGCACGTAACTTCCTTCCAGTAATAACCTGCCTGGAAGGACGGTCACGTCTTTATATAAGAATGCAAAATAATTAACTATCACAGTAAACAGATTAACTGATGCATGCACTAGTCCAGGACAACGTCCAAGCATTGATGAAATGCGTGTAATTCACTGAGTCTGCGGTACTCCTTCACTTCCACAATAGTGAAATGGGTTTTTCTCAATCTCTTTGCCATATTCAAAGGTATGAAAAATAAAGTGTTGAAAATGCTTCGAGTAATCACTCCTCAGGCTGTACTTCAGTATCCTGAATTGTACACCTCATGCATAATAAAAATTCTGTAGGGCAATGGCAGCAAGTCATGGCAAATTATATATCATTTCATATACCATCTCACAATAAGCTGGATTGGTTCAAAGGTATGATTTTATAAGACTTCATATTTTGAGATTGCTGTCGTATTCGTAATGGCATTTTCTATTTCCGTTTCCGAGTACACTCTGCATGGTTTTTGCTGTC
Organism: Pangasius sanitwongsei; assembly: GCA_037576675.1. NCBI lineage: Eukaryota > Metazoa > Chordata > Actinopteri > Siluriformes > Pangasiidae > Pangasius > Pangasius sanitwongsei. The sequence goes on along the minus strand of CM075025.1, from coordinate 8,573,298 downwards.
ACGTCTTTCTTTTTCCTTTCTCTTTTTTACCTTGCGTATACATGTTTGATGTTTGTTTTTGCATCAGCTTTGTCTACTGGTTTTTGGTTGTGGTGGAGCTCCAGACCCAAACTTGAGCAGTGGATTTCCTCAGGTCTTGATCTCCCATGCATGACACACGTTATTTACATCAATGTCAGGGAGTTTGGTGTCATCGTTGTGTGTCTGTGATGTGTCTGTGCTCACTTTGCTGGCACTTGTGCAGCTCTATGGTGCTGCATTCATCTGCCATTTTGATGAACCTACATTTCCTGAACAATATTTTTGACTAATTGTTGAAATTTCCTGTAGTCTTTGATCCAAACACTTTACCAATTTATAAATGGTGACTGTATAGGAGAAACATGGTGATGGTTGTCTGTGACATAATTGACAGGAGCGATGTAAACACAACTAAGGCACTTTTCTTTCTCAGAAAAGATGGTCATATTGTTTCAACAATTGCCTGCCTTTGCCCTGTGTCCATCGTTTTATACATAAACTGTATAATATATGTTTTTGGAGGTGAATTTGTTTGCATTCATCTCTCTCTTATTTCTTTGCTAGAACGCGCCTGGAGGAGTTGCGCATGTTTCTGGAGAACGAAACATGGGAATTGTGTCCTGTGAAGTCCAACTTCAGTATCACTCAGCTTCACGTAAGTCTCAGCACAGCACCTGAGGCAGCCGTTCAGATTAGAAATGACTTCAGAGGTCACACTGAGGTGCTCTAATTCATGTACAGTAATTACTGGACGTTAATTAAACTTGCTGACAGCATCCTGGGGGTTTTGCAGACAACTGACTGCTCTGTTAACCTTGGTGTTGTCAAACATAAGCTCAACATGCTAAATTATCATTCCCCCTGTCAAACTGGCCCTCGTGTTTTCTGTTTTTTGGGGATTTTTATTTAGCTTGGGTCAGGACATTAGAGAAAACTGCATTATGGGTGTGGGATTGTATCCAAACACTGAGTCCTGGCTTGGATTATCTCCTTCTCTCAGCTGTAGAGCGAAAGAGGAAAGACGTACTTGTCAGGTTTATTTGAACACAAGCCTTTTGAGCCATCCGAGATCGCAATGATGTCAATCTCTGAGAAAATGATTTGTTTTTCACTTTACTATACATGCCGAGACACTCTGCATTGAAAGCAAATTCTCCCCAGAGGATCTTATGAATAAATCTACAAGCATTTCTATGGTTAGTGTATTCAAAAGACAGTCTTTTGTGTCACTGAACTGGTGCATTCAGTGGATGTAACATGAGCATTTTGATTGGGATGATTAGTCTATGATGAGACTTATTAGCCTGACCACTTCTCATCAGTACTCTGATGAATAAAGAGATGAACAGTTTGCTGTCTGAGGTCATTTTTCTTGAGATTTTCCCCTAACCCTAAACAATATCAGCTTTGGCTTTGAAAATAGCTCTTGCATAAATGCCGTTTAAAAAAAAAAAAAAAAAAAAAATCTTTTTGCTTTTTATGGCCTGCCATGTTTTACAGCATTCATTTTACATTCCTTTTAATAAATTATTGCAGGACTTACTCAGCCTTACTCTTTTTATACTGCAATCTTATTATTCGGATAACCATAAAAATTAATGAATAGATATTCGGTTAAGCGAATGTTGCCCAGATTAAACCAGGATCCTGCTAGCCTTCAGTATTTACAAACTATTCTTCATTCTGCTGTTTTTTTTTTTTGTTTGTTTTTTTTTTATGGCTCAATCTATGACATACTGTTCATACTACACATACTAAACCCTCTAAAAGTAGAATGTAGTATGCAGTATGTAAAGAACATAAGTAACCTTTTTGTTCAATAAATTTGCTTCATGGTTTTACTGTTTGTATAAATAAAAATATATAAATGGACCTTTCAAACCTTTCCTCATGTTGCACAGGAGCTCTGCGTTTTAACACCGGCGCACGCTGCTACAAACTGAAAAATATGGAAAAAAAAACAAAAACAAAGAGCAGTCGTCTTTTTTTTCCCCCAAATAAAAACGGCAGATCGACATGAATCTGTAATAATAGTTTTTGAAATGTTTACTGACACCTTGGAAGACCCACCCTCTTCCCTCATGTCACCTCGTGAACTGAAGCAGCTCCTTCGCTTTCTGTCAGGGAAAATGGAGAATGTTTCGAGTTCATTAGTGTGAAATAAAATCGATCAGTATGTTTGACTTGGCTAACATTAGACATATATATAGTTAACATAAGCCACAGAAAGAGGCTCTTTTTCGGTCGAAAAAGAAACAAAGAAAAAAAACCCTACATTTGTTTCAAAATTAGCAGCAGTTTTTGAGTGGAATAAAGCCTTTCTCAGGTACTGCAAGTGAATTTGGCCGATTGGTAGTCACATGAACATGTAGTATATCAGACTAGAATTCTTGCGTATTTAATGTTTTCTTGCATATGTAGAAGAAGAAGTTTTTATTCGTCAGATATACAGCACAGTACGATGAAATTCTTATCGTCGCATATCCCAGCTTGTTAAGAAGTTGGGGTCAAAGCACAGGGTCAGCTATGATACAGCACCTCTGAAGCAAAGGATGGATTATATACCTTTTTATGTAGGACAGTAGTGTTCTTTTTAAATACCCACTGCATATAGTTGAGTAAAGGTTTTGTAAACAAAGCATGCTAATAATGTTGATTAAAACTGTAGTTAAAAACGTAAGCACCGTTGTGTTGCAGGAGTTTAAGTTCATGGGCCAGTGTCGTTCGCCATCACTGTCTCCGAGCAGGCAGCCCGCCTCCAGTGACCCTGAGGAGCTGTCTCTCTTTGAGCAGTATATTCAGGGAGGAAACCCTTTTGAGATGCAGATCGACAGTAAAGAAGAGGAGAGTGAGGACGTCCTGGCATCTAATGGGGTAGGCTTATTATTCAGTTATTACATGTTTGTTACACCTTTAGTACACATGCAGTGCATTTTACACAGCTTATTATTACTATTCCTAAACCATATTATTCAGTAATTACTATGGCTTCATTTAGTAGCTAATGTAAAACTAATAACAAACGGTGTGTAAACAACCTTCACAGGTCGATGCCTATTTTTGATGCCTAGGTTTTCCCAGTCAATAAAAATGCCTAGCTATAGATATGCAGTGTTTTATATAGTATCATTTTTTTTTAGATCAGTTGATGATGCACACAAACTTGCTGCTGAACGACCAGATTTATGATTGGTGTAATGACTAGAAAACAAAACGTAAGATTGTTCAAAAGGTTTCCTGGGACTGCTGTTTATAGTACAACTAGCTTCTGCTTGAAAATCGAACAGTGAATAAATAAATAAATATGTAACCTTTTGCAGAGTGCTGGTTTAAAATCCATTAAAAATGTGTTGTAATGTGATTTAAAAAAATATGTATCTTCTCTTCATTGGGTTTGCGTCGCTATGATTAAACTCGATACATTTTTCTGTAGCTGATGTGTGCGGCAGATGTTTGTGGTACCACTTTTTATCAGGCCTGGGTGAACTTTAGTTTTTTTTCCCCCCGATTTATTCTTCAATAACATCATCGAAACCACAGTGTGCTGTTGTAAAAATGGACATAATTAATGGTGTTAAGTGGTTTATAGTCTCTCTACCTGCCATGTTGGATCAGCTTTATGGAGGGTGTAGTGTCTGCGTAGAGGTATCATCACTCAAATGCACTTGACATTTCAAAACAGATACTGGGTCAACGCAAGAACATTTTTTATTATGTTGATAGCATAGGCCAATGAAAGTGTTTTTGCCTTGAGACAGCATGGAATAAAAAAAATACAAAAAAAACAGACAGTTTTGATTACTGCAGTCTGTGAAAACCTGAGAGTTCGGTCTGTGAATTCATGTGTTTATATTCATGTTATATAAGAGCCTGTTGTTGATCCAGCAGGACGTGTTAACTTTTTCACAGCTCCATGCAGTGCTCAGTATCAGGAGTGTCTATCACAGGGTGTTTTCAAAATCTGCCCCAAAAAAATTACAGCACAGGAATGAGAAAGTTATTAGGATGATAATCTCCAAGTAGCGTCTACTTCGATTCTGAAATCTGTCTCATGAATCAAGTGAGTTGCATGCAAATAAAACTCTCAAATGAAGGCCTGTTCATGCCAAAAACATTTTTGCACACACAAAGACATTCAATTCTGGTAAAATAGGAAATTATTATTTTTTTATTAATTTATTTTTTAAAAATAAATGCTGCCGTGTTTTTAGTTGTTTCTACTTTTTTCACTACACACAGACTAGAAAACAGATAATCAAATCAGTCAAATATTCAACCTGGAAGTAGAAGTTGGCTGTTCTTTAATATGTGTATATTTTTTTCATAAAAGATTTGATAAAAAATGAGCTCAGCATAAGTAATAAATTAATAGCAGCACCTGGAAAATCTTGCTGATTTTTTCAGCCTTCATGTCGTCCTCTTTTACCATCATCTTTCTGTAATATTTTTTATAATTTTTTTTTTTTTTTTTTTGGAATCATTACTAACAGACTGGACGTAGCTGATTTGATGTTAAACTTTTGTACTTCATTTTTAAAATTGTAAAATGTTAAAAAAAAATTTGTTGGCAATTTTTTCTTACTGTTTCATTGTTAAATATTTTATATAAATTCAACATTGTAATTAAATTGTTTATTAAAAAAAAGAAAAGAAAAGATTTTGGTAGACATTAGATGCGTCGTCAAATCGAACAGTTATATGTAGTGATGCATATTGTCTATCACAGGAATGCCTATAAATGGCATATATGCATTTTGTTTTAATGTTAGTGAAAATCAAGCCGACTAATAATAAATAGAATTTTAAATCCTTTGGGGTGAACCTGCCAGAATGGTGGCCTTGTAGAAAACTTTCAATGCTAGACATGCTAATAATCAGTTATAATACGTTCTGATATTCAACACAAATAGTATTGCTAGTGTTAACATTTTGAAATATAAACTTATAGCAAGTACAGGATCTCACTGTCGAAAGGAATCGATCAGGAAGGGTCAAAAAAAAAAAAAAAAGGGGTGTGCACACTTATGCAACTAGATTATTGTTTTTAAGTTTTTTCTTTTTCTTTTTTTTTTTTCTCGCCTAAAATGTTTTTTTATATCCACTGTACAAACACCCCTGGCCACTGAACTCTGTGCTGAGGTGGACTAAATCAGTGCTTGAGTGGGAAGTGCAATAATAAATGATCATTTATAAGTTTGTTGTTTGTTCAGGGAAAAAAACCCAGCACTTTCAGTAGTGCTGCAAATTCACCTCCAGTCATTCTGACAGAGAAACCTGTAATTGCTGCTGTGAGTAGGTGTTGCTGCCTTTTTTTAAGAAATGGAGTCACCCAGAATTACTGTCATTTCTTTTTCGTCTTTGTGACACTTTTTTTTACATCAGGTTTGATGTAAATGGGCCGTAATGCCACAAGTGACATATTCAGTCATTTTCATATTTATGCGTTTACTTCAGACATCCGTTGGAGGCTTTGAATAATCACATATATAAATATTCATAAGGGTCATGTTGCCCTAGAATGCATTAAGAGGGTCAGATTGACTGGACAGGGTGTGAGTTTTGGATTAATTTCTCATACATGATATTCCATGTATTCCTCAAAAAATATTACACGTGAGCCTCACCAATTTTATTTCTCGGTCATAGGTTCTGAAAAAAGGATATTTTTGTATCAGTACCCGAGTCTTTGTAATGGGGCTAAAACCAAAATCCACCGTAGCTGCTGATTTCTGTGCTTGGCTGACAGGAGTGGAACCCAATGTGGTCTTCTGCTGCTGAAGCCCATCCACCTCAAGATTTGATGCATGTTGTGCATTCTGAGATGCTGTTCTGCTCACCACGGTTGTAAAGAGTCGTTATTCGAGTTACTATGGCCTTCCAGGCAGCTTGAACCAGCTTGAAACAGACAGTTTCAGAACTGCTGCTCACGGAATGTTTTTTGTATTTCGCACCACTCTGTGTAAACTCTAGAGATTGTTATGTGTGAAAATCTCAGGAGATCAGCAGTTTGTACATGGGAAGTAAACAAATAAATGTGGTTGAGGCATTGAAACATTTGTGTATCATCAAATTTTTAAATTACTTCATTACATTTTTGAAAAAGATAAAATAAGAACATCTTTTCTTTGAAGGAACCCATTGATTTTTTTTTTTTTATGTCTCATGCGTTCTAGATTTAACCAAGCCATCTCTACAGTCTTGACTTCCTGTTGCTCTTCCTGGCCTCACGCTGCTCTTTCCTCCTTCTTTCCCTCTTTTCCATGTCAGTACGAGTCTGAAGAGCTGGAGAAGAATGTGTATCAGGACTACGACAGTGACAGTGATGTGGCAGATGAACTGAAGCAGGACTTTGTGGATGAACAGACTGGAGATGTACCTAACAAGAGGTCAGTATATCAGTGGCACCACCTAGCCAAATTCTGCCTCATCTCAACTCACACACTGTGTGGAGTAGCACGTCTGTTGGGTTTTAACTAATGGGATTGGGCATGTTAGTTGAACTTTATCAAAGGGGACTATATGGAGACAATTCAATTGGCTTCCATGAACAATATGGTGTAATCACGGCCCAAACAGGCATGTGGAGGCTTTTCTCACCGTGATGCGGACATGGTATCGGGGAATCCTCCACAAATGAACACACTACTCAACCAAGCCTGTGATTGTTATTACAAACAAGGCATGCTCACATTTCAGATAGAGGGCAGAGAGGGTTAAGGGCCTTGCTCAAGGGCCCAGCAGTGGCACCTTGGCACTGCTGTGGCTTGAAGCCCCAACCTTCTGATCATATGTACATTTAACATATTTTTGATCATAAAAGTTTTACAACCCGTAAAACTTTAACACGTGCAAGATGCAGATTGGGCAGCTCTGTCGCTACCTGATCTGTGTCCCCTGCCTAAATTGTAAGACGATGCTGTCAGCATACTGCAACGGGCAATCGTCTGTCTGTAGTTGTGCAAATAAAATTATAATAGCACCACCTGCAGAACTTGAACACTTGCATGTGACGGCCACTGCAAAAACGCAGAGGGTTTGTTTCATCTTCATGCAACCCACACAAACGTTGTTAAGTATCCTGTGGCCTTTAGTGTGTGCATTAACTTTCAGAGAAAATGGTCTGAAGAATATTGAATAACCTGTTAGAGCGAAATATCTGTTTTGTGAATAATTAAAAGATTACCGTGGACTTTTTGGACCCCACAATTAGTGATCACGCTAATGCTTTCTCATTTACTTATTTAATTCAGTAAGCCTGGGAAGCAGCTGAATAATCTAATTTATGAACTCCGCAATCTGGCCTCTTGAAGCTGTGCTGGAATTGAATCTCACACTGTGTGCTGTGAGAGCCTGTGAGCAAACATGCTATCATTAGCCTCTTATCAGAAAAAAGAGGATTAATTATCCTATGAAGAAGGAGACTTTTTAAACCTATTCAGCTACGTTTTAGAGCCAATTTGGGGTGTTATCTTCATTAAACAGTTGGAAAATGATTTGCTATAAATGGCAATAGACTATAAAAATGATTGCTTGGTTTAACTTGATTCAAGGAACTAAGTGGTATAGTATATAATAGTGTGTATATATGTGTATGTGTGTGTATATATATATATATATATATATATATATATATATATATATATATATATATAT
>CM075025.1:8551230-8565524 GCA_037576675.1 Pangasius sanitwongsei | reverse complement strand
GGAATGGGATGGCACTTAAGTTCATATGTGAGTCAAGGCAGGTGACCGAATACTTTTGGTAATATAGTGTATATATACACATACATACACACAATTTTTTATGTGGACCAGCGGGACCTTCAGTGAAACCCTAGGCTGAGTGTAGTGCCATTTTCCACTTTTTGTCCATGCAATTATTTTATAGCGCTCTTCTAAGATTAGAGTCATGTACATCTCCAATCACAAGTATAATTAAAGGAGTCATTAAGTTATGAACGCTGATGAATTTTCAATCAGCTATTCCCCCACTGCGGTGACTGGCACTTCTTCCTCCAGCACAATCACACTTGACTTGACATATTTAAGGGTTATTATATGAGACTGGCAGCTGCAGAGGGATCATAACTGTAATGTTTCTTACACTTGCAGCTCATTTGTTTTCTGTATAACACACATTAAGTCAAAGACCATGCATGATAGGGTAACATTTTAATTACTAAAGCCACTCCAACAGACTGATGTATTCTTTATATTGCTTTATTTCTTAAAGAGCAAAATTCGTGAAACGTGTAGCAAAAACATGATCTTAGACTGTATTATCTCTTATTTTGATCATTACCGACCTTAAACAGACGTAGTGTTTTGTTACTAGTGTATTTTACAAGAAATTTGGGGGTTGGTCCAAACTAACAGAAGACGGTTGTGGTTACAGGAAGTTAGGAAGGATAATTGTGGTCGGGGGAGCTCTCATCTCATCTCATCTACGCTATCTCAGCATGCTAGCTAAGAATTTAACAGACTTAGCTTGCTAACTAGCTAACATGCCTGATTTATATCACTTTAACAAACCTGCATATCTCACCTAAATTCTACTTCAAGAATCTAGCTAGCTAATGCTAGACAGCTAGGTCACACTCTTACTGAGGAGTTGCCTATAACAGATACATTTAGCTAGCTAACTTTGTTCAGTGAACAGATGAGTTGATGGCGTCTGGCTGGGTAGCACTTCAGCTTTCAGTGCCACAGTGTCCTCGATGCTGTAATTGTAAAACCTTAAATCTCAAATGTATCCAAAAAAAACCCAATTTTGTAAGCGTCAAGAGCCTTGTATGACTTCAATTTTTCTCTAGTATAAACACTCAGAGTTTGTATAAGATATTTATATATGTCTGGTCATTGCAGACTAGACCACCATTTGAAAGTGTTAGTTTAGCTGAATAGCCTTTTAGCGCTAATCCATAATAATAAATTATGGTTAGATTCTTCAGTCAGATTAAAACCACGTAGCGTCAGGTTGCTAGGCTGCATGGGTCTCTTAGTGATCGGTTTACTGTTAGGCTATAAATGAGAAACTAGAGAAAACAGTGGGGGATTTTAAATCCTGTTTCTACTGCGGAAAAAGAAAAACTGCACAGGCAGAGGATTTATTTGTCTTAATACAACTTCTTGTAAAGCTGCTCACATGTGGCCGTGGTTTCCGAACTCCTTCAGGCTGTTGTTTTTTTTTTTAAATTAGTGTTTTTGTTTTGCTTTTGTTTTCCTATATGTGGTGCACAGAACCTGGAAGTAGCATGCAGAACTTCTTCATAAAACTTCTTCAAACACATTTAACATCAGGAGAATGTCAACGCCATACACTTTCTTTTAACTTCTTTACTTCTTTTCAGTGTTCCAAGCATCACATTTAAACACATATAGAGGTGAAAAAAGGCAGAGAGAATGTGTGATAGAAGAAAGACTTTCTGGCATTAGGTTTTGTCAAGGGCACAAACACAACGGCATTTATAAGTCATGATCACACCTGTATACACCTACTACCAGCAAGTAAATAACATGGAGCGTCTTTCTGTAGGTGACCCCCTCACCGGGCATTATGCCAGGTCATCCACAGGCTGGTGATGGTGATGGTGTTGTTTAAATGTTGGGCTCTATGTATCTCAGAGTCACAAGGCTCAAGCGGTTACAGTTACTTCTAGTGGAGCTTGGTCAGCTCTTCATGATGGTAGCTCAAGCAGAAAGCTCTACATATTCACATTTAAGAATACATACACAGGGCATACTCATTTTCACTAATACTGCCCTTTAATTAAAGCAGAAGTAAAGCAACACAGAAAAAAAATAAATCGTGATCAATAAAATTAGAGGCTTAAAGATTTAAAGTTTTAAAAAGCATCATCAGTGGCACTAAGCTGATTCACCAAATGAATACTGAAGTGAAAGAGAGGAAATGAATTGAAAATGACAGGCAGAAAATGTGCAATACAAGTCTGTAGAGGCTGTAGAGTGACGTGAGACGCTTGTAAAGCCTCAGTTTATTTCAAAGTCTGTTTAAGGCGAGATGTAAATCGATGCAACGAAGAAATGCAACTTGTTGATGTGGACAATTTATCCAAAATTTTATATCACAACGGTAAACAGGTTTTTTTTTTTTTTTAATGTTAAACCCTTTATGAAGCTAAACCCATTAACCATCCAAAACAAACTTAAGAATGTCTTAAAGAGACATTTTTTTTCCGAAGAATATATCATAATATTTACCTTTTTATGGAAATGCAATCTATAAACGAGCACCGCTCAGCAATGCAATATTGCACGTGCTGTCTCTCTTTGCTGAGATCATTTGCTCTTTTCTCCAAAGTAATGAGTAATCAAATCCTCGTGATGATGTGCTAAAGACAAGAATATTATCAGAATATAGCTGAATTGTTGAGAGCTAAGCTAATGACCGTTTATTTTGTTCTCTATGACTGAACTGAATCTCCACTTAACTATAAATACTACGTTAAGATCGTTAGATTGAATCGCTTTTAACTAAGCTCAGTACCAGTTATTAACCATGTGTCTATCCACATAATAACAAGCAAGCATCTGTAATGTTATAAATATATCACTATGAACAATGTGGTTAATGAAGAGGCTCGTTTTCATTTTGCAGTAGGACAGACTGGCAGTATTAGAGCGGCCCACTGTGGTGGGATTGGCCCGCATGTTGCGATTTTGCAATTAAAACCGTAACAGGTTTGAATTGGGGGGATCATTTTGCATGCTCGCAGCATGCACGGAGATGTTAGCATGTATCACAAACAACACAAAATGGTCCATTTATTTTTATAACCACTCGTGAAGCGGGCGACATGGTGGTGCAGTGGGTATCGTTACGCCTCGCAGCTCCGGGGTTCTCGGTTCTGCCCTGAGCTCGGGTTACTGTGTGGAGTTTCTCTGCGTCTTCTCCCTGTGTTCATGTGGGTTTCGTCTGTCTTCTCCATTTTCCTCCCACCTCTAAAAGACATGCCAGTGGGTGGATTGGATACTGTAAATTGCCCCTAGGTGTGGATAAGTGTGTGAGATTGGCATCTCATCCAGGAAGAGCTGAGCAGGATAAAGCGCTTACTGAAGATGAGTGAATCAATGAGTAATGAGAAAGCAGTGCTTGTTCAGTTTGATAGTTAGCATAACTTTACCGTGATTAAAAACTATCGATTATACTGTGATGTAAATTTTTGTCCATAATCCCATTGCACTCTGAGACACATGAAAATGAAAAATAAATAAATAAATAAAAAGTGTGTGTGTATGATAGTCCACTTGTGATCTGATTGCCTGCGAAGAATGTTGATACCTTTTTGTCCAGGACTTTTAAATGATATCAAAATCAACTTTTCTTGATATTTTACTATTTATGTAACTTTTTTTTTTTTTTTTTTTTACAGTAATGTGATACATTTGTGATATATTTATTTAAATTATGTATATTTCATTACATTGTATTTATTAGACAGTAGTTTTAGCTAGATGTCTCTCTTGAATATGCAAAACATCTTAATGAAGTGTTTCATGCAGTGATTTTTTTAAAAAATAAAAGCATATTGTGTGTGTGTGTGTGTTCTGTGTGTGAACAGCGTGTCCAGAGAGACTCTGCGCAGCAGAAAAAGATCAGACTACAGCCTGAACAAAGTCAACGCCCCTATCTTGACCAACACCACTCTTAACGTGATCCGTCTGGTCGGTAAGTAGTTGCCCTTTAACATTTCATCCACTTAAAGGACACGGAACAGAACAGTGACCCCATGCAAGTGACCTCGATTTGCCGATCAATTAATAAGCTAATGGCAGAGGTGTGTGCATCGACTCGGCTCCTTGTCATTAGATCTGTTTTGCATTTGCCTCCTCATCTCTTTCAGGTCATTTGAAGCAATGATAATTTGTCTAATGCATCAGCCGACGTGGCAGCTCAGACGCCATTAGGTTTTAGCTCTTCAGTGGAAATGAATGGATTAAATTTATGACACAGGTGGTTTTTTTTTCCCCGTTTCATTTTTTGTATCGACGTTAGTTGCTTTTATTTCGTTCCTTGAGGCTTTTCTTTGTGACTCACACTTTGATGTTGAGCAGTTTTGTAACCCAGAAATAAACTGGGGAAAACTTTAATCAATTTCAGTAAAAAAAAAAAAAAATTAGGTTCAGTAATCCGCTGTTGTTTTCTCAGGTAATGGGAACTTTTTCACTAATCCTTGACAATTGCACTGCAAATAATAAACAGATTTTGCGTTAGTAGAAGAATTTTATTACACAAAACAAATACCCATGACATTTTCCTCTTAATCATTATGTGGGATTTTGTTGTGCTGTTTATGAGATGAATGCAGTCTCTCGTGGAATCATGAGCACAAAAAAAGCCTTCCTCGGCAGAAACATTGAGCGAGTTTTCTTACTGTTCATCAGTCCTTATTCAATCCTAACTATATTACTATCTTGTATTTCGTGTGTATGCGTTATTTTTTTTTCTCCTAAATTTAATTGCTCTGCCTCAGGGTGCATGGAAATGTCGATGTCCAACCAGTAATGACTAATCCACCTTAAACATTAGATCACATTATGATTGACTAGTGCACATTTCTTGAATTCTTAAAATGTGAGATTGATTGCTGTAGGAGCGTATTTGTAACCTGATGAAACATTAAACTGCCCGTCACAGTACATTTTTTATATATATATATATATATATATATATATATATATATATCTGTCAAAATTAACTTAATTTTTGCGGTTAATTTAAAATAATTAACGTTAAAAATAATTAACTCAGCTGCATTTTGTTTACTTTCTGTGGCGGCTGACCTATGACCTATGACTTGGGACGACATGTGCGCTGCCAAACCGAGCCGTCCTGGCTAAAGAAGAATAAGGACAAAGAAGGAGTTTTAGGCAGAAAGTTTCACTTTAAAAAGTTGGCCGAAGGATCTTTGTAGAAAACAAAAGTAATCTGCACAGTTTGCAGAGCCAAATTTAATTACCACAGAGATAAATCGTGTTTGACATTTCACCTCAAAGCAAAACACCCTACCGAAACGATCTCTACGGGGCCTCGCCGATCTATATTACAGGAGTGCGGTACTCATGGGCGATAACGAAACCTGTAAGTGAGAAGGTAACTAATGCTTTGGCTAATTGGATAGTTAAAAACTGCAGCCCAATTAACATAGTAGAAGACGATGGCACTTCAACATATAGGCCTGGGTTTTGTTATTAACTCTGTTAGTGCATATAATAAATATGCCTTCTTACTGGAAATCTGTCGTTCACAGCAGAGAAAACAATAGTATTTGAATTTAAATATACTTCCTTTGTGTTAATTCGACATTAATTCTGTGATTTTACACTTAAATATCCATTATTATAAGCTTCAGTCTTAAGAAGAAAAAAAACTATTAATCACGATTAATCACAACAAATTGTGCGATTAATTAGTTAACTTTTTTTTTTTAAATCGATCGACAGCTCTAATATTTGATCTAATATTATTCTATGTAATACATAGCTATATGTTGTAGCAGTTTATCAACCTTGAACCGTTAACTGCTAGAATGATATTCCTCGCTCCTTTTTAAATAATTGATGAATTAATATTACAGTTTCCGCTTAGCTTTAATAGACTCTGGCACTGACTGTTGTGTTGTTGTCTTTGGCAGGCAAATACATGCAGATGATGAACATTTTAAAACCCATCGCCTTCGACGTCATCCACTGCGTGTCACAGCTGTTCGACTATTACCTGTACGCCGTGTACACCTTCTTCGGCCGGAACGACATGGTACGAGCAGAGACCTGTCTCTATGTTAAGTGTTGCTGTTCTGCCCTTTTCCATGGTGCATATGAGAATATAACGGCATGTTTATGAATCTGTCACACCAGTCGATCATTTTCCCATGGGGTGCACTCCAGAACATAATTACCGCTATTATTATCAGAGCGAATTGAGCGTCATGTGACATGGTAGGAATATTGAAGTGGGAGTCGGATGTCAGTGTCTTGACATCTATTTTACTTTTTAAAGGGAAAATTTTCCCTTTTAAAATTAGTTCTTGTACCTCCCAGAGTATTCATTCACATTTTTGTATTCTGAGAGACGTTACTGTTCAAAGAGATTAGTTTCAACATCATGTCCTGCTCACAAATTCAGCAATTCACCCGATATAATTCATATAAAAGGTTAGTTAGTTAAATGTTACATTTTTCTAAGACTCCTTTGGTATGTCATTGAACAAGATCTCATTTGAATTCACAGACATTTCTCATGAGATCGGTTTGTGTGTCCAACTGGGTGAGGAGAATTAAAGGAAAACTTCACACTGAAACGCATGGAATATGTTTATACTGAAATATTTGTGATGTAATTTCTTTGCTAATCTGTTAGTTTTTGTTAAAGTTAGCAGTTTTGTGCCGTGCTGATGTCACAGGAGGACATTGCTAGCACCATTACAGTCTTGTTTAATAGGAGAACAAAGACAAAAAGTGGGGGAAAAAAAAAAAAAAAGAACATTTCCCAGCAGTGTTGTGTTATACTAATGAGAAATCCACTGCAGAATTAGTGGAGACGTTGGTGCAAACGTTGGCCTCCAAGTTCCAGAATGCAGTGTAGCTATACAACAAAGTTAGTGATCTATAAGATTACTAGTGTGATGGTGTTGATGGCAGTTTTAGCTTGAATGTTAATGTTTTGGAAACTCATCTGTTTAAGCTGAGTGTACAGCTGAGGAGGTTAGAGAGATGGATAAACTAAAATATTAAAGCGCTGCTGCATCAGTAGATGAATTCTCACTGGCACCAGGTAGTCAAACAGAAGTGTGGGTAATGTAGAAATAGATAACCAGAATAAAACTAGACCAGCATGTAGAAGGAAGAAGTCTAAACTTAGAATTTCATTACAGAGTAATTTTGGATGCCAGTGAAAAGCACATCTTTCCGCACTGCAGCAGCACTAGCAAAATCCTCAGTATTTAACATGCATCTGAGACTGATCTGCACATACACTCCTGCTGTGACCCATATCTGACTCTGAACACGTACAACGGATATAAAAAGCCTACACACCCCTTTAAAATGGCAGGTTTTTGTGATGTGAGGAAATGAAACAAAGATAAATCATGTCAGAACTTTTTCCACCCTCACTGTGAAATTCCAATAACGTGGCTGCATAGGTGTACACACCCTTTTATAATTGGGGGTGTGGCTGTGTTCCAAATGAACCAATCACATTCAGTCTCATGTTCAATAGTAATTAATATACAGCTGTCATCAGTGAAATTATTCTGATTAACCCTATACTGTATAAACACCAGCTGATTCTGTAGGATTCTCTTGACCTCTTCTTGGGTTTCATCTGACTGGGTATAAAATGGATAGATGGGTATGAAAAATTTAGATGTACCATGGAACACTGTGAGGCCATCATCAACAAGTGGAGAAAATGGAGCACCGCAGTGACATTACCAAGAACAGGACATTCCTCCAAAATTTACCAAAGCATGAGACAAAAACTTACCAGGGAGGCTGCCAAGAGACCTACAGCAACATTAAAGGAGCTGCAGGAATATCTGACAAGTACTGATTACTCTCTGCATGTGACAACAGTCTCTCATATTCTTCACATGTCTGGGCTATGGGGTAGGGTGGCTAGACAGAAGCCCTTTCTAACAAAAAACATCCAAGCCCAACTAAATCACCCCAAACAGTGTGGCCAAATGTTTTATGGTTTCAGGAGACCAATTCAGGTACAATAATTCCAAAAGGTATGTTTGATGCAAAAAAAAAGCAAAAGCACATCAGCAAAAGAACACCACACCCACGGTGCAGCATGGTGGTGGTAGTGTCGTGCTTTAGGGCTGCTTTTCTTCAGCCAGAACTGCGGGTATTATCAAGGTGGAGGGAATCATGAATAGCTACAAATACCAGTCGATTTTAGTGCAAAGCCTTCAGGTTTCTGCTACTAGGCTGAAGATGAAAAGGAATTTCACCTTTCAGTACGACAGTGACCCAAAGTATGCATCCAAACCAACAAAGGAACGGCTTAACCAAAAGAAGATCGATGTTTTTCAATGACCTAGCCAGAGCCCAGACCTGAATCCAACTAAAAATATGTGGGGTGACCTGAGGCAGGCTGTGCACAGGAGATGCCCTTACAATTTGATCTAGAATGTTTTTGCAAGAACAAGTGGGAAAATATTGCCAGTCAAAATGTGCCATGCTGGTAGACTCTTAGCCAAAAAGGCTGATAATTTAATCAAAGGATGCTTCAACAAAGTATTAGTTTAGGGGTGTGCAGCTAGGTTATTGTAAGTTTTTCCCTCTAAAAGTTTCTGTCTGTTTTTCACTTTATTTGCATACTTTTCAATTTCACATTTAAGGTGGGAAAGGATCTGACATGATATATCTTAGTTTCATTCTTTTACTTCACAAAAGCCTGCCATTTTAACAGGAATGTGTAGATTCTTTATATCCACTGTACACAGAAATGAGTTACAGTAATATTCGTAAACCACTGCAATGCCGGCTGTACTGCACATCACCACATCAACCTCAGCACTGAAGAGTGCATGTTTAAAGTTAATAACTTGCCCCTAAGGCACTGAGTGGAAGGAATGGGGAAGAGAAAGATGTAGAGAAACACTGACACGCTCGGAAAAATTGAATCACCTCTGGGGGCGATGAAGGGCCTCGCAGTCAGGCAGATCGCCAAGCTGAACAGAGTCATTCCAACGCTATTGATAGAGCAGCTGTCTGAGTAACGAATGGCTCTTTTCAGATTGTTAATTTAAGCATTAAGTGAAGGCTGTACTATAATTGACCACCTGACATCCATTGTTCTGTGTTAAAATAGAAAGACTGGTTTTGTTTGTATGCTGCAGTGGTAGTTAATACAAAAGATCTTTCACATCTTTCATGTGTGATTAGAAAGAACTGACCTTTGTGTGTGGTTTAACATTGCTTTTGAATTGCTTTTGGTTTTTGGTTTGGTCCAATTTTTATTTCTTTAAGCATGCTCCATCTCCATCCACGCCCACCTCAGGCAGCCGTCCGGCCGCTCCAAGACTGGGCTGCTGGGTAAGAGCGCAGTGTGACTCTCCTGTCAGTGTCTCTCTCTTCAATCATGCACTCTTTATGGTGTGCATGTGTATGATTTATTTATTTATTTGTGTGTTTGTTTAGACTTATTTAAATGAATTTATTTGACACATTTCTTTGTTTGTTTGGACTTGTTTATTTAGTTATTAATTCATTTGATTGTTTATTTGTTCTATTACTTGCTTATTTCAACTTATTTATTTTGAACTTATTTATACTTATTTATTTAGATATATTTGTTTATTTATTTTTATTACAACATATTTATTTTTACACTTATGTATACTTATTTATTTATGTAGATTTATTTGGAATTTATTTATGATGTCCCGCAGCGACCGCACATGTACTGTGAACAGTTCAACGATGCGATTTTCTCAATCTCTGAGCATTTGCTGAGACTCAGAAATGTTCAGGCATGTCTAATGTTCTTGGTGATGAATCTTAAAATGCGATCACCTCTACCACAAACAGCAAGAACAATGATGAGAGTCATGAAATTCATCGGCTCTCATGCGCAGCAGATCCCTGAAGCCAGTTTCTTATCTACATGTGTGAGAGGTTTAAAATGTAAACACAATAATAATGCTTCTATAAGAAATTATTTGGCACGTCAGACTCAAATTGTGGTAAAACAAACACGACACAAAACAACTGATCACAAGTGATTTAAATCATGAAATGTGAGCAGTACAGTGATCCTGAGACTTCAGAAGTCATGTAGTGTGCACATGGACTTGCTTATTAATTTTTGTTTGTTTGTTTATTAATTTAAACTGTGGTTTATATTTTGCTATGTGAAATTACTGAAAGCCTGAATCTGAAAATGAGCTGCATCTATTAACTACAACCCGAATTAAAGCTGTTTGATTACTACGCTCTGTTACTACAAGCATAGAAGCTGTTTTAGCCTCAGCGTTTGCTCAAGTGTTGTGCAGATGATCTGCCTGATAGAAGTAAACGTGTTAGAAGTGAGAACATTTAGCAGCCAAAGACGATAGCTAAGTGAGATTTATGTCTCATTTTGTTTTGTCTGTCCTCTTTAACGAGCGCTAATGCCTTCGGTTTGAGCAGTGAACACACAATGAAAAGAATGGGATAGTCCCTAATGAAACAAACCTTGCGGTAAAAACATTTCCATTCGGCAGGCAAAAACAATAAATCAGCTTTTGATCCTGTCTGTGTTTTGTTCTCTGTGTTATGAAGATGGTTTTTCTTAAACATGGTTTGTGTGGCTCCCATAAATTTCCAAATTACCCCAGGTTTTCCCCTACATGTTCCCATAGTAATGGGTGTGATGTTTGCAATCAGGCTGTGGTCAGTCTTGGTTTGGCAGATCACAGCTCACTGCAGTTCACCCACCGTGTTGGCTACATGCTGACCTACAAATCCATGCACACACTGTCCATGACCTGAGTAAAACTATTTGTGTTGCGGTGATTCCTTTGGATGATTGGTCGTGAGAAAGAGTTCATAATATCTCTGTATCCTTTTTTGCATGTGGGTGGGCTTGGTGTAGTAATTGCATTTGAATGAATGCGTGAATGACTTTCCACGGTGTGTGTATGTGGTAGAAAAGTGATGAGTAGGGACCATCTCTCTGACTGTGTTTGTGTTGTTCTTGTCACTTTGCTGCAGTATGAATCATCCGGACTGGGGCTGATTAGCAGTAGACTGAGGACGACACTCAACCGCATCCAAGAGAGTCTCATAGACATGGTAAAAAAAAAAAAAAAAAAGCCTCTAAAATATGCCTCCATTTTTCTCCCTGTCTATTTATTTCTTATTCTACCCTGGCTTTCTACCTGCTTGTGCCAGTAACCCGTGTGTTGTGATCCATCTTCTGTTTTTCTCAGTGTCATTTCTTTGTTTGATTCTTCTCCTTCCTTACTCTCTCAGTCTCTCTGCCTCGCTGTCCATTTCATATATAAATATATAAAACTGTGACTGTGAAACTGAGTGGAAATGGTAGTGTGCATTAAGCCCAGTCCTCCATAATCCATCATCATTCTCTATCATCTCATGACCCCTAGCCGTCAGCCAGCAGCCCCAGGTGAGTTAATCAGCCCCATGCACACTTAAATAGCCCTGCTCTTTTTTAATCAATGTCCTGTGCTTTCCATTGTGGCCCCCATTAGGGCTCTCTGGGTGTGATGACCTGCCACCTTTAATACAGCACACACACACACACACTCCGAACAGAAACCTTCAGTACTGATACACAGTATTAAGTGTATAGATTCCACCATCTTCTACCTCACATGCTCTCCAGTCCTAACACTGACTGAGGTTGGGTTGAATTGGAGCAATCTTAGCTCAAGGTGAACCTTTATTTTCTTTGGTAAGAAAACTGAAGATCAGGCTCAGAGACATGGGCTATATATCCGGCTTTCATTTCTTCTTGTGTGGTCTAGTTGATATCGTCTGATTGGTTCATGTAGTGCTGCAGGGTGGTAACAATCAATATAAGTTTCTAACCAACACTTTAAAATGATCCTGAAATCAAAACCTTGATAGTTCATGTCCCTAGTTTTATAATATAATAATAATAATAATAATATAAAAATTATAAAAATATATAGGGAAAAAATAGAAAAACAACAATATTATTATTATTATTATAAAATACTGCCAAGATACTTGACAGCACATAAAACTTGTGATAAATATCACTATGTGATAGTCATAAAATGTAAAGGAAAATATATAAAACAAAGGTGATGTTGGTGATGATTAATAATAATAATAATAATGCACAAATTCATTACAGAACATAAAAATTATATTAATATAATATTAATAGTCATCAATGATACATAAAAGATACAAAAGCAGCAACAACTATAACAGCCTCTTAAATTTTTACTGGGATTAAACCAGTAGTGTAGAAATTTCTCTACTGAAAAAGCTTTTCTTTGCCCAGCTCCCTGTTTGTTTTTTTTCCCCTCTCTCTCTCTCTCTTCTTAGCATGTGGGTCTGTCTGTCTGTCTGATATGTTAGCTTTACAATCCAGACAAATCTCAGTGGATAAACCAAAGTCCAGCCGTGTTTTTTCCTGTCTGAATATCTTGCTTCACTGAAATGCATCACGTTACGGAAGAAAAATGTGTTACAGTATTCATATTTCCACGATGTTGTCAGTGTGTCTGCAGTGCCTAATTTAGTGCAACAAACATGTATCATTTTCCTTTTAATCCATTTAAAACTGAGAGCCATGTGATTTTATTTTGTTATTTTATTAGTGTTCTCTTATTAGTCTTTTTTTTTGTTTTATTTCATTTTATGTTAAATCAATGTGCCTTTATTACTACAGATAATTTCAGCTTATTTGAAGCTGAATTGCAGCTTTATCCTTTTGTATATTATTTTTACAGTAAATGAGATCTTGCTCTCCATGGGTTTATTCCCTGTATAAATAAGGAATTTAATTTGTGAAATGGGTATGAGCACCACTAGAGAAAACGAAACACAACGTGAGAAGTGAGACAAACCATTACAGCTAAGGAATCAACAAGGATCCATGACTAAGCCAGAAGCTTAAGGCGACCAGCTTGACATTGGATTTGTTTCAGCAGAAGCATTGAGTGATGCAGCTGTAGGTTTCACGGTTTCCACCTTATTAAACATGCTGCCACAGCAAGTAACCGTACCAATGAATTCATTCTTGCAGAGGGCTCTCCTTGCCGCCGAGCTGTGTGCGAGTGTCTGTGGTTATATTTTGAGTCAGAAGGAGTTACACTGCACTGCCTACACTGGCGTCCTCATTTTCACAGATTATCAGCCAGATCACTGCTGGACTGGCCTTTTTCCTTCTGCACTAGGCTTTTTGGGTGTGTTGAGACGTTAGATGCCGTTTTCTCTCAGTCAGTACCCTGGATGCTTTGTATACATTTATATGGATGAATATTTGGAGTTTGGAAGATCATTTTTGTATTGCTGGAAAGTATTGTAAAAATGATCACTTAGCAAGTGAAAATATCTTGAACGTAATCAAATCTTTCCTATTATTCCTATCCTATTATTCCTATTCCTATCCTAGTGTTTCCTATTATAAGATTACAGAAAATCAGATATTATTATGTTTATTAAACAAATTTGCAGACCTTTTTGCTTATTACAAGCTTGGCTGTTGTACTGGCTGATTATTTTTTCTTTTAGATTTTAAACATTTATTTCAAGAAACAAGCAAAATTTCTGCCAGTAGAATAAAATAATTTAAAGCTTGAAATCTAAAAGCATCTAAAAACTGGATGAATAATCTTATATTTGATTTATAATAATCTCATATTAGGAAATATTCGCTAAATTTGCCCATTTTCAAGATATTTTCACTTGCTAAGGCAGCATTTTTTTTTTTTTTGCGGTGTAGTATAATGAGATGTTAAGTCACTGGCTGTGTTTACATGCAGAGATTTTCAGCAATCCAGATGACTTAATTCCAGTTGCAGAATACTGATGAACTTTGTCCTAAACTGGACATATTAACTGGACATGTAATCCGAGCCAGAGTTCAGCGCCAGTGTTATTATAACAGCAAGAATCACATGAGTCCAATCAGTGCGTTCAGCTTTTTACTCAAGCAGCAAAACCTCATGCAAATCTCATTATCAGATGGGCAGGGAGACGAAGAGTTTAGGACCACACTAAAGTTGTTCATCATATCACTTTCACAAGCAAGGATGCTGTATATGTTGAAAATGCCATAAAATGCACACATTATCCATCAGTTTAATGCACAAATTATCCATCAGGAAAATGCCTTTACTAAAGTTAAAGGTCATTTTGGGAAATATAGATTTTATCAGAGTGTGGGGGGGGGGGGGGGGGGGGGGGGGGGGGGGGGGGGGGGGGGGGGGGGGTGGGGTGTGGGGGGGTGGGGGGGGGGTGGGGTGGGGGTGGGGGGGGGGGGT
>CM075025.1:8536618-8551220 GCA_037576675.1 Pangasius sanitwongsei | reverse complement strand
TCCAACAGTTTAATTCCAAAATTTTCCAACCCGTAAATGCCTTTTACAAATTTTAACGGTATTTTTGGTAAATTTTTTTTTATAAAACTTTCACCCCCCCCCCCCCCCCCTTTTTTTTTTTTTTTTTTTTTTTTTAAACCAAATGTTCTGTGTCCTTGTTGAATATCCGGCGAATATTAAATGCTGAACTTTATCAAGGTCAATTCTTAACTACCTCAAAATTTAGTTTACCTCAAAAGTTTGGTGCCCACCCTAGCACCCATCCAACCTCACAATTATTTTGAATAGATGAAAAAAACTGTAACATGAACTGTGTTTTCTTACACTGTGTTGTTGCACAAGGAGTGCATCATGGCTCAAAAGTCAGAGAAAGTAATCAGACACAAACATTTTCATGGCTGTTATTTTTCTATTTAATGGATTCTTAAAAGGATTACCCACCTCGTTCAAACAAATAGACATTTTTTTCAGATCGGCTTCAGTCGGTTTCCTCTATCCCAGTCGAGTTGTTTACTTGAGCGATTTTTATTCCAGATTATTAGGCAGCCTGTAAACATAGCTATTGTTAGGACAAATATGTATCAATTAGCATGAAATGCGCACGCTACTATGTACAGAATTGTTAACCAGTTTAAAGCAAAAATATGTATAGATTTAAGGACAAGAATACAAAGAAATATGATTCCTACTGATTAATTTAGTGTGGTGCAAGGGGTCCTGCTTTAATCCTGAGCTATGAATACTGTCTATGTGATGTTTCACAGGATAAAGCGGATACTGAAGTTGAACGAATGAATAATGTAGTGTTAGGCTTTCCAGATGTTTCTTTATTACCACAAGTAACAGAAGTGTTCATATTGTGTATTGTAAGATATACGTAATGGAAAACTATCAAAATGACATCAGTTTAAAATTTTTCATCCCACTTTTCTGAATGTGACAACGAGTCCAACCTCATTCATGGCCTTTGTGTTGCTATACGTCCCTCATAATTGTAATATTGTATTATTTCTATTGTTTGTATTTTTTTCTATTGTATTATAATATTATTTTCTAATTTGTATTAGAATTTTCTCTATTGGCAAAGCTGTCTTTTCTCTAGCTTCCTCTATCCTGCTGTCGCAGTTTCAGCCAAGTTTATTTGCATTTTTCAAAAATTATTTGACAGACACATATGGGATGTCTCTTGCTTGAACAGCGACAATCATGAATAAATTATTGACAGTGATTCTTTTGGTGGAACATTAACATTGCACATACACTGTATATGTTTGAATATGGATCCACCTCAAGCCTAATCAGAATAAAGCGGTAACTGAAGATGAATGAGTGGTTGATTTGATGAGACGTGAGCATTGATTGTGTAGCTCATTTATTTCGACATACAAGCAACACAGTGACAGGGCCTCATTTATTTTATGAACAGCAGTCTCTGATGTCTGGTCTGGAAAGTCGGTCTGGCCAAATTCATCAAAAGTCAGGTCTGAGAATCAGAGCTGCAGT
Organism: Pangasius sanitwongsei; assembly: GCA_037576675.1. Lineage (NCBI taxonomy): Eukaryota > Metazoa > Chordata > Actinopteri > Siluriformes > Pangasiidae > Pangasius > Pangasius sanitwongsei. Next base: position 8,549,717 of record CM075025.1, on the reverse strand, counting down.
CGTTACCTTGAGCTTTGCTGCGTGAGTTTTTCTCCATGGTGAGAAAAGTGAAAACAGTAGTGAGTAATCGGGTGATTTTGAGTTTTATGGTTGCAGGTCAATCTGTCACTGTCCTTGTTGTTGTGCAAAATTAGCACATCCTACACAAATAGTGCCTCTGTAATTTAAGTGACTCTCATTTTGGCAGAGGGGAATTATATTTGAGAAACAATGCAGTAATTTTACTTTTTCAAACTACAGGAACGCCATGAACCGAGATGTACTTCAACAAAGCCAATAAAATAGGCTGTGATCCTTATTTACTTTCCCCCCATACTGCTGATTGCTCTTCATGTTCAGGTGGGTGAAAGATCCCATCATCAGGAGTGTTTCATCAGGAGGAAACAATAGGCTGTCGTTATAGGGAGGGTAAGTTCATAACTGCGAACTAACTTTTGATTAGCAAAACTTGCTCTCTTTTGAGTTGTCCCACAGCAGTGCTAGCTATCTAGCGTAGCTACGAGGCAGCACAACAGGAAGGATCTGCTGCACTGCTGCTTGTTGAAGTGTATTAGTGCAGTCGATTATCATTATAAATAAAAATGAAACTTTCTAATGAAGAACGGACTCTTCATTGTAGTCAGTCTCCTGTTCGATCATCAGAATGCCAGCAATTATACATTGTGACCTCACAGGAAATGGAAGGATCCACAATCCAGACATACATGTAGAACAATTTTTTCAGCAGTTCTGGAAGTTTCTTAGGCATCATATCTTTGCAATAAAGGTCAAGTCAACTGCATAAGCACTAAAAGGACAACCAAGGAAGCGCTGTGTTCCCTTTTCGAGGATGGTAAAGTTCCATCAGCTGAGCATATTGTAGCAAGTACACTGTCGCATTATTGATATTTATGAAATACATTCGAAACTGTTTGAAAGCTCTTGCGCTTTTATAAGCCTCAGGTCAGCTGTAAGGGGGCAGTTGTTGCAGCTCAGGAACAGCATCTCTCTCTCTCTCTCTCTCTCTCTAAAAACAGTGCATTCCCACTACAGCTGCCCTGTCTGCACACCTATAGCAGTATATTCTGCCAGCCATTATATCACATGTAAATACCACCGATAGCGACGCTAATATAAGAGCTTTTCTCGTGTGAACACAGAGTGACCTGGCTGCTAACGCAGGCTTATTGATGTAACTTGGTAGTGGAGAACATACAGCTGATGGTCTTTTACAATGTTCTGTAGAATTAAATGCTTTTTAAAGCATTATTGCCATTACGACTGAACCTCCCAGTGGAGCTCCTCATGCGATTTCCTAGAAAATCAGGGCTAGCCTTTTAGTTTTTTTGGAATGGAGAGGGAAAAATGTTTCGGAGACGAAGCGTTTAGTCCATCCTCCCACACACACAGCTATTTCTGTTCAGCTCCATAAATCATTCATCACCTAAGATAAAGTCTCAGTCTCTGGAAACGTTTCCCTCTCTCTTAATCATCCCGTTCCCCTCGTCTGCATGGTTTTTACCTTAAGAAGATCATTGTGTTTGAATGACTAATCAAATCCATTCAGTCAAAATTATTGGCACTCCACCATACATTAATTGTAGAGGATCTTTTTCCTAGAGAATAACATTACTTTGTCTCTTTCTGGAAAGATTGGAGGCACATATCTTTTCAGAATATTTGAAGATCTTTTATATTTTACGCTTGCATATTTACTCGGCTGTACTCAGTCTGAGAATTTCATAGATGTGGCACCTTTACTCGAACTTTCTGCCTTTTCTTCTCTGCCAGTTGTCTGATGTAAAAAACTAGCAATATGCTAATATCCTGGTTTGTGTGTCATGTGTGTGTATCTATCTACCATATCCCACATCATGCAGCTAGTGGTTACAATCTGTGGGTGGTTTAGGGAGCTCCTCTGGGCCGACTGCTGTCTATTGATTAACTCTGTTGTGATGCAGTGAAACATCCCAACCTGCTGTGCAGTGAATCATTGTGCAAACAATGTGTCTTTGTGGTTTAGAGAGATTGATAGAGGTCTCTCTCTCTCTCTCTCTCTCTCTCTCTGTGTGTCTGTGTGTGTGTCTGTCTGTGTGTGTGTGTTTGTAAGTTGACAAATGAGTGTTGTCATTGTATGTTTAATTTCTGATCCTTAATATTAGATAGCCAAAGGCTAAAACTCAGGGGGAAGATCTATCACCCTGCAGTCAGTAAAAATGAGTGTTATGCAGGATGTCCTTTTTTTAATCCACTGGCTCATTTTTTTTTTAAATACCTTTCCAGGTCACCACTGTTAGTACACTTATTTAAGACTTATTCAGTATAATAGTAATTCCCACAGCATTTTAGTGCTAGCAAACCTGTCAATACTCAAACTACTGCAGCATATTTATTTATTAAAATAAAAAATATATATTAGATAGATAGATAGATAGATAGATAGATAGATAGATAGATAGATAGATAGATAGATAGATAACAGGCCAAGTCATCCGCCCAGAGTTTTAGTTGACTAGCTTTTAAAATCAAATAAAATAGAACCGCATAAAAAACAAGTGTCATACTAAATCAGACCAGCCAACCCCAAGAGGAGTAATGCAGTCCCGCCTTCGAGAGTGTGTGTTTGTAGGGGATAAGCACAGTAAAAATAAATAATAACAGTACATTTTCAATACAGAAAATACATTTTCCTTTCACAATTTTCTTGTCTAATGTCCCCCGTAGAATCTCTTTGAACTTGTCTGTGCTGACCGGCACAGGAGACCAGGAAAAAACTGCATTTTTTTGTGTATGAAAAGAGTGCGCCTCCTTTACGTATTTGTATCTGTTTAGAACACATAATCTGTTCACTCTGAATCATTTGTATTCGGTTACCTCCTTACTACAAAGCCATGGTTACCATGGTGACTTCAGAATGGTGCAGGGATAAAGTATACACTCTAAAACCGTGACTGCGAGTTTTAGACTGCGAGTGACTTCAGTGATGCCACAGCCATGCATAGTCAGGAGTCCAAGAGAGCAAAATCAGCCCTGCTCGCTGGGTGAGATGGATGGAGTTATCTGCTATTGATCAGAGCAACGCTAGCCAATAATCCACATCCATGAACTCTTGTGTATGCAGGAGGGCAGGTAGCATGCCCTGTGATGTTGCATGATCAGCAATTTGAAGAGGTGTAGTCGGCAGAGGTGCGCATCTCAGAGGAATCAGTTTTGCCTTCACGTTCACAGGCATAACGAGCTTGTGGATGGGAATTGGGTATGACTAAATTGGAAGAAATTGGGGTTAATAATCACTATCCCTTTAATTAATTTACAACATGCCACAGTCATAAGCTGTTATGCTGACAATTAGCCAGACAAATAATAAAATCAATAGTAATGGTGTCACCCTTACCTTTAATCGTAGCTTAGGAAGTCCTTCAGTTTCTTAGCAATAGGTCCTCTCCGCAGTATTGTAAATAGGTTTTAAGAAGATTTTTTGATTGACATTTGGAAGAACTGTTTAGATAACCACTAACCTGGACTGTAGGGTAGCCACAGCAGCTTTTACAGAAGATAAGTTCCATTGCAGGAAAAAAAAAATGAAGCTTTCAGTTTCATAGAAAAGCCCTCTGTATGGACAGTTCTTGAATGGCACACTCAGCCCAAAGAGTTCATATGTGGAACTCATGCAATCTCTTAGATTGACTTGCTGCTGACGGAAAAGCAAAAGAGCATGGCTCTGTCCAATTGTAATTCACTGATTCTGATCTCGTGCTGTGGTTCTTTTCAGTCTGAATACAGCATCTTTCATTATTGGCTCCAGAGCCTCTGATTTAATTTCCTCCCTTCTCTCTAAAGTTACAGAGCGGTTCTCCTTCTGCGAAGCTAAACGTGAGCAATGCTGTAAAGATTGAACACTGGGGTCCTCTGACATCCGGCTTAGCGAATTTGAAGACTAACATGTCATCCAGGAAGCGAATGGAGTTTCTAATTCTATTTGACACCCATCTAATGAGAAACACATTTTAACTATTAACGAAGGATGATGAAACAAGTGGAGAATTTTATGCGATGGTAATTGCTTACCAAGTTATTTGTCAGCATTGGGCAAATCTCTGGAGTGCAGAAAAATAATACTACTACTAGTACTACTACTAATAATAATAATAAGGCTGAGACTGCAGTAGGAGGCACGGTGAGGAGAGGTGAGAACGCCGATGTCTCATCCTGCATTTAGAGTTTAAAGCTGGTTTAAATGTGTGTGTAGGATGCGATTTTATTTCTTTCAACTCAGCAGCCACTGACCTTGTCCTGGTCATTCTGTCATCATGAATCCAGCCGTGCCTGGAGGAGCTTCTCGGCGTGTGTAGGCGTACAGGCATGTACTGCTCTCCGGCTCTACGCTGGATTGTCTGAGATCTCAGCAAAGGAATTTAGCAGAACCCCCAGCTCACAACAAATCAGCTGCTACTATTGAGATGAAAGCCAAGAGCAACAGTCATATTTCAGCAGTGCAGACCAGCACCGTCTGCCAAATGAATTCTGCGTAGCAGATGCTGAATTTTTACAGACGACACTGTGATGGGCCTTAAATCTCAAAGCCAGGAGAATCACAGCCTAGGGTTTGTGGGCAAAATTTCTTAGATACCATCAGAGTAAAAATCTAAGCCCCATTAAGCTTAGATATGTTGCAGAGACTTAGAGCAAACTGAATGTATGGTATTATAGAGATTTATGATACCGTATATTCCTTTATGTTTTATCAGTAAGGCTGCTCAATAGCATTGTATTGGAAAGCAAAGATTTCGCTTCAGAAAAGGCAAAATAAACTCTGTATCTTGGGGCATGTATTATATCAGTTCGAGAAAATTACACTGACCCAAACTCTAACTTGTCTCTTTTCTCTTGTAGTTTTCAGCTACAATAATTATTAGTTATAATAATAATCACAAGACTAAAAGACCAAAGACTAAAATCTTTTTTTTTTTTTTTTTTTTTTTTTTAAACCAGAATGCTTACCAAGTTACACGCTTAGGTTCTCACAAATTAATAAAATAACATTTATTAGCAGTTCTGATGTCTATCTATCACACGAAAACATGGCTGCCATCAGACAGTCAGCATTCAGCAAGCATTTCGCAGGCTTAGCATTGAGTTACCGTAACTGGAACTGGAACTGGATGCTTATCTGTGATCTCTTTTGTGTTCTATTTAACTTTGCCACTGGGGGCACTGTTTGCGAAGGGAGCTTAGACCCTGCAGGTCACAGCTTTATATATTTTTATGCTGCTTACATTCAACATGACTATGTGTCATTAAATCTCATCATTCCATTTCATCCCAAAGGTGTTCAGTGGGGTTGAGGTCAGGGCTCTGTACAGAGCACTCGAGTTCTTCAGCACCAATCTTGGCAATCCATGTCTTTATGGTGCACAACCTTGTTTTGTACACAGGGGCATCGGCATGCTGGAAACAAGTTTGAGCCTCTTAGTTCCAGTGAAGCAAAATTGTAATGCTACACAAGTACATTCCGCGTAACTGTGTGCTTCCAACTTTGTGGCAACAATTCGGGGAGACTTAAAGTATACTGAATATACAGTGTTATAGAGACTTATATGCTCAATATCATTGTATTGGAACACTAAGATTTGGCTTCAGACAATGGCAAAATAAACTTTCGGATCACTAGATAGGATAGAAGAAAATGGAATTTAATGATCATATCAGTTTGAGAAAATGAGAATAACCCCAAATCTAGCTTGTTGCTTTTCCATTTTCCAACTACAATAACTGTTATTATTATTATTATTATTATTATTATTAATAATAATAATAATAATAATAATAGCACTAAAGATTCCAATGACCTCTTTTTGTGCATTAGATAATTGTCAGATTTGCTAATAAATGCCATTTAATTCCTTTATAACTTTGTGGGAACTGAAAAGAATGTTCATCTTAAAAAAAAAAAAAAAAAAAAAAAAAAAGAAAGAAAGAAAGATTGTAGTGTCATACAGTCTCCATCTGGTTTGCCTCAGGCTTCTCTTAGCCATAAACTTTCTGTTGATTTTAAAGCACAAGCTGCATTTGCAGTCATTAAGGGTCAGCAGATGATCCTGAAGCCTTTGATGCAAATGCCTTGATACAAAGCACTAGAGTCTCTCTTGTTCCACTTTAGGAAACTGGGGCGCATTCTTACTCATCTCAAATCTTTCTTTTTTTCTGTTCTTTAACTTTTTAAGACTTTATGGTGTCCACGGAGCTTGTGAAAATCACCTGATTATCATATTGCAAAGAGGTTTTGCTGATGCTGCTGGCTACACACACAGCAGGAGGAACTTTCAGTGGTTGGAGTAAGTAGCTTTGCAAGAGAGGGTGGGACAAGAACGAATAAGGGGTTTACCTAGGGGAATAAGGCAGAAGGCTGAAGGAAAATTTGGACAGATGCAGAGAAATGGGATGGAGAATGGACAGAGAAATTGGATTATATGGTGCCTGCTTGACTCAAATATTGGAAACAAATCCTTTCTGAAATCCTTGACTTATTTCTTACTGCTTATTCCTTAAACTGGTTAAACTGCTATTTTGCATTTTAATAGTCTTTTTTAATAGTTATTGTTAAATAATATTCTTAATTGTTGCTGTTTAAGGAATTAAATACAATGGGGTGTGTTTTTTATAGGAAAATAATCAATGACAGGTTGGTATGATGCAAGCCAATGCAAAGTGGATTTACTGTTACCACCCTGAAGTGGATTAATTTCCTATAACATCATGTAGCAAAGTGGGCTTTTTTCCCTCTTACACCACATCAGTTGGCCAAGGATTACAATTTATAATTTAATAACGAACAACTTAATGTGCTTTTTAACCATTTATAGTTGCATGTAATATCATGGAACATCCGCAAAACAAGTTTCTTCCTGTTATCACTTACATTACAGCAGCTATAAACAGCCGTCCCCTCAGCAGCCTCTTTTTTATTCTCTCTCTTGATGTTTATAAGATTAAAAAAAATAAAACCTCAATCTAAAAGTCCAAACTTTTCTGTCCTGGTGGTGGATGGTGCAAAACTTACTCTCCGTAACAAAGCGCTGACAGTGGAGTCTCCGTCCACGAATGTTAAATAACTGTCTTTTCACCAAAATCTTCACAATATTAACGATACTTTTTTTCTCTGGTAAATGACAACAGCTGTTCATTTTTAGCCTTAGTCTTATGTGGAATGTCCACCATACATGTCCCTGTGAATGAACCGTTACTGTCAATAATAGCATATTAGAACGAGTGCATTAATATAAACCTATAAAATTATTTCAGTTACTGTCAAATCTGTGCTGTTCTAGAAGCTTAATCAACACCTTCTGACCAGTCAGATTTGAGAATTCAACATCACTGTTCTGTAATGAAGAATAATGAAATGCTTTTCATTTTGTCTCTCAATTATATGAATTCTAAGGCCAATTATTAGAGTACTTAATGGGCTGCACATCAAATTTAATGTTTTTTTTTTCTTTCTCCTTTCAATTATAAATATTCAGGTCAGTGAATTAGCACTCTGCTGATCAGTTATGAATCATTGCTCCTTAGAGTAGATTTTCTAATTTAGCCAAACTATCTGCATTCATTTGTGAAAGGTCGCAGTTAACGTTCTTGGAAGTTTATCCTCTGTGTCTGAGCTCTCGAACTGTAATTAACCTCCTTGATAGCTCTGTGACTGTTTTCTAAAATGAAGCATGAGTTTACATGTAAATGCCCTTTAAAAAAATTTTTTAGAATTAAAAAAAAAAATCAGGAATAATTCATGTCTTTGGGAATAACTCACATTAGATTTGCAGAGATGGATAATTAAAATTAGCTATGCTTACAAAGTAATGAATGATTCTTCACAATGCTGTTCTCTCTCATGGCCCTATGGCAAACGAATCCTACTATTCTGAGGCTTCTTTAGTGAGGACATTTCACAAGTACTTTGTGTCATTTTTTTTAGACAATTTTTCTGACTAGAGCTCAAACTGACCATTTTATAGTGTAAAACATCTAATCTGAAAAAGTAAAAAATGATCCATCGTTCATCAAAATGATCATTCATTCATTCATCTTCAGTACGTGCGTTATCTTGGTCAGGGTGACGGTGGATCTGGAGCCTGTACCGGGAACACTGAGCATGAGGCATGAGATGGGACATCAGTCTATTGCGAGGCACCATCCACATACACACACACACACACACACACACATTGACACCTAGGGTCAATTTTAGTGTAGCCAATTTGCCTACCTGCATGTTTTTGGGAGGTGGGAGGAAGCTGAAGGTCCTGGAGGAAACTCACGTGGAGAAAATGTGGTTTTAAAAAAACCTGCTTTTTTAAAATTTATTAGGGGCCCAAGCACAAACCGTAAGTCCGATCGAGCTGAAAGTTGTTGTAGTGCATCATTATAATGTGATTTCTAATGATCACTGATTTACTTGAAACACATGGCCTCCATCAGCCAATCAGCTTTTACATTCAGCAGCCATTTTATAGGATTAGCATTGCGCTAACTGAGCTGAAAATTGAACGCTTTGTTCATCTGTTGTCTCACAGAAATAGAAAGGAGAACCACAGTGGAATTTCACGCATATGCAGTTGATTGTCAGATTGTTAGTTATTGATGTCTGTAGTCAATTTCTTAATCAGTGATATTTTGGATATTATGTTTGTATATTTTTGCAATATATATGGTGATTTGTTGTTTAAGGGCATATAACTTTCCTATAGCTTACAGTCTGTGTGCTAACACTTTATAGAACTGGCAAAAATACTTTGCCATTTGTGATGTCCATCCATCCATAAAATCTGTCTGCATATCTGTTCCTTTATTGATTTATTTTTTTACCTTTCTTTTCTTTTCTTTTCTTTTCTTTTCTTCATTTACTGGACCAGAAAATGAACCCATTCATGAACTCTGATTCAATTCAGCCTTCTGTTTCACCCACTCATTTAATTCCAGACAGAAGCCATTTTTAGCTTTTTTTTTGATTAACTTCAGTGTCTCATATGATTTGTTAAATATGTTGAAAGATTACATTTGTTCATGTTGCACCATTTGTAGCACTTCTTTCTGAGCAGAATGATTATATTTTTCTGTTTGACCTTTCTGTGGTAATATGGTAAAAGAAGGGCAGGTACACACTTGCTAAATGAAAGTCGGAGGATTAGGTTATGCTGGCCTTTGCTGTAATTCTCCTTGTCTTTTCTGTGTGCATAATTTAACAATGAATGAAAAACTGCAAGGCGTCCTAACCCGGAATTTGAGCCTCTCTGAATGGTGATTAAGGATGTGCCAAATATATTGACTTTAACTGATAAATTCAGTTTTAAATGAACTTTTGCTAGGTACTAACCACTGCATGCCAGGAACACCCCACAAGACTTGAACATTTGGAGATACTCTGACCTAGTCATCTAGCCATCACAATTTGGCCCTTGTCAAAGTCACTTGCCCATTTTTCCTGCTTCCAACACATCAACTTTGAGAACTGACTGTTCACTTGCTGCCTAATATATCCCACCCCTTGATAGTGCCATTGTAATGAGATAATCAATGTTATTCACTTCACCTCTCAGTGGTTTTAATGTTATGGCTGATCAGTGTATGTTTAATGCTGGACTCTGACAAACATGACTACTTCTCTACAGTCATGCTGTATTAACCTGTAGTAGTTTTGCATAATTTAAAATAAGTCATTTTTCTTTGCATTTCCGACAAAGCTGATAATGTGCGGCGTGCAGTTCTTTTACATTAAGAATCCTGTAATCAGATATACAGATCAAATTAATGCATGTAGTTTTTTGTCTGTTGTTAAGCCCCTTTTTCTCAATTAAATGTCAGCAATTGGTATGCTAGAAATAACACACAATAATGAGTGCATATACAGTATATTAACATATACTGTATTCTCCGCCTTTTAGCTTTGAGTTATACACGCAATAATTAAATAGCCTGATACTGTGCAGATCTTTAAAACAGATTGAGTGCACTTAATCACAGAATTACTTGTTTATGCAGACCATCTTTTAATGGATGCATTGTTCTGGCTGTCTTTTACATATACTATTTTTTTTTTTTCATTTCAGTTTGTCGTTTTATCAAAACAAAAATTTCCTAGCTTGTGTTGGTGTCTTAAAAAAAAAAAAACACTGGATGTTTTTCATAGTTATACTGATCGACATTGGCTTCACAGGTGTATATTAATGCGTTCTGTTGTATACTATAGTAACGACTAATTCACAGTGATGTTTATGTGTAGTTGTCGATGTTGGGTGAAGTTTTCTGTAAGGAGACGTTTATTTTGCATTTTTTTGAAGTAGTGTCAGTGCTTCGGTGTCAGTGCTTTGTAACAGTCAGAGGTAAAGCTGTAGCTTTTAAGTTTTGCGACACAAGAAAGTCTTCAGGATTAAGGGACTTGCAGTTTCTCAGTAGCATGACAAGCTGCATTTTATTTGTCTTATTAACTTCAAGATGAAGAAAGAGAGCAGCTGGTGAGGGAGCGATTTATAACTGTGATACCATAAGTGACGAAAGGATCTAACTTCTTTAACAGATGTTCCACAATATTAAATGTAACTATAAATGGGTAAGAAGTATGCCGTGTTGTTTTACTCGATCTTAGACTCGCACTTTTTCCAGCTTTTTTTTCATGCTACAGAATCAGCGTTTAACTGCAAGTCATTTATTATCTAATAACACAATCACAGGTATGAATTACCATTTCTTCTTATTGATTTGTTGAAGTTTGCTCTTTTTTTTTTTTTTTTTTTTACCAAGTCACCACTGAGAATATTTTACGGAATCTATTATTCATTATTCTGCAGTCGTATTTCATTTCTAAATAAAATATACTCCTTTCCTATATATTAAGCTGTAGGCCTGTTAATGAAAAGCTGCAGAATTAGCTCTGTGAAAGAATAAAAAGGAGGATAATAAAAAAAAATGAGGGAGTTATGAGGAGTAAATATTTGTGTCACATTGTTTAAGTCTTTTATGGAAAACAAAAGTTAATCTCATATGTATTGTGATTGCTTTTAATCTGTGCTCAATATTAACATGATATAATCCCTGCTATCGGTTTGGAATTCTTTTTCTACTCATGTTTAGTGGAACAGATAGCATCCGTTTTAACTCCTTGCCTTTGCATTGCTTTCTTTTGGATACTGTTTAAAAAAAAAAAACGCAATTTCAAGTTAAAATTGATGAATGTGGTTCGTGTAATTTATTAGAAATCATGAATGTGCGTGAATGTTGATTCCCAGTTGTTTTTCTTGTCATTTTTTTATTCACCTTATCGACATTAATCATCTTAATCATACTAATTATTAAGCAATTAAGACCTTATTGCAGAGAAAATGTTCAGCTTAATATCTTTACAATAATCTTATGAATTGTCTGTTGTTAATTTTTTTTGCAATAATGACATGGGTAGGATAGTAAATGAATGCTAAACGCACTCACTGTCCAGTTTATTAATTAAGTGGCCAGTGAATGTTATTTTATTATACTGAATCTTTAGCTTTTGGTGATATTTAGAGGCACAGGAGAAGAGCTAATGGATTCTCTGGATGACTTCCATTAACACTAAACTGTCTTGTGTTCACATTGCACTTACGTAACGCTCTATGGAGCAGGAAAGGCTTTGTCCAGAATTGGTCAGGTTTTTTCTGAATCCATCTGTTTTGGTTTAATATAATAGGAGTCATGTGAATCATTCTCTTTACATTCATGGATTGAGAGGAAAAGAAGACAAAGGGTTTATCTTCAGATGCCTACCAGTGGTGCTATACTCTAGACCTAACAATATATAAAATGCATGTTTACAAGAACCACATCCTCAGGTCTGGATTCATGTTTCTGTCTTTCTCTACTTTTGATAGACATGCTGCAGGACAGAGAACATTTTGGTCAGCCGTTTTTATATATAGGAGCATAGATGCCACACTAGTCACTGTTGCTATATACTGTGATAGGTCAAAGTCTCCTTAACATGAAGGGAGTTGGCCCAAATACTCTAGTTTGCACTCAAGACTTGTTTGGGGGATTTGCTCTTAATGGATCGTTTGCTTTCACATAGAAGAAATCCTTCCAAACCGCGGCCTGTGCAATTCCATATGTCACTTTTTGTGCACACAGGTTTGCAAAGTGGTAGACAGTAGGTTCATTTGTTTATTATTTGGGGATTTCCTTTGGTGGTGGTGATCAGTGGTTTTTATCTGCATGGAATATCATTGTATAGGAATACCTGCAAACAAGAAGCCATTCTCGTATAAGAAGATTTTTATCCATGCAGGCCAGCATGAAACATGCATTTTTCCTGATGCTCTCACTGCAAGCACTCGCACCAGAAAGGTGGAGCTAATTACAGTGCTCCAGTCCTGTGAAAGTCTGGTTTTATACATCAATAAGATGTGCAATCTCCTCCATTGACCATAGCGAACCATACCGACAAGTTGAACAAATCACATTACTCAGCATGCAGGGCTGAGGGCAGATAGTTTCTTCAACTGATGCAGACCACACTACGGTTCGGTGAAAGTTAGTCTCAGGCCTCCGTTTTCAAGAGGTCCAAGAATTTGGTCTCTGGATTGATTAGAGCTTGAAAACTGCATTCATACTTCACTAAACTTACCATATTAAGCTTACTATTTTGTCTGGGAGAAAAAAAAACGTGTGGGGTCATGCATATGCCAGTGCAAATCTATGGAAATAAGAGCATCTACCCTTATAAATTATCTGTAACTTGGTGATGTAAATGTAAATATACACCGATCTGCCATAACATTATGACCACTGACAGGTGAAATGAATAATATTGATTATCTCGTTACAATAGCACCTGTCAAGTGTTGAGATATATTAGGCAGCAAGTGACCAGTCAGTTCTTGAAGTTGATGTGTTGGAAACAGGAAAAATGGGCAAGCGTAACAAAGGCCAAATTGTGATGGCTAGATGACTGGGTCAGAGCATTTTTAAAACGGCAGGTCTTGTGGGGTGTTCCCGGTATGCAGTGGTTAGTACCTACCAAAGTGGTCCAAGGAAGGACAACCGGTGAACTAGCGACAGGGTCATGGGCGCCCAAGGCTCACTGATGCGCGTGGGG
>CM075025.1:8520061-8536518 GCA_037576675.1 Pangasius sanitwongsei | reverse complement strand
AGGGCTGTTTTGGCAGCAAAAGGGGGACCAACACAATATTAGGCAGGTGGTCATAATGTTATGGCTGATCGGTGTATCTACCCTGTCAATAATTGTCTAATTGCTGAACCCTGGAGCAGAGTGGTGGGGTATAGCTCAGTGTCCATTTGAAAGGACATGATCCTAAGCCATCATAAGACTTGCCAGTCCTAAGCAAGCATTTTTACTGCTGTTGATGTTTTAATAATATTTTAAATCTGTTTTGATATGATATTTTAAATCTGTTACATGCTTATTCAAATTAACTTTGAAATTAGCCTAAATATAAAAATAATCAGATATATATGTACTTCAATTGTATTACGCTGCCATCAGGGCAAATTGTCCAGATGCATAGTGTTCAGTTTCACTGTTAGACAGCTGACACGTCTTCTCCTGAAAGCCAATGTTTTCTGCTTTTTACTGTGAATCAATTGTCTTGGCTCTCAATTCCCTTTAATTAAACAAAGGCAAGTCCCGCTAATTGTACTAGTAGTCTTTTTAATGATAATGTTCAGCTATATCCTATGTTAATAGCATATGAAAAACCTTGGCTCTTGCCTTTCTGTTGTCAAAGGCACTTTTCTCTGTCTAAGAACCATCGCCAAGCTCAAATTGTTCTCTTTTAATGAACTAAAGAAAATCATTCATGCATTCATTCCCCCCTGCAGTAACTTTTGCAGTTTGCTGTACATCGTGTTTAATCAGTGCTTATTGTCCTGGTTACAGTTAGTGCACAATGCTGCTGCTAGGTCACTCATGGGAACCAAAGAGAGAGCATAGTACAGTACACCCCTGCTTGCATCACTTCATTGGCTTCGAGCTCATTTTAGGCCTCAAAGTGCTTTTATTTGGCTTTTAATGCTTTTAATTGCTGCTGCTTTGTGAGTTTTGCTAATTTACTCACATCTTCAGTCGCTCAAAGATCCTTGAGGTCTTCCTTTCTGAACCTGTTCACCGCTTCTCGGTCAAGGCTGAAACTTAATGGCTGATTATGCTTTTACAGTTTCAATATTTACATCCAGCCTTAAAACCTGTAATTGCACACTCACATTTGAACAGGGCCAGTAGGAAATAGTGTATATTTCCACACTACAGTTGAGTATTGTACCTTGTTTATCCTGTTGTTTCAAGTGTTATTTTACTTCTGTTATTTTTAATCCTCTGTTCTATCCTATATACAGAACTTTGCTTAGTTGTTTTGAACAGGCTAATAATTGCAAAGTATATGCTTCATATAAAAATACATTTATAAATTGGTCAAGTAACGTAAATTACTAAGAACTAAAAGGAACTAAGGCATGGCACTCAATCACACATCCAACTACAAATCTAATCTTACTGAACCTCACATGACCTAACAGACATTAAGAACATTAGCAACAAGGACTGAGGAATAGATTAAGACAGGCTAAATAGTGTTAAGCAGTAATAAACAGTAACTTTACCTGGCAAACATCTATAACCCTACCTCAACTCCTGCATAAAGTCCCTGAGAAGTCAGTGATTTTTGCACCCAAATTTTGCCCAGTGTGCTGGGATTTTTTTGGTCACTGTATTATTACATATGTCTTATATGATAGTGTTATTGTCTTCATTAGTATTCTAAAATACTAGAAAATAGTAAAAAGAAGGAAAGCCCAAGTGTGTCCAAAAGTTTGACTGGTAGTGTATGCAGTGCAGTTGATGGCACTACAGTTAAAAGTGGAAAGCACGTATAACCAGGACCCTTGAAATTATAGACACATAAAAATGTCACTTTAAGACTTAAGGCACTTAAGGATTTTAAACAAAGAAGTGCTTGATCAGCGACACATGCATGCCAGGACTTTACAAGACATTACACTGAATTTTTCACAGAAAATATATAGGACCTACTTATTAAGACATCTCTATACACCAGTGCCTGTGTTTTCACCACCATTTCACACAGAAATGTGCATTCATATTTGTAATAAGGAGTTTTTGCAATGCAAGCTTACTATAATATCCCAAGTTCTTGCTAACAGTCTGATCATGCACGCACATTCTCAGTCATCTGAAGAGCCATTCTTCTGGTTTTCCTTACATATCACACTAACACACGAGTATTAGTGCCATTGAATGTGTGCTTTTGACTGCGATTTCCAGCCCTGTTTACTGATGCCATTCCCATAGATCTAAATGCAGGTGCAGCTTCAGTCACTGTTGTGCATCTTTGTGACTGAAGCCACTGCCCCAATAATGAACTGTCTTTCAAAGTCACTTAGATCTTTTCCTCTTGCCACCAAAATTAGGTTTGCTGAGCTCGTTCAGCATTTTCTACATGGCATAGGGAGTGGTAGGATGTCAGTCACTTAATTGTATCAAGCAGTGCACCTGTCTGGAAGCATCTGCACCTGTATTTCTCCACTCATTTATTCAGTTTTACTTTAATTTGTCATTCATCTGTATGGAAGATAAAATCTTGCTTTCTCTGCAGTTTTCTGAGTCTCGTCCCTTCCAAACTGGTAACGTGGGCCAAATCGTAATCATGTCGTCCGCTGCACATGTACATGATATGGATATAAAAAGTAGAGTGGTGTGCAGTTATAATGTAGCCTGAAGGCTTTCATTTTTTTGGTAAGACTCAGTGTTGTGACGTTAAGTGCTGAAGGTTAAAACAGCAGGAAGCTTTCTACACACTCCCTGCTGCAAACACAAGGTCCTCATGTCTGTGTGATAGCATGCAACACTACATTATTATGCGTTAACCAACCACGGAATGCTTGCTGGTGCCAGACAGGCTGGTTTTGAGTATTTCAAAAATTACAGCATCTAGACTTTACACAGAGTGGTACGGAAAAAAAAACAAAAAACATCCAGTGAGCGGCAGTTCTGCAGAAGGAAGGAAACGCCTTGTTGATGAGGGAGGTCAAAAGAGAATGACCACAATGGCTGTAGCAGGAAGCCTACTTTTTCTACAGGAAGGCTATGGTAGCTCAATTAAACACTCTTTACAGGCGTGGTGAGCAGAAAAGCATCTGAGAATGTAAGATACATCGAAGTTTGAGGTGGATAGGTGGGCTTCAACAGCAGAAGACCAAATTGGGTTCAACATCTGTTAGCCAAGAACAGGAATCTGACGATACAGTGGGTACAGGCTCACTGAAACTGAACAGCTGAAGATTGGAAATCAGGCAATGTCCAGATGAGATGGGAACCACCTGAAACCTATAATTTTTTATTTTATTTTTTTTTATCACATGGCAGAAAAGCCAGTTCACTGAAGGGGAAAGGACGTGGGTTGTGAAAGACGCACATACATTACTTTCACTTCATTCCGAGTTTATTTAGATGAACTTTAACCTGTGTGCCTCAGTTTTGCAAAACAAACAGGGAGGGCTGTAAACTCTGGTTGGTAAAAGCACAGGGCAGAATGTGAGGTTTATCATTTGCGCTATTTAGCATTTTTACTGTTAGCATACAGAGTGCTTGAGATAAAATTCTGTTTTTTTATCTCCTTGCTAGAATTTTCCTCTTAGCACTGTTGGCACCTGTATAATACTTTAACCTCAGAAATGTGAATTAAAATTCCAGGTTTATTTGCATTCATGTTGGATTTAGAGTTAGTAAATGATGAATCTTTTCCGTGCATTGAGTTGCCCTTGAGCCACTGTCTGAGTCATCAGTGCAGCAATCATATTTCTGAACCTTTTTGTAACTTTGGAGCTTGCCATTAGAGAGAGGGGGAAAAGCAAGATTTCAATTTACGGCTTTTAAATTACATCATTAAATGTTATGACGTCAATGCACTGCTCCATAGTGTCAACAGATTTTAGACCATTTCTATTGCCGTTCAGATCAGTGAGAAAAACATGCTGATTTAAATGCTCTATTTTCCTTCGCTAATGTGTTGTAATGTGTGATTTGGATTTAAGCCTAGTAGTAACGATAATCCTGGGAATTATGTTCAATCATGTTCAGTTTGCTTCTAGTTTTGCACACAGCTATAATGATGCAGTTAAGGGTAGCTTACGTTGTTGCAGGCTGACAGTGCATTAAATTCAAGTTTGGCACAGAAGTGCTTTGTTAGCGCCAAGAAAATGGTAAGAGATGATGTGTGGCCTGCTGTTTTGCTGTAATGAAGCTGCTGGTTTATTTATTTGTTTATTTATTTTTTTAATTTATTTTTTTAATTTATTTATTTAAGTTTTGTGGATTTGTGTTTATGCACTTATTCAATTGACAGTTGTTGTAGCTTTTAGGAAAGCAAAACTTTGACCTTTGTGTGTGTGTGTGTGTGTGTGTGTGTGTGTGTGTGGGTGTAGGATGCAGGAGGAGAGAACGCAGCCACCCACGGATCCTCTGAGGACAGAAAGGAGAAGGTGCCCAGCCCTCACCTTAGTCAGCTGGTGGTTCTGACGGCCAGCAGCACGCTGTATGGGCTGGCAGAGCGCGTAGTCGCCACAGAGTCACTGTAAGACCACCACTTCTGTTCTTTTGCATTTTTATTCTTCCACACATTTACCTTCTAGGACAACTGGCATATTGCAGTCAAGATGTGAACCCAGCAAAGTATTTCAGCGGACTGAATTGTGTAAATGGGAAAAAAAAAAGTTGTTCAGCAACTCTAAACATGACCCAGCTCAGCTTCTGTAGCAGATCCTCTGTTGCGTCTTGTTTAGCTCAAGGCAGCTCATCAGACCAGAGACTCGCTAGGGGGCTAGAGATGTTAGTTCAAAAAGGGGAGCATTTTCAGAATTTCATAGATTTATTTTTCATTTACCCTCTCTGTTCTGATTAGTGAAGTGAAGACATGGCTGGTTAAAAAAAAAAAAACAAAGGGACAAAGAATTATTTGTTCTTTCTCTGCTTCAAGTTCAAAACCTTTGTGTATCATCTGTGTCTCATTCTGGGTTCATGGCGCTAGTCAAAAGTGGTCATGTGAAGTGCCACTATGAAACACAGCACTTCAGATTGCCTCATTTATAGCTGTAAACTAATCATTGGTAGTTAAGCATTAAAAGGTGAGCGTTGTCACTATTCAGCCAGGTTAGTTGTTTATCTGGACCTTTGTAAGCAAGGCATTTTACGTAACTGGACCTTTGCAGTGATGTTCTGGACGGCTCCCGTCCTCTTCTCACCTGTGGTGTCCAATATGCTGTAGTCCAGGGGTGTCCACATTTTTCTTGTTGGGGACCAGATGGAGAAAAGATACGTAGTTAGATGCTGCAGACTCTTGGTATTAATTCAAATAAAGAAGTGATATGCCTACTTGATTAGCACCACTACCTTTTTAATTTAAGTGACTAACTCAGTAGCTGGAGTTTAAGCCGTTTCTGCTGAATGCCTGAAAGTGTTGCATTAATATATCACCACTTAATAATTTTTGTTGGAACAGTGATGTCCCTGGGACTGCTGAATTATTGTTGAATTGCGTGAAAGTCCTGTTGTGGAGATATCAGTAGGATAAAAATTAAATGCACATGCTTTGCATGATTCTTGCTGCTTTAGGTCGGGTGAAAAATCTTCCATTCACAGAGTGACTGAGTTTCTGGTAAGATTGATGCTGTTTATATTTTGTATCTTATCTAGTCACTCTCTCTCTGCAAGAGGTTTTCCATGCTTGACTATAAGTTATTAGTCTAGCTGCCAGTTGTTTCACCTTTCATTTCATAATGTCTCTTAATGTTAAACTCCGGAATTACCACAACTCATTCCTGACAAATTAAACAGACACACTTTCCTCTGAAATTAAAAAAAAAAAAAAATCTAAGTTCTCATCCAGCCAATGACTATACAGTACACATCAATCGAATGCGTTCAGTTTAGCATCCAATCATTTTAGCATAACATCAAATCATTCCAGTTTAGCATCCAGTCAGATTAATCAATGTACCTTCTCATGCTATATAATGTAGTTAGCGCTATAGCTGTCTGTATGCATTTGAAGATGAATAAGTCACTGCGGTGTCGACTTGAGGATGAGCAGCACTGGCTCTATCTCAGGACCCTACCTCAGTACCCTACGTCAAACCACTTTGAGGTGAGGTTTGCTAATTTGCTAACATTAACTGGCTATATTTAATTTAGTTTTCATTTTATTTTTACTTTTTAATACTTGATCATATTTAAAAGAAGCAACTTTTTTTAAACTTTCACTTGAGTGCATTTTTTGGCTGGATACTTCTGCTTTTAATTAAGATTTTGATACATTAGCTCTACTTTCATTTAAGTATAATTTCTTAGTAGTTTGTCCACCCCTGCTTCTTCCTCTCATGGGCTTCCTCCAGGCAGTTCTCCCATAGCACCATCAATTCCAGTAAGATGACATTCTTTGTTGACTCAGACACCAGTACCATGTCAGGGCTCAGAGATGTCTTCCTGATATGCTGGGGAAATCTCAGCTGCTTTTCCATGTTAACCAATAAAAGCTTTTTTATATATACTTTAACACTAACACAAAGGAGATGCCAAGACTTTCATCTTTTATTGTACTTCAAAAATGACTAAAATAGCGCGTTTATTGTCGTTGGACCAAACTGTAAACTTCATTTTGTCCAAATTGCTGTAAAAGCTTCAATCGTTTAATTTTTTTCCAAGATAAAGTTCCAGTCATCAAGTGAAAACAGTTAAGAAGGAATAAATTCATGAATGCGCACAAAGATATACACTAATCAGATCTTGATTCTTTACTGTTTGTTTGTGATTTGTGCATACATCAGATATCACAAATACAAAAATAGTTTCAAATTGATCTAGAATTCTCCAGTAGCTTTCTAAAACTGTGTTTATGTGGTTCAGAAGGGCACGACATCATCATGAAGCCATATGGCATACCATTCCATTATTTTTACTGGATTAAAAAAAAAAGAGTTCAATGAATGCTGAAGATTTTTAGACTAGTAAGTTATATATGTCTGAAACTGTGATTCATAGAGGCAGGCAGTTCTGTCATTTTTCTTCTAGCGGTTACAGAAAGGAATTGGGGCAAGTCCTCTGGGACCAACCCCACTCACATGGGTAACTATGGTCATATATTCCTTGAGTGATATCCCAGATTACTTGCCAAATTGCTGCGTTTGGCCTTTTTTTTTCTTCTCAGGGTCAGTTTTATCCATTAAACGGTGCAATGTTGTGGATTCTTGTGACTTGCCTGCATCCCCACTAATCCAAATGAGGGCCAACCTCTGGATGACTTCTGGACTGTTAAATCACCATTTACTTTGAAATCCCTTTCTTGACGTTCGGGTGCTGGTTTTGCTTTCTGCATTTTTCTTTTGTCATCACTTATCTTTTCTGTCTCGCTCTCTCTTTCTTTCTCTCCCTCTTCCTCTGTCACACATACACACAAAAAAAAATCCCTGGAGCTGAGTGACTGAAGAGCTGCTGGAGCTGCATGCCATAATCCAGAGCTCAGAGATATGGCCATCTAGGATGCCAGATGGCTTTCAGTGCATGCCAGGCTTGCAAGCCTACAATCAGACATCCAGCAATTTATGGGAAAGCTGTGCAGGAACTTCATCGTGGATTTCCTTACATTAGTAACGTGCCTATTCCCGATTGCTGGGCACCGGAACACAACAGAGGTGGTAGTTGATATTCCTCATAGTCCTCCATGTGAAGCATGCACATGCTCTGAATGTGCTGCGCTTAATAGTTCCATTACCACAGGGCCCATTTCAGAAGAGGTGAGCTCCAGTACCACACTCTCTCATGCTTAATGGAATAATCAATGAAGGCCAGAAAGCTTGTGCAGGGATCAAGATAAGAGGTGACAGAGATAAGGGCAGGAAACAGGCTGCTCATTAATGTCTAAGCATCATATTTATACCAGCATGACCTGAATAACTTAAAATTACAGTTTCAAACTCCCTCTCATATCTCAGCTAAATTGTTTTCCAGTTCCACCTTTCATTCTATTTTTTAATATGCCAGAAATGGAAAGAAAACAGAAAAATGTTCTACTAAGGCACTTTTTTTTTTTTCCCCTCAACATTCTTCCACCGACCTACTGACTAGATAATAAATAATTTGTTATGTTGGACTCTGTGAAAATGTATTTCCATTCACTGTTTGCATCTGAATTTATTTTCTACATGTTTATTGTAGCTTGTAATGGATTTTGTTTTGCTGCATTGGGTCATCACTCTTTTTTTCTGTTTTTTATAAATAGTTGATTGATTACATTTACAGTTAGTACGTTTGCCTCGCACCTCTGAGTTCGCATGTCCTCCCTGTGCTTAGCGGCATTTCCTCCGGGTACTCCGGTTTCCTCCCCCAGTCTAAGGCATGCATTGTAGGTTGACTGGCATTTCCAGATTGTCTGTAGTGTGTGAATGGGTGTGCGATCACACCCTGTAGTGGATTGGCACCTTGTCCAGGCCCCCCCCGCCCCAAGTTTCCTGCTATAGGCCATAGGCTCCCCCACGACCCTGTGTAGGATAAGTGGTATGGAAAATGGATGGATGGCTGGAAACCAACAACATATTTAAAGTGAGTTAGTAACAAAAATGCTCAAATAGGCTGTTATAATATTTACAGTAAGACATTATATTTTGGATCTTTGTGAATTTCTCTGGCTGTTTTCAGGGTTTTTTTTCTTCTTCTCTTTGGGCTGAGTTTCTTCAATTCTTGAGTGATGTTTTTTGATAATGGTGTCCTTAGCACATTGATATTTCTTTTCATACTCTGCTACAGCTTTGTGAAAGGTCAGTTGGATTCAGGAAAGCAGATATCACAAGAAGCTATCATGAGAAAATATTGACGTTTCACAAAGCTGTAGCAGAGTATGAAAATATATCAACTGTATATATTTTTTTTGGTTTGTTTGTTTGTTTGCTTCTTTAGCTGTGTGGTGGTCAAAACGCTTCATGAAATGTTGACTTTTTTTTATTATAATTTTAAAAAACTAAAACTATTAAACTAAAAAAACGATAAAAGGCCTTCCTGGACTGAGTTATGTTTCTGTTTTTATATACAATATCTCAACTAAAGGAAACATTTAATATTTGTTTAAGTAAAAGGGAGATAATTGCACTTAAAAATTGCATTCAAATTCCACTAAAAGACACCAACATATTGACTAAAATTCCTTCAATTTATTGGTTTAATTTCCACTTAATTATGTAATGAATAAAATCTAGAAATACTAAATATGACTATCTATGATGGAAAATGAATAATCACATTGATCGTAAATATAGTCCTTTTCTTGTGGTACACATCAGTCATGGCATTTGACAAACCAGAGCCTCAACATCACTCTTGACTTGAATAATGACTGTTCTTACGTTAGTAGTAAAACAATCACTAATTAATTCAGTTCTAAATTAGTAACTAATAAATTAGTTCTGTTGTCTAAATTTCCCCTTTTTTTGATTAGCATTAAAACATCTGTGCGTCACGGATAATTTGACTACTGTTATTTAGACCGTTTACTAACTGAATCTATCAGGCTTGCGCCTGCTTCACCATCAAAAAATGTGATCAAAGCATGACATTATTTGTCTTATAAAATCAAACGTAGCTAGCGAGTTAGCAGTTAAAACTTCAACTTTATTCAGGCTGACTTTTTACAGCTGTGTTGTTCATTACTTGCCTAATGTGATTTCTGCAGACAGAAAGCATAGGCAAGGTTATAAAGTAAAAAAAAATTAAAGCATTTCTAGGTCATCAAAGTATGTTATAGGCAGAAAAACCTAATTTTGGTCATAACCCAGTTTTTTTTTTTTTTTCATCTCTTTTGCCTAAATTCTGGCACAGTGACATCTGACAGGTTTTCCCAGACTGCCGCACAAATATAACTGTCTATATCATGTTTTTTCATGCCGCTCTGCTTCTCTGGAAACGTGTTTGCTCTCTGACAGGGACATGGTCATGCACAGTGCATGTGTGAGCAAAGCAAACGCTTATTTGCAGACTGGTGTGGACGGTTCCAAGCACAGCATGGTTGCACTGGTGGACTCTTGAGGTCCAGTCTCTCTAGCAGCTGTCGAAAATGTCCTAATAGAAAGATGACAGTTTTGATTGCATACTCTGTATTCAGCCTTAGTACAGTGGCTGAAGATTTTGTATTAGAGTAACAGGGTGATGAGTGTTTTAATGTGTGGGTGTTTGTGTGGGGGTGTGTCCTGTACTTTTTCTCTGCGTATATCCTTTTAGCTTGACAGCAGTTCGTTTATAGGCATTCCCGTTGACAAGTTCAGGACATGCTCAGAATTGTTGCTGACCCTCAGCCAAACACATCAGCGTTTACTGACCTTACACCCGGCTGCAGGAAATGCACAGCAAGCTCTGGAAATAGAGATGCAGAATGGCCTTATGGAGTCTTTCTTTGTTTATTTTATTTCATTTCTAAGAGCAATTGAGTGGGAGAGCCACAGCTGAATGTAAATCACTGTACAGAAATGTTAAATCTGCACAGCCAACTGCTGAACCAAAGGCTCTTTCAAGTGTAAAAGTTCAATTTCTTGTAGTGTTGTTTTAAGCATTGCATGCCAGTGCACTTGACTTTGTATTACAAGCATGCTCTTTTTCAGCTGTTAGATTGTTTTCTCTTGAATAACTATATGAAATGTTTGCTGAGCTGAATGTGTTAAGTAGGACTGCAAGTGGACACTTATAGTCTATACCAGCTTAGCATATGTGAATTATAAATGAGAGTGTTTCTTCCAGCATCTATAATTATTTGTGTAGTTTCCAGCTGTGTTGAGCCAGAAATCAGTGATTTAGTGATTACTGCATTCTTTAGCTTAATGACCTGTCTGTTTTCTTCAAGCCATCTCCTAAATTGGATAATTCATTTTGATTAAGGAAATGGTTAACATGTTACAATTGATTTTCAGTACATTTATTATTGGAAATGAAGATTTATTAGGTTTAGTTGGAATGTCAAACAAAAAAAAAGGTAAAATAAAATAAAAAGACCCGCCGAGTGATTCGAGTGTGACAGGTTTGTAACCAATTGCACAATTTGTAACTTTGTAATCCAAAGGCCTTATGTAAAAAGATGATGTTCATTCTTTTGGTCATTTCTTTCTTCATTCTGTTCATTCTTTCATTAATTCATTATTTCATTCCCTCATTTCTTTATTTGGTTGTTCCATTGTTTGTGCATTTGTTTATTCATAAAGCATCACTGAAATGACCCTGTAGCCCTCTCTTGTCCTGCTTCCCCATGTTTCAGTTGCTAGTATTACTGAACCAGGGTAAGATGTATATTTTCTGTGAAAGTATAGTTGCAGACATATAACTACACAATTTTAAAACTCTTCCATTATCCACCTCATTATACGGCTGAAAATGAGTCACAGAAGAAAAGAATTATGTAGCTTGTAACAATGTGTTTGTGGAATGTGGAGTCTTGCGTCGGCTGGTGAAATAGCTCTGAACGTAGCTGACCCCGACTGTACGCCCCACGTGTGCAGCCTCTAAGTGACATGTAAAAAGATGCTAGTGACGTGACCCTGTTTCGCCCTGCAGTGTGTTCTTGGCTGAGCAGTTTGAGCTCCTCCAGCCTCATCTGGACACCATGATGCCTCCAGCCAAGAAACCTTTCCTGCAGCAGTTCTACTCCCAGGTCAGCCTTCTTCAACTCTATTTATGGACTTGCCCTTTTCTGTCCCCCTCATCAAAAACCTTTCAATTGTCGCTCTCTCTGTGTCTGGCAGAGTGGGGGGGGTGGGGGGTAATGGGGGGGATTGGTATGGGGGTAGTTGGGAAGAGAACGGGGCCAGTGGTGATGCCTCAGTACATGGTGACGAGGCTTGTTATCAGAGCTTTAAATTGCGGCTACTAAATCTTGCTCTCATTTTTCCTCTCCACTGGGATGATAAATATAGCAGTGATTTTCTGAACACAGTTTTAGCCTAGCCCTTAACTAAATGACCTTCATAACCTTTCTGTGTTGCATCAATTCACAGATCTATTGTTAGGATTCAGGAGTTTTATTGCTTGTTTGCTTGTGTGTGTACTTCTGCTGTTTGTACTCTATGTAATAATGTTTTCACATATAGTTGAGTGCATAGTTTATTGTTTCTGGGTGAAAAAACAGATTGTGCCTCTTTTTTTTCTTTTTACAAACATTTTTCCTTTTTACGAACAATAAAATTAGAAATATGTGTATCCTTCAAAAAGATGACAGTCCAAAAATATAATTAACGATACACCGAGGCAGTGACAAGAGCAAAAGGTAATACAAGGGAATACAAATTATTAGAGAATATTTAGAGGTGCCACACTCGATGGTTTAACCATAGCATTTACCATTTTTTGCTTTTTCAGCTAAAGTAGTGCTCAGAATAAATACAAATAAAAGACAGTTCACTGAAGGGGAAAGGACGTGTGATGTGAAAGATGCATTTTCGGTTACTTTTGCTTACCACAGGTGAAATTTGACCTGCGAAGTGAGGCAATAAAAAACAAGTAGGTGAGAAATTGAGTGGGCTGTTTGGTTATTAACAAGCTGTCTTTTATTAAATAACACTCATGCCAGATTTTGTCCTTTCAGCTTTCTTGTTGTTGCTTAACGCACTTCTGAAAAATAGTACAAATAAACTTCTTGCCCACTGACATATGCTAGGGGTTTTGTGTTTTATCTCTCTGCTTCCTAGGATTTTTCCCATTAGCAATGTTGGCACCTCTGTATTTACGCCAGACTCAGACTTACGTCATAAGTTCTTTCCACTGTTATTACCTTACCATACACAATTTGACCATTTTTGTTAGGAATAAAACCTAACACAACTAAATTTGGTATAAATGACATTTCTTTATCTTAAGGGTATTAACTTTCTCTCAACTGTATAATGACAGATTTTATGTCAGAAAAGTGAACCTTTCTCTTAGCCCTTTGCTTCCTTTTTATTTAAATATTCACAAAATGTGTCATTATTCTGAGCCTTCATAACCCCCTCAAGTGTAAATCATTAACCTCAGCACTCTGTAATCCAGAAGTACAGAATTATTAAGCAAACTTATAATATGTCCAAAATTCTGTCAGGAAGTGATTGATCACCATCCACTTCATAATTACATCATGCTTTGGCCTATGAAATGAACAATTCAGTTTGCACTTTATATAACTGTCTTTTTAGCACAAGTCTAATTTCACAGTCAGTGGTGATTTTTCCATGGAAAATCATTTTTCTCTCTTAAGTCTTGTACATGTCTTGTTGTGAAATGTGCTGAGTACTGTGCTCTCCTGCAGACGGTGTCCACAGCCAGCGAGCTACGCAAGCCTACTTACTGGATAGTGGCAGCTAAAGCCATTGATTATGAGCAGATGCTGCTGCTGATGGCAGGAGTGAAATGGGACATTAAAGAGATAATGTCGCAGCACAACGTCTATGTGGATGTCCTTTTAAAGGTAATGTGTTGTGCGGTGTCGAATGGGTTTTATGTGAACTGATGAGTACATTGTCTTACTTTCTCACAGCCAGACCCCATGTCTTCATTTTCAGACATAAGGAGAAGGGTCATGGACAGGTTAAAGCTGCTTTGCTCTGCTTTTGCTGGCAAGATTAACTTACACAGTAGCTTACTGTGAATCATCACAGTTGTCTCTTGATTGAAAGCAGGATGGTGGAATGATTTGCATAAAAACTAATTGTTTTTTTTTTTTTTTCTTTTTAATAGGCCACAAAACCAGTTGTGGTTATGTTAGTTATTATGTGCAGCTGACGACAATAGAAACAAGTTTAGAGTTTGCTGGTGCTTATATACAAGACCTTGAAGTATATATATATATATATATATACTTTGAAATCTCTGCTTTAAGAAAACATTTATGCAGAACTGTGTGGTAATGTTTTTATTTAGGCTGGTTCCTAACCTTTCCTTGACTTTCTTCCTACAAAGATCACTTAAGGAAATGGACATAAGCTTAATCAATTCAGCTTGTAATCAGATACCAGCTGTCAAAATGTCTGTGATGCATCTGCTCTGTCACATCATCATCAAAACAGAGACGAGCCCTTACACACACTGTACAGACGACAGAGATTTTAAATGTTTTAAATGATCTAATAAAAATGCACTAATGAGAAGAAATGTAGCCAACAGAACTGATTGAATTAATCGGTGATTATTTCCCCTGCAATGTTAACATGAGCAGAGGTCAGTGGAATAAAGAGACAGCAATGAGACTCCAGTTTGTCAAATGTCACTTTATTGTCCAAATGTATAACATTAATTGTATCATTTAATTTCACAATGTTTCTGTTAGTAACTCATTCCCTACCTTATTTGATCCAGCACATAGGAAGGAAACCCCACCCCATTAACCCACCAATTAGAGGAGTAGTTTAGGTACATATGGATTGACACGTCGTATGACTGGCACTCAGGAGAGGTTTTAAAAAAAAAAACAAAGCTCATTGTTGTAGACTATAGATTGAACTCTCAGAAAAGCAAGTTATGTTCAACTCCAGCTAATTAGTGCTGCTCTGGAATTCGCTGTCTTTGATATCATTTACAAAATACTGCAGTGGTTGCCTTGCATGGTAGACAAGTGTGATAATGCGGCCTTATACATTCCATTTACGTGTGCAGAATTTAAATATCACCCTTATCGTCATGCTAGCCAGGGTGTAAGACTACCTTCGAGCTAAAACCCTGTTAGAGAGAAGTTGGTACAGCAAGAAAACATACATGTCAAATGATCTGTTTGATTTATTTATTTAGCTAGTACAGGTAAATTGCAATGAATCAGATAAAGAACATTGTTGTTGTTTTATTTAATGCTGGCCTTAATGTCTTGGTTCTTTTACTTGAATCTGTTTATTTTTCGTATAAGTTTACAGGACCACAAATATATCACATATATTTAATTGTTTAAAAAAAAAAACACTGTGCATGGCTTTAGGTTTTCAGCACATAGAATACAATAAAATCATTTAACTCAGTCAGTTAAAGAAGTCATTACAATGACTTAAAAATGCTTAGAAATAAATAATTGAAAGCGAAAGTTTATCTTAGTTGAAGCTTCTGTCTGCAGTTTTTACTGTTTTTCTTTTTGGCCAAGATTTCTGTCTCTCTGAAATTCATCCAGATTTAAAGGTCATGGATATCACTTATTTGACAGAATCTAAATAATTGAAATGGCAGTAATTTGGAAAGGTTTCAGAAAGGTAAATTTAAGCATAGCTTCTCTGCTTGTGTTTGTTAGCCATCACTCTATCTCTACATGTGAATATTTATCTAATTCATTAATCTGGATGGATTTTTGGATCGGGAGGCAGGAGGTCATTTGCATCAGGATGCAGATCTACATAGAACATATGGAGTTTGACAGATAAAATGATAAGCAAAGCTTATTTGCAAATACCCCACCCCCCACTCCAAACTCCAAACCCCACCCCCACTCCAAATCCCAATATATGTATAATCATGTGTCCTTTGGTAAATTTGCATACGTCCCCAACCATACTGCAGAGGTTCTGCTGCAGATTCAGAAAAGTTGGGTATTAATAAAAACGTAATGCTCACCCTTGTGTAAGCAAGGGATCCCTTCAACTTTCAAATAAATTCCACTGACCCCCACAGTGCAGATTTACACTCACCATCCACTTTAATAGGAACACCTGTACACCTGCTCATTTTCATCTCATCATGCAGATGCAGGTGAAGAGCTTCAGTTAATGTTCACATCAAACATCAGAATGGGGAAAAAGTGTGATCTCTGTGACTTTAACCATGGCATGATTGTTGGTGCCAGATGGGCTGGTTTGAGTATTTCAGAAACTGCAGATCTCCTGGGATTTTCACACACAACAGTCTTTAAAGTTTACACAGAATGGTGTGGAAAAACAAAAAACATTGAGTGAGTGACAGTTCTGTGGGTGGAAACGCCTTGTTGATAAGAGATGATGAGCAGAAAATCGTCTCAACCACCCTGGGTTCCACTCCTGTCAGCCAAGAAAAGGAAGCTGAGGCTATCATGGGCACAGGCTCACCCAAACTGGACAGTGGAAGATTAGAAGAAAAAATATCACCTGGTATTTTCCTAGTCTTCAACTATCCAGTCTGTGCCCATGATAGCTTCAGATTCTTGTTGGCTGAATGGATAACTGCATAAATGAGCAGGTGTTCCTAATAAAGTGGACAGTGAGTGTATATTATGAACATAGTCCAACTGTTCAAATATTAGGCTTGTTTTTTATGTGTGCGCAATAATATTCTGGCTATTTATTGGAGACGTAAAATGTTTTATTTCCAAAACGTCCGCCAATAGAACTCATCAGGTTCAAGGTTCAATTATTTATAGGCCTACTTATTTTTATTTAAATCAAAGTGTCTAACAGGGTACTAGCTATAAGAACTCAATGGTAAAAATGATAAATTTGCTGAGTTACGATTTACACCACTGTAACAATTTTTTTTTTTTTTTTTTTTTTTTTTTTTTTAAATACACTATATTACCAAAAGTATTCGGTCACCCATCCAAATGATCAGAATCAGGTGTCCTAATCACTTGG
>CM075025.1:8478075-8505144 GCA_037576675.1 Pangasius sanitwongsei | reverse complement strand
AGAGGATTTATGCTGATATTGCCCAAAAACCCTATTTTGTTCAGGCGTTTCCAAACTTTTGGAGGGCAGTGTACATGCAAAGGTTCCAGGAAAAAAAGGTTACTTAAAAAAAAGCCATTCCACAGAAAGATTATTTTTAATTTCCTAAACAACCTTTTAGTCCATGAATCTTTAGCCATTCCATCCATGATCCTTTATCCATTTTCGCACCAGACTGAGGTCAGCCCAGACTTCTTTATCCTCATTTACTTTTCATGTGGGTCTTTAAGATCACTCTTTTTATGACCTCTCCCTTCAGATCTGTTCACTAAGTGTGGCCCTATAGCAAACATTAAAATCCCTGTGATATACCCCTGAGGTTCACAGAATCCTCTTCACACAGCCTCTTTACCACATAAAGGTATTGATCCATGAAATGGATCTTACAAATAATAAAATGAAACACACTTTAATTAGGAAATTAAGGGCCTAGGGAAATATACATAACCCGCTCATTATGATGTCCTATATAAATGTGTAAGTAGTTTTAGGGCTTATGTAGCACTATAAATACTGTCCTAAAGTAAAGTGTTTCCAGAAACTGTATGACAAACAAGTCTGTCCCCTCATTTTATACTAGAGATGCAACACAATGACACTCTCTGTATCTGTTTAGTGCTACAAACACCTGTGTCTGTATTCGGATTTAAATCTGAAGTGGACATGGTCTAATCCGAATGGTTTTTCCCTTACACGTTATGCCCCTGAAAACACTTGGGAGAAAAACAGATGTAGAAATTCCAGCAGTGTCAGCATGGGCTGTGAATTCTTGCTCTGACAGTTCCTCGTCCTCAACTCCATCACTCAAGTTCATGATTGGTTTCAACTAGAGATGTGCACAGGACTGTGTTTTAAAATCTTGTTCATGATATTTTCTAATGAATTTCTTTTTCTATTCTAATGCATTTCTAGCTCTATTTCCCAATATATTATTTTAAACCGCCTTGGCCCTGACCAGGCAGTTACTAAGGATCAATGAATAAAAGTTATAAATCTATCACGTCAATGTTAATGACCTTTGTCTTTGTTTGTCCCATGAGCTTCATATTTGACTGCTCATTCACATTCAGATAAAAGTAAAAACCTCCCGCTTGCTTGACATTTTTGTTGCGTCGTATGGGATCCCAATCCCGATGCAGGTCTCTAGTCTCAACCAGATGTCCTGTGACCTTTTCTACCAAACTTTCTTTAACATTCCTATTCATATCTGACATGATCTGTTCCTTCCAAATAATGTGTTTGTATTAGGTACATCCCTATTTTAGACAGAAAAAAATATATAAAGGTTTTCATTCTTACTGACTGATTGAAGAGGCAAACGAGAATAAGGTTAGGACATTCAACCTGCTAGCTTGCCCTGTGCGATGTAGATATCAGTGATGCCCTCTGGATGGTACCAGCAAGGTCAAAAGGGAAAAATGTGCATCCCTACAAATACCAAAAGCATTGGTTCCTTGTTCAAATAAACTTGCATTTATTTTCACTCTGGTACATCTGATAAAAATTAGATACATTTTAAGTATAATCTGTTTGATAGCTTTGCATGTCAATATTTGAGATAAATTAAGTGTATTGCGAACTGTCACATAATTACCTCATGTCAACCTTTGTCTGGGATGTGTGTTGACACAAGGAAATGTAGCACGTGTTAATGAATTGGACCCGTGAGGCGCACGAGTGAGTGATGTTCCAGCACAAATGGTCTTAGGAAGAAGGGACTTGGCATTGTTCTAGGGTCACAGCTGAACAATTTGGCAACTCAGAGCTCTTTTTTGAGATCTGTTTGCCTTTTGTTTCTGCTTAGTTGCACAACTTTTCCATGTTCTTTCCATGTTGTATGTGGAATAGCCATGACCCTGCCTGTTCCCCCAGGGAGGACAAAAAGGTGAAGTGGAGAGAAAATTAAGGTTTTGCTGTTAGAGCACCTCTCACATGGAAAGACGGGGTTATATACTATTTGGTATTCTGTGTGTGTGTGTGTGTGTGTGTGTGTGTGTGTGTTTAAGTTACTTTAATGGCCTGTTGCACTATAATAGCATGGTGCAAATACCACTGCATAGACAGAGATCCTATTGCAAAAGATGTTGAAAAGTGAGATATTTTGAATTAAGGACCCACACAAATTTCCATCTGACCTTTCCAGCCTAAATTACATTCTACTCCTCATAAAAACAAGCTTCAAATGTTTGTACATGCTTAGGATGCTTTCAAAGTCACAAAGAAAAACTGTACTTAGAAAGATGAGATTGGTTAAACAATCACAATTTCAACCGATAATAAAAACAACACCTAAAGTATTTATTAATACCTTCAGCTAAATTATACTTTCATGTAATTATAAATAAATAAATTCAGTTAATCAGTTTGCTTGCATATGCAGTAGCTGGTTGGAGTGGCTTGCATTTCGTAGCTCCTATACAGCAAGAGCCTACTGAAATCAGGTGGCTGCTAATGTCAGATTTTTCACAAAATGTTCTAGTTTGCTGCACTTTTGCAATGATCCCTAACAATTCAGCGACACAGATACTGTTTTACTAACTCCAAATCAGGAGTTTCTTAAGTTGATTAAACTTGATTTCAATTTCACATTCACATCATGTATTTGACCAGGAATATCCAAATTTCTGAATTTGAAACTAACTTTACCCCAAGCCATGAGTTTAGTGTCAAAATTCTACACACAACACAGTCAACACACACTACTCTGGACTGTTAACAGACATGTCATTAGCTTTTAGAAGTTATGTCATCAGGATTTATTTGCTGCAAAGTCATTTTAAAAAAATCCACCTCACTAAAATCCATGTCAAATATGCTCTCCAAAAGCTTTATTTTCCCTTTTTTGCATGTTTTACCGTCATAATGTCTGTTGGCTAACATTAAGACAATTAGCCAATCCCGCCAATTGTCAAAACTTAAACCAATAAACACAAGCCAAATATGACCAATGTACAACTAAGCAAATCAAAAGTAAATGTTTATTCATAGGTTTTGAATCATTTGGGGGCCCCCTTCACCCAGAGCCCTGTGCTACAGCCCAGGTTAGCCCATGCATAGCCCTGCTGGAAGGAATTACTTATTGTAAAATGTGGGCAGGCAAAAAGAAAAGACAGCACAGGCATTATTTTTACAAAATCTCAGTCGAGACCAAGACAAGTCCGAGTTTAAATGTTGCTAAGTCCAAGACAAGTCCAAGTTAATACAGAAAACATCTCCAGCCCTCATATATACAGTATTGTGTGTATAAGTGGGTCAGTGAAATATGACAAAAATTAAATGCACAAACCTTTTTTAAAAAAGGTTATAAATAATATTTTGCTATTTTTAAAGGAAGACAGATATTAAGTAATAGACCCCTTTCACTTTTCAGATAAAAACCTCACTGAGGCTGTTCAGGATTATTTGCAAAATCAGAAGCAAAAAAAAAAAAAAATTGCAGGTGAACTTTGCCAAGATCTCCAAGATGCTTGGAACAACCTACAAGCTACATACAGTGTACATATTGTATTTTATTTTATTTTCCTTTTTTTAATTACTTGTCTTGTTATGTTGGTGTCTCATACCATGGGTCTGAGGGAAACGGAATTTCAATCCTCTGTGTGTCCTGTACATACAGTAGAATTGACATTAAAGTTTGATTTTGACTTTGACTTTGACAAGCTGGTCTCCTCATAAAACTGCACAATGGTGCAGTTTTATCAGTTTGGGCTACCACCAGCCTCCAGAATAGCTTCACTGTGCCTTGGCATAGATTCTACAAGTCTCTGGAACTATACTGTAGGGATGAACACCATTCTTCCAAAAGATATTCCTTCAGTTGGTGTTTTGATGATGGTAGGCTGCCTAACATGGCACTCCAAAATCTCTCAAAGGTGTTCAGTTGGGTTAGAAGCTGGTGACTGCGAAGGCCATAGCATATGATTTACATCATCTTCATCCTCATCAAACCATTCTGTGAGTGCTTGTGCCCTGTAGATGGGGTCACCCTGGTAGAGACCACTCGAATCAGGACAGAAATGTTCATAGGATAAAGGTGATAATAAGAAGAACTTTGTATTTATTTGCAGTGACTCTTACCTTTAAAGGAACAAGTGGACGCAAAACATAACAGAGCCACCAGTTCTCCTCACTGTAGGGTTCTAGCCTTCAGGCCTGTACTGTTCGGTCAGTGTATGCCACACATATACTCGCCCACTTGTTGAGAATATGGTGAGGGGTGACTCATCTGACCATATGACTTTTTTCACTCACATCTTTGCATGCCAGTTTGATTTTCATTTCACCACTGCAATCAAAAATGGGAATTTATCTTTGTAACGAGGTGTTGTGCACAGCAACGCTGCCATGAGTGCCTCAATAATGCATTGTCTTTCCAAGTCCCTTAGACCTTGAGGTAACTTAGAGCTCATTTGAGACTGCTGAGCATTTTATACATTTTTTACACTCTACACAGAGCATGGTAAGATGTTAATTCTCCGCTGAATTACTTTTTTTTCCGAACTTGCCGTATGTATATATAAATGTATGAATATATTAAAAACAGGAAAAAAAAAAGTGATTATTCATAAGAAACACAATATCCTACAATCATAAGAGCAGAACTAAAATCAAAACATTCTCTAGTGACATGGTTATCATACGTTTGTCCTACACTAAAGCACTCAGAGTTGTTTGCTTCTCATCTATCTCCTTCTTTTCTGTCCAAAAAATGCTGATTTCACATTATTGGCTATCCATGAAGAATTCTTTCCTCCTTTTATTTCTGCATATGCTTATGTAATTTCTATTGTCAGAGTGTTTTGTGAGTAATCATAAAAATCTGACTGATTTAAACAGATGACAGAGGCCAAAGGAACACTGCAGTAGATTAGGTTTAAATGCATCAGTCCAAGACGGTGCAACACACTGCTCAAGCTCTCCCCACTGCAATCCATTATAGAATCAGATTTTTTTATGCTGCAACCTGCTATCCATCTGTACGTTTCTGAATCAGTGAGTTTCCCTTTCTGACTTTATTTGCACTGACAGGTGTTGGTGAGGAGCCATGGTTTCCTCAGGGCAGTCACAGATTTTCCTCTGTACTAATATCCAGTCACTGGATGTGATTAATAAATCCTCAGAAGCTGACTCGCTGTCACTAACTGCACTTTAATGGCTTTCCCAGCCCCCTGATTTGCGAATGCTCATTACCATGAAATACATTACAGATGAAATATTATTGTAGCACCATGACATTTGAATAGTAATTTATAGTAGGAGCAAATCATAGACATGTGATTTCCAAGATAAGTCCAAACATCCTACAACTCCCCTAAGAGGCAGAGGGACATCACTGAAACCACTGAGTCTAAACTATTTAATCTTTTGGCACCTGAATACTATTACTATTATAAATAATAAGTATTTCTCAGCAAGGCTTGTCACTAGATGCTTGGTAAAGCTCTGCCAAAAGTATCAAAGTTTAATAAGTTCCCCTTTTCCAAGAGTGGAGAACAAATCTGTCCTTGACATTTTCATTATTGTTCTGTGGGAGCAGTCATTCATGTGGCATACTCTCTCATGAATGTCATTGTGTTTATGGCTGTAAATCAGTCCTGACAGGCTATGCATATCTCTTGACTCTTATATAAAATTTTTCATTAACTGTAAAAGTGTTTTTATTATAATTATTATTAGTTTTTTTTTCACACAACTGAAGGCAGATGGTGTAGTTACTGAGCCAAGGTTTCACAATAGAACTGACTCGGTTCTTTAAACGCTCACATTAGCCCAAAGCTAAAGTCTTCAATGTATTTGCAGTTCCAGAAAGCCACTCAATTTATTAACTATTTCAAAACTGTATTATATTGTATTGTGTAACATATTCAGGCAAGTTTACTTTATGGTCTAAAAAAACAAAGTAAGGATTTTTATTTCTGTAATAGATCAAATATTAGATAGAATTTCAGAAATATGTATTGTGATAGGACACTAACAGGTATTTCCCAAGACATGGTTCGACAAAAAATAAATAAATAAATATATTTTTTTTAAAATTATAAATAAAAATAATAATAAAGCTATATCTCATAATTAATCAATTCCCCCTACCAACATATATTTAACTCTGGGTCCGCAGTGTTTTAAATAAAGAGAGGGCTGTTACTCTTGTAAAGCTTCTGTAGATTCTTCATAACTGTCTCCTGGTCACGCTGCAGGAAGGAGTTAAGTTTTGCTTACACCTGGATTTTTTTATTCCATTATATGAACACAATTCTAAAATTAAATTAACCTTTATGACCCAAATCCCAGAACACTGTATTGTTTTGTAATAACATATATTTTTCATTGAAAATGTCCCAAACATTCAAACCTATTTGCACTGATGTGAAACCAAATAAGAAAGTGAAAAAGTCTAATAAAAAATGACTTGATTTAGTCACATTTTTAAAAAAAAAAAAACTGCTCTATTTGCTAAATATTATTACATTTGTACTGCAATAAATCTTCTCCTCTATTCTATTTCAAATCATGTTCTATGAAACAATGTGCTAGAACATGAGTAGAATTTAAAATTGTAAGGCAAACATTTTCCTATGTACTTAGCCCTAGTAGTATCTCAGTATCTCAAACCCAAACATTAAAATCCACCTCCAAGCCTGTAGTTATAGTCTTGTGAATGCAAACAATGCAAGGAAAGGGTTTAGTCTGTGATCTTCGCATTTCAGCCTATGTAGATCTTTGTATTGTTTGTGCCCATACCTAAAGTAATAATTCCTTCTATCGATTTAAGCTTTTCAGCTGACATGTTTTAGTGATCTACTGTATCAATTGAATTCAACTACTGCTGCAATATGGCATTATGCCAAATCTGCCACAGAGGAGCTGAGCTCCCCAACCTTGGGTTTATAATCAAGCAGAGCTGAGTTCTGGATAACTTGATGTAAATATAAATCACAACATGACATAATGCTAATAATAGTGATTATGTAATGTAGTTTAATACTGCTTTATCGGAAAATGCCTTCATTTCAAAATTGTAAAATTGCCATTTTTGATGTGTATATACAATTGATCATTGTATTCATCTGACTAGCTTAAAAAAAGCCTTAATATATCATGTAGAGTACTTTAGCCAGAAAAAATCAGATGATATTTTGATAAGGAGACTGTTTTAATCACAATTCCATGATATCAGTGTTGAAAACAGAAAGTTACATGTGCGCTATGTCGGAGTGGAGGACTGCCAGGGTGGTTTCCCTCGGAAATAGTGGGGCATTCCCGTTTGCTCATTTCCTTGACAAGTATTAACAGCAAAGTCACCACCTTATGACACTGACCGTGACCCCACTACTTCATGCTCATCCTCTGTCCATTCTGTCAATTTGAGTGACCCAAATGGCTCTGGTGGTCATCCACGTAGTCACATATGACTGAAGAGCAGTTGAGATTTTGGCCTGTTTCTGTTTCTGCCGCAAAACCACAGCAAAGGATGCCTTACCGTTTTCCTCCCTAGAGGGCTCTTCAGCCATGCCTGCAATTTCATATTACTCCCTACTGCGACCACGCAGCATCAGAGGAAGGATAATTAATACTCAGCAGTATTTATATTGATTGCAAGCTTCACACATCACTATTGACATTATGCTGCAGTTATTGCAAGGGTCTGTATGTGCTTGTCGGCATTGATCAGCATTGATGGCATTGTCCGTCATCCAACTCCACTGAGCTGTTCAAAATCCTTCCCTGAAATACAGGAGGTTGGGAATATTCAACAATTCACTACAAGTTATTAATTTAGGAATTTATAAAATTGTGAAATTTGTTGCTACATGCAGACACAAGCAATAGATCACATGTCTGTTCTAAAGACACAGTCAACCGTGGCGAGAAACACTTTAATTACCATTAAGGTGTGTGTCAGTGCACACTCTTGTGATGGTACAAATTTAACAATAATGAAATTAGTAGGATACAAAGGATCTCATATTGAATCCACTTACTCAATTCCTTGACAAGATGAGTATGGCCAGAAGACAAGCCTGACATAACAAGAACCATTTATAGGATACCCATGTGGGGTCCCGGTCACAGTAACGAGGTGATGACTTTGCTATTGGTACTCGGCAATGAAATAAACCAGTGGGAATACTCAACTTGTTCCAAAGGAAATCACCCTGGCAGCCTGGAATGAAAGGAAGTAGGACTCCATATAATAACAAATTAAACAATACTGTTTCAACATTTTTGTTACTCACGAGGAAGTAGACTAGCAGAGTAGAATATCACCTCAGTAGCATATCAATGAGAACATTATACAACTCAGTGTTGGTCTGAGGGCATCTTATTTTCTTATTTCCTCATCTTTTATGGGTTTACTGTCAATACTGTACTGTACAATAATCTCTCTCTCTCTCTCTCTCTCACTCGCTTACTCACTTGCTCACTTTCTAAGCCTAATTCAGCATAATTTATTCACCTAGCAAAAACCACACTCACTTAATATTTTCTTCTGATAAGTCTCCTGAGAGCTTGGTGCAGAACACAAGGTAAATTACTTGACCTATGTTCCTCGTCTGACCAAGCATTACTTGAATTTTGAAAGTTGTGCATGTCTGTCAGTATGGTCATTTATAATTGTCACAGTGTGTTGTATCATTTTGTTGTGTAAGCACCAACACAAGAAAGGAAAGTTGGCACTTTTCTCAGGGCAGAACAAGTACATGCAGTTCCAGAGGAATCTACAAACTTTTCAAGTTAATATTAAAACCATGTAAAGTCATCAACCATTTCCAACTAGTCATTGTTCACAACATGGTCTCACACACCCGTAACAAGTTATATGAAAAGATACAAAGGTTAAAACTGGTCATGCACAGCAATGCAGCACGGGTTTGTAACTGTTCGGCTCGGAGGCATGAAACTATTGGTCTCTTTTAGATGAGTGTCATAGCAACGGTCACACTCTGAGACTTTAATAAAAAATTTCTGACACTGCCTGAACTTTGTTGACTGTGTTTGGTTGCAGTAGTACTAAATAGACCACCACTAAGCACATCATATTATGCGTTCTAAGACCTCCAATTGCAACGACTAAAGAATTCTTTTATTATGTGTGATTTTTGCCTGCGACAGCAAAATTGGGCTGAAAATTAAAAGCCAGCGTAATGTTAGAGGTACAGTTTGGGTTAGCATTTATATAAAACTTCATTTCTTCTTCTAAATTTGTAAATTGTGCTCAGTTTATTTGTTCAATGGAGCTATAGTTGATTCTCAGTTGGATGCATAGTCATAGGAAAATATTGTTGCTGTTTAAATCTTGCATTGAGAAGGCTTGTGTGTAAACCTTTCCTTCACTATACAACATCCTGTAGTTTCACTGTGATGTGTCTTTGCACAGATATTCTATATAGCTACCACATCAGGATCAGAGTATTCTGGTGACTGACAGAATTAGCTCAGCTAATCTGCTTTGCCAATCAGCCTAAAGCTTCCTGTTGCTATAAGCATGGATTATTTTGTACCCTCTGGATATAAATGGTATCCGGTTATCACTGCTTCAGATCTGTTTCCAAGACTTTGTGTGACTAAACGGTTTTACAGCCATGCCACATGAGCAGATCTTTCCCTCTCCCACCTTCCTGCTGTCTGTGTTCTCAATGAACTTTTTTTTTTTTGTTTTATGCTAAATTATGCATAAATAGCTAAACATACCCATATTGAGTCCACATGTGAAAGGATAGAGAGGAGATGTAATGATGTAAGAAAAGCATTGGTAGGCTACTCTTTGTGCAGCAGACATACAAGAGGGGTTTCTAAGAGTCCACTTACTTATTTAATTAACTTAATTTCTGAGAGCTGATTTGCTTTGTAAATTTCATAATAACACAAATGTGTGTGGAAGTACCATTAAGCACATCAGATGAAAAGGGTCTATGAGGGGATATATGTGTAAGCAAAGATATATTTGGAAAAATGGAAGTTATAATAGGCTGGTCCAGGGCCCCTGGTTCGAACCCTGAGCTTGGTTTACTGTCTGTGCAGTGTTTCTCATGCTCTAACCATTTTTGTGTGGGTTTCCTCTGGGTTCTCGGGTTTTTTCCCCCATCTCCCAAAAACATGCTTAAATTGCCCCTAGGTCTGAATGAGTGAGTGAACTTGTTTGTGCATGGTGCCCTGCGATGCAATGAACATGTGTCCCATTCAGGGTGTATTCCTCACGCCAAGTGTTCACAGGATAGGCTCTGGATCCAGTATGACCAGGATAAAGTGGTTCTGGAAGATGAATGAATGAATAATTCTAAATCTTGTGTAACAAGACCACTGCAGTTGATTGTTCTATCCATTTTAGATCAAGACACAATGTCTGATAGACAAGAAATCAGTATTGCAATGCTCTTCAATATAGATATTAATAAAAAATATTCTCTGATTTATACATGTTTTTGGTAATTTTGGCTGATTACCAGTGCAAATGTGATCATATTCTAAATCAAACTCTAGTCGTGGAGTGTGATAATCGTGATCAGTGTTTTCTTTTCCCTCCTAAAGCACCAAATTCAACTTCTCAAGCCCTCAGTAGATGCTGTGATAGTCAGGTCGATGTGAATCAGGTGTGTTAAATGAGGTTGAAGTTGAAATGAAATTCCACCAGGGATGGAAAGAGTGTAAGTAGCAAGTCCAAATTATACTTAAATATTTGTCCACATTTAAATGTAGTAAGGTTAGTAATAATAATAATAATAATAATAATAATAATAATAATAATAAGTTTATACACTTGGACTAATAACGAATATATGTGAAAAATCCAGAACATTAGGCTTAGAGTTAAGGGTGGTGATTGCATTTGTACTGGAGCATTGTAGTGCTTTTGCATAATGGGATTTCTTTACATACCCATGAGCCCCTGTGGCTGCATGTTATTCTAGTGTTTAATGCCTTTGCTGTACTAGCATAAGTGTTTGACATTATTATAAGAGAAATGTGTTTATCAGTTGCCTGCGTCAGGGGATGCTTTATGTTTGTTTGTGTTTACTGTCCAGTGGAAATCTTTTGGGTTTTGTTACCCGCTGCTAGTTTCCCTGGCTAGTTCACTTCTGTGGCCAACCACTGAGTCTGTGTTTGTGCTGTAAGTGTGTGTTTGCCAATAAGAGAACAAGTGCATTGTTTACAATGCTTCCAGGTCAAATTTCTTCCTTGCCAATGCCAGATTTCCTTTTCTTACAACTTTGTAAATACGAAATCAAATGAGATCAAAATAAAGAAATATTTAATGTCTAAATATTATTAGAAATACTGTTATCACTATTAAGATTCACAGTCAGGATTAGCATTACTGTTGGGATTCTTATTATAAGCAATGTTTGCATTAGCAGATCAGGATTATTAGTATTATTATACTAAATATATACTACTACTAATAATAATAATACAGATAATTATAATAATAGTATTATTGTCATTACTTTTATCAGAGATTATTATTATCAGTATTCTTAGCATTCTTATTATCAGTAGAGGATATTATTAGTATTATGGGAGGATAAGAATAACTAAAATTGACTTAATACTTATTACAAATTATTCATTGCAGCATTATTTAT
This sequence comes from Pangasius sanitwongsei, assembly GCA_037576675.1. Lineage (NCBI taxonomy): Eukaryota > Metazoa > Chordata > Actinopteri > Siluriformes > Pangasiidae > Pangasius > Pangasius sanitwongsei. Next base: position 8,493,520 of record CM075025.1, on the reverse strand, counting down.
TATAGTATTGTGTACATATGGCAACATGGCTAGATTTTCTCCCTTTATCTCACTGTGACAAATATATTGTAGCATAAAAGTTTCTCTGCCCGTATTTCAACAAATAAGTTTCAATGAAAATGTAGGGAGTAAAAGGGTGTGAACTGTTTTTCAAAGGAAATGTAACAGACTTAGGGTACAATTTAAAAAAAAAAAAAATCAAATCCCTTAAATCATGATTTAGTGTTGAAATAAAGTACTTTCCACATCTGGCTTTTGCTCTCAAGGACCTGGGTCTGAAACAGCTGTTTTAAATTCACGGATTCAGTTACTGGTTTTATAAGGAAATAGGCGTAAAACAATCTTTCATCCACTATAAAAAATAAGCAAAAGGTCAGAGAGATGCATGTGTGTGAAAACATTAGCAGTATCATGTGGGCTACTGGTTTTATGCTTGCTGTCTCCCTATGCGTAGCATTTTCACTTCTTTTTTTTTTTTTTGGCAGTTTGCTGCAGGGCAACTTAACATTCATTAACAACAAATTAACACAAGCCGTGGGTTTTATTTACAATCCTATGTTGTTTGGGTGTATTATTAAAAATATAGTACACTGAAGATTCATTGAATGTTCAGAGGCTGTAATGCTGAGGCGCACTCATACTTTCACTGTAACCTTGATTTGTGTTCCACACTTGGCATACTTTATCTTGGCTTGTTCCTTAGATATCGAGCTTTAACATTCTATACACTGCCTCAAAATATTCTTACACTCGCTTTGTGGTTTTACGGTGTTCTGACTTCCATGCGAGGATTTAAACAGTATATCTGATTTCCTTCAGATGATGGTTAATTATATTTCATTTACTGAATACTAAAGCAAAAAAATATCACTATTACCTGTTCTCAGGTAACAGTTAATCTATTAGCGTGAATCATAATTTAAGAAAATGACCTGTACGTCATCTACATTATATAACTTAATATAATTCTAGTGAGATTTTTAAAATATTGGAGTTATTAATGAGAAATGGATATATAAAATATCGGAAATATCAGCGTTATTAATGAAAAAATATCCAAAAAAATGAAAAAAGACCAAAAAAAAAAAAAAAACAATTAGAAGTAATTGTAAGTGTAAGTGTTTTTGGCGATCCTCACTCGAAATTACGTCTATGATTACTCAAGTAAATACCATCATCTTTAGGACATTATTATAATATAATTCTGCTGGTTAGATAGTTTAAAAAAATTTAAAAGAACACAACACAGCACAGCAGCACAGCATTTTCATGAGTCTATTTATAAGAATAGCTTTACAAACCACTGGCAAAAAAAGAAACAGTAGACAGTTATTTGAATAACAGCAAAAGAAACGGGAAACGCATGAAGAAGAAACATTTTCACAGTGTAACAGCTATCACATACAAAATGTCTGTCAACAAACAAATCATCATTTGCAAAGTTATTGGTTCAGGCTTAAAAAAAAAATTGAAAACATAAGACATGCTCATCATTTCATGATTTTTTCCCATGGGTAAATTGATTGTCACTGAATTTATTTTTATGCTCCTTGTTTTTTTTTAATCATTTCCCCCTCGTTTTTTCATTAACCTGTAGAGGTGAGGTGTGTAGAAATCAATGTGAAAAGAAACCATATTTTTTGGTTGTTTCTTAAGGCCTGGATACAATAATTAGTCCACTGTTATTTGCACAGGATAATTTGTGGTTGTTACAGAGAACTCTAAGTATGCAAAAAAATAATAAAATAAATAAATAAATAAATAATAATTAAAAAAAAAAAAAAACAGCTCATATTAAAGAACCACTGGTGGGAATTTCTTTTATGGAAAAACTGTATATTTCTGCTGGTGTGTCTAGCGGCATATGTGAATATATAACCAGTAGGAATAAAATTGAGATAGGTTTGTGTTTGTAAACTTTGCATGCAGTTTATGATGCTGGCTGTGTCGAGTATTCTGCTTATATATTACACTGTATGCATGAGACAAGCATCTGTTCTTGCTCCTTAATGTATCCAGACCTTTACACTCCCTTAACAAATTAAGATATACATCTGAACACATTTATACATATTTCTGTTCAGTTTTTAAGAAAACTAACAAAAACAATTGCTTTGAGAAATATTTAAAAGAACAACTATTCAGTCATAACATTTTATGCTGGGTTTTTTTTTTAAAGTGATCATAGCACCACAGCCACTCAGAAACACTAGCGTAAAGAAATCCTAAGTATCCGTCGCAGACTTTCCTTCAACGGGTTTAGTGCATGTGTTAAATTATTTCTTGTTAAATTATTTGATGCAGAAGGCCTTCGGGAAAAGTCTATCAAAACCCTCCCTGTATTTTATCTTTGACATAAGGGCTTAATTACCCCCAAGCAACTACTGAAAAGACAAACATCAATTACAAAGTGTTTGTTATTCCGAATTTAAAGCACCTGTGCATGGAGAAGCTTAATGACATATATACCAAAAATATATCACGCTGCTGTCTGTAGTTTGACATCCATGGGACAGATCCATAGCTGAACGCAATTAATCAAGATGTTAGACCTTTAAGTTACAACAAAGTGTCGTGATAAGAGACATCTGATGACAGTTTTTTCCAAACACTGCACAATAATTGGCTCTAAGACACAGACAGAAATTCTGTTAATATCAGTCCTCTGAGATACACTGTGGTGCAGTTTTATTTTTATTTCAAGAAATCAGCTGGTAGGTCACTTACTACTCTCTCGAAAAAGTAGTATGTTATTTAATATATTAAACTCTGTGTGTGTGTGTGTGTGTGTGTATAATCAGCATCATGTGACAATGCTGTTACTTGGAGTGTAACCATTCTAATTTAATTTAATATACATTTTTCATCTTCATGATAAGGTACAGTTTTTAAAAAATGATTTATTTTTTATATTAAAATATCAGAACTAATACTGAGGTTAAAATACTAGGTGCTTCTGTCTGCACTGAAGATGCATCAGCAGTAGATAAATAAAAATAATCTTTAATTTGCAACTGAAATCTGCGACCTAAATGAGCAAAGTGACTTGACTGGTGACATTTTCTGCAGGCTTGGAATGTTCAGTCATACAGAGATGGAACATGCTGGCATCAGCAAGTGCATTACATATATATCAGATGATTTGAGAATACATACCAGCACCATGCATTAAAGCTACAGTCAGGAATTTCAAAAGTACAACTGTTGATTACAACTGCACTGTTTAATATGCTGTTTTGGAAGGAAGTGATTGTAGAGATGCTCTGAAACCAAATAATTACAAAATTATAATAATAATAATAATAATAATAATAATAATCCTCACCCTGAAAATTTGATTGTGTGAAAAAAAAAAAAGCATGCAAACCGATTTATTATCAGGCTCTACAGAGGACTGGAACTTTCACATGAACAAAATAATGTGCTGTTTAGCATGTGTGGCTTAATGGATTTGCAATTTGGGGCCTTTCTACCTATAAGTACAATTATGTTCACTATGTTAATAAGTTAAATGCGAATGGTATAGCACCTGAAAGGTCCATATGAATGAAAACCTTCTCAATGGCTCTGTTTAAATGCTGTTGGATGTAAGGATGTGCAAACATGTGGTGAATATATAATATGAAACCAAGTCGTCATTTTCAAAAAAATTCTGTTCATTCTATTAAGGAATATTTTAGGTAGATTTTCTCATTATTAAGACTTGTGTAAATGGTATAATTTTGTCCTCTTCTGATGGAAACAGGCTTCTGCAGATTTAATACATGCTCTTCATTTGTATCATGCAATCTTGGCTCTAACAGTGAAATTTCAGGCTGCAGTAAATCTCACTGCGGATGCAAAATTAATTAAAAACTTTATTCATTTAGTTCTATCATATTTCAAACAGTTTTTGGCCAGCTTCACTGCCTGTAGTCTACATTCTTCTTGGGTTTCAGCTTCTCTTTGAGATCTGAACTCACTCTGGCTACCAGGAATCATTAGCAAATCAGGGCCCATGACAAAGGTAAAAATTAAATTTCAGTTGTACTTGCTCATGAGGCATCTACACAGCATCATTCTCAAGAATCATATATCATATAGGGCATATACTATTATATTAAACTTAAAATAATACCATTTTAGATCCCTAATTGTGTTAATTTTGCTATAGTTATTACATGAATAAACCACTGCATTAATTATTGATGATCCGGAGCTAGTAAAATTTGTCTAATATGCAAAAATGTATGTGAACTCATGGGGATAATGGAGACAACCAAATATAACCAACTTTGAATTAAAAAAAAAATTAAGAGATTTTAAAAAATTACTTGAAGATCACAATAGTAATCCAATATCCGTTAGTCCGAAAGTCCAATAGTCAGATAGCCGGCCCATTTACTCAACAGAAATGGCAAAAGCAATAGGCATTAGATGAATGTCTAAGAAACCTCTAGCTTATAATACGATATGCACTTCAAACAAGCATCATGATTTGCTGGCAGTATGTACACCATGATAAACCAACACCATGTTAAGCTATAAACATTTACATGGTAAATATCAGGTCCAGTATACTGACAGAATTCATAAAGAAATTTGACCTGTCAAGAGTGTTTCAAATTCTCAAAACACAATAACACAATGCACATATACAAGCTAAACTTCACTTTTTTTTATAAATAAAAAGAAGTAGACCTGCAAGTCAGATGAAATCAACAACACTAATTTGTGAAAGAAATGTTAAACATAATGTAGTCAATACGTCATGATATATAACTGGACAGAGTAATTACGCCACAGTGCCTATGTTAAATGCTGGATGAGTTCTCTGTGTATCTTTGAGGAACATACAAATGACATACCTTCCTGATAAACTATGCATCATGTTCAATGCAGATGGAGAAGCTTTTTGGACAATATTGGCCTTGATCAAACAGAGTGCGCCTTTAAACATGAAACTCAAAGAGCTTTTTACCACATACTCATTTAGACTTCAATTTTTGTTTTTTTGTTTTTTTTTTTTAGAATGCATTTGCACTCTGTGCTTACAAAAGCTTTAAAACACTACTGAATGTAATTTTCCTCTGTTTTCTCTCTTGTGACACAGACAGCAAAAAGCACAGCTGCTACAAACAGGAAAGTCAGAAGTCTCACAACACAGGAGCTGCAAAAAAAAAAACATCAGAAAAATAAAACTCCTCACCACATACTTTGACACTTTAAAATTCAACCTGATGAGTTTCTATACAGGAATCCAGAATGTAGGCACAGAGGAACTTTTCCACATTTTTAAGACAAGTGGCCCATATCCTCTGGAGGATCATCTTAGTCATTCAAATCCCAAAACATATCGGCCTCTTGACCTCCAGCAAACCGACACACCCTTTGGTTTCGGTGAAGCAACATTTGTGTGTGTGAGTGTAGGTCCAAAAAGATCTAGGAGGGATTAGCAGCTAAAATCCGTCACATTCTTCAGGAATGCCACCTCAGTGTTTTGCCTGTTTTAAGCAGCAGAACTGTAGAGAAAACATATATACATACATATATCCTGTACAGTACTATTCAAAAATTTGGAATTAATACTCTCAGTAATATAAAAATCATTTTACTATCATACTACCACTATAGCTTCATAAGTTTCAATTTTATTTGTAGAAAACCGAAAATAAATACGTGGATATGTCCATAATTATGTACAACACTGGTGATTGCTCCAAAATGTCTGATAAACCTGTATGGCATTGAAAATGTTATAATAAATGTTATGTTAAATTCTGCACAGTACATATTTAGATAATAGAATATTATCTATCTATTTATCTAGAATAGCTTAATAGCTTAATATTTGGAAATCAGTGATCAGTGAGGGGAAATGATTATGTAAGGAATAAAACATGACGGGACATGCTGTTATAGGAAAATAATCAGTGATGGAGTGGGGTGATGTGGCCTGACATTAAGTAGAGATACTGGTACCACCCTGAAGTTGATCATTTTCTAATAACTACATGTACCAGAGTGTTTTATTCCTCTTATATCACAGCAATTTCCAAATTATTACAATTGTTAATTTATTAAAGAACGACATGTCAAATAATCTGTGTATGGTTATATTTAATGTTGTGGAATGTGAAACAAGTTAGCTCTTTTTATGATTTACATTATAGCAGCTATAAACACTCATTCCCTGACCAGCCTCTCTTTTGTTAAATTAATAAGACAAAAAACACAGCTTGTCATGCTGACACTGGAGACTCCTTCCATAAATATTAAATAAACATCTACTTAAAGAAAGCTTCACCATATTAACAATGATATGCTTTTCTTTGTTAAATAACAAGTTTACTTAATTATTTATTATTACATTAAATTATGTGGCGCGCCATACAAGTCCCTGTGAATTAGTTGTTACTATAGAAATGATAACGTGTTAGAATGGATGCATTAATGTAATCGTGTGATTTGAATTATAGCCGGCACTACTGTCAGAGCTGCTGTTATAGAAAATTAATCAACACCTTTTGACCAACCAGTTTTGAGAATTCAACAATGCTGTCGTATAAACATAAATACTTCCTGTATATGATTTATCGTTTAATAACACTGCTTTTCCCAAAATATTTTAAATACTATATAAAACCTCTAAAAATACTTCTCTGTGTGTAATATATGGTATATGTTTTTAGTAAATAAAATGTATGTTGAATATATATCAGATGATTCCAAACTTTTGAACGGTAGTGTACACTTCGGGACACGTCTCAGGGAGACATTGCTGCCAACACACATGTACTGGGTGTCATGTTGTCGCCCTGAGATGGGAGAATCTGCAAGGACTGTACACGTGATCTCCTAGTAATAGAGTCTCCAGTTTCCTTGGTTTCCTTCTTTCTTATGGCATTCTTTGAAAAAAATTGTTTCTCATATATTTCTCTGATGGTTTGTGCCTCAGGTGTAGATGTGTTTGACCTTGAGAGCCACATGTTCACGCTTAGTCATCGACGTGCCTGCCATTCAAATGTTCACTGTTGTTGTCGTAGTGGAACATGAAAGCAGGCACCTCTGTGATGGACGTGGTGGTGTATGATGTGGAGCGCATGGACCAGTGTTCACGGCGTCGCTGACCCCACTGCACCTTGTACTGCATCCACTGCCTCTTCAGAGTAGCCTGAACCTGCAGGAGGAGGTCAGAAAGGTCACTGTCTCTTTAGTATAAAGGCTGCAGAATTTGTTGCAAAATTGCCACCTAGTCTGTCTTGATCCTGGTTCATATTTTCTGTGAGAAATTTTAAATTTTAAAATAATAATGCTTTTTTTTCCATCATGTGACAATTCCAAGAAAAACAATGCAACCTAGTTGATAAGGAGGAGGAGGTGAACCCTGAAATTATGTTATTGGTTAATACTTTTCCCCACAATCAAAAATCTGAGGCAAAGAAAAGCTTCAAGATCTCCTGACGAAAACCTTGAATGGTCTTCTGTGTAGAATGTGCTTTGAACATGTTTAACAAAGGACAATACCTAGTTTAACTGCAAATACACAGGAAACATCATAATGATGCACTAAAATGACATTAAATTGTAGTTGTCTCATGCTTACATACATTTTCTAGAAGGAGAAACTCCTGATTCTGTTGCTATAAATCCTGTTCTCCATATTTTAGTGCTATGGAATAAGACATAGTTCTGCAGGGATACTTGTGGAAACAGGGTCCACACAGTACAAATCGGTAGGCCGAGACAAACAAACATCCTCACAAAAGCTCCGTTATCCCGTGTCAGTGCACTTTTTGTCCTATCGAAAGGAGATCTGTCTTTAGGACATGTCCAAATAGTTTACAAGCCCTCACTGATGTTGATGAGAGTTGGCTGCTCATGCATGAGCTAATAATTGACCCATTTTCCATACCCAGAAATAATTCTCCCTGCATAAAACACGACTTTGATGAGGGCTGCTAATTCACGGCATTCTTATTGCTGCCAGTAACCACATGCTGAGCATTCAAGTGCGACCTCTGTAATCACCGAGTGATCTACATTGTCCTTGTTTAGGCATGTGCAAACTATAAGTCTGCTAAATTTCTTTTGGCTGGTCAGGCAGTACCTGCCAGGATTCAGTGCTCTGCTCACGCAAACTGCCACCTTGCTGAGCACACAAAATGCATCTGACGTTAATTGAAAGCGTCTGGTCAATGTGTTAACGCCCAGTGAAAGGAGTGAACTTTCAATGATGTAATTCTAACTCTTGACAGCTACACGGACCAGCCTGGGACAAGTTCAGTAGCTCATTGTGCAAAAGAAGTTACCAAGGTCCAGCTGAGTTAATTAATGGCACCCCTCAACAGAATGGACAAAAATTATATTACATAAACTTAATAACTTATATGAAACAAACTTATATTACGTACACCTAATAATCAAAATTTTCCACACCACCAATTTGAGCAAAAAAAAATTATCATAGGAACGTCTTTTTTTTTAATTATTATTTTCTCTCAAAATAATAATCTCTCGAAATCATCGACACCCTAAAACATTTTAAATGCAAATCAGGTTACAAACATGTGAAACTTGTAAAATCAAATTTTTTGGTCTGCTTCATGAAAAATAGGGACTACATACAAGGAAAAGCTCTCATGTCATTTACAGCATGTGGCAGACGTTCAATTATAATATTAATTATAGGGGAAATGATCAATTTGAAACCTTTGTGTTGCTATGTGCTAATTAAGTAAAATTATTTATTGTTAAAAAAAAAACTACTGTACACACTATGCACTCAACACTCAAATGTAGTTCTATTTTTCTGAAGGGTATCAATAATTGTGGAGTGCGTGGGTGTGTGTGTGGGTGTGTGTGTATTTCACATTATGGACCCCAGTGGAAATATAACACAGGGTTGTAATGCTTTAAAGTCATGGAGGTTTCCCAGTGGTGCTTGCTTGACCCAAAACCCTCTTTTGCATCAAGCATCACTAAATCTGACTAAAGTGGTTGCTCTTGTCATTTGTCATTCTGTCAGCACTATAGGGAAAAGTGACCTCAGGGATGTATGAGCCAGAGTATTTGCTAAAAAGGGGGTAAACTCTGAAATTCACCCAGAAAGTTAATGAAGACTTGACTGGTAAATAAAATGCCACCAGCATCAACACACTGCAGAGTGAAAATACTAGACCAACTACTCTACATGGCAATTCTTCTTGCTCTTCTTGTTCAAATGAAAATGCTCTGCCTACTTTATGGACTTCATGTACACATTTACTAATACAACATATGTCTTGTGTGGCTAGAATTGAAATTTATTTTAGGCTGTGATAAACAAAGAGAGTGCTGAAAGACACTGAGTGGTTTAGTATGCTGTATGGAACTACAAAAGTTAAGAGTATAATATGGAAAACAGCTGCTTTATAAAATTCAGTGAAATGTGATTTCCAAGAAGTCCTGAGAATTTTGTACAATAATTCTTTGTAAATAACTTGAAGACACTGCGCCTTTCTGCACAAAGCCAATAAATTGAACACTTTAATAAGCTGAATATCTCAGTATATCATCTAATGTGGTTAGTGCTGAAAAAGCTGCAGTCATCAGTACTGCTGCCACCACTATTGTTTTCTTTTTTTTTTCTAAATGAAATATTTAAGAAGTATTTATTTCTATACAGAAATCCTACATTGTATATTACAGGTGAAAACAATAGCACCAGTCTGAAGAAACGACGCTCTTAATAATGGATCCACTTGGGAAATAGACAGCTAAGCTAAACCAATGCCTTATATTTGGAAAGTCCTGTGTTAAAATTTCTGAGTCAAGATATTGTACTAGAATAAAATATTTTGTCCTAGGCATATACAAACATTTTAAACTCAGACAAATGTCTGATTCATAAATAATGTGACTGTCATTACAGTGTCTGAATTTCACTTACAGCAGTTCTTTGTGTTTTTCTATAGAATTACTTATTCTATTACATGATGTATAGCTCATCATTTATTCATGCATTCATTCATATTCAGTAAGTGCTTTATTCTGGTTACAGTCATGGTGGATCATGAGGATATCAACAGGACTTTGGGTGTGAGGTGGGAATACACCCTGGATGGGATGCCAGTCCTGTGGAGGGCACCACACACACACTTTTACACACTTATTCACACCTAGGGGCAATTTAGTGTAGAAAAATCACCTACAGGCATGTTTTTGGGAGGTGAGAGGAACCACACAGAACCAGGAGGAAACCCACACAGATATAAACTCAACACATACAGTAACCCGAGGAACCTGGTGCAGTGAGGTAACAATGCTTCCCGCTGTGACAACGTGCCATCCCGCTTATTATTTATATCATTTTAAGCAGAGGTTTTAGCAGGAACAACACTAATGCTTACCTCTCCGTTGAAGAAGCAGAATATTGTTGCCACCAGCAAGCCCTTAAAATTGGAAAAAGAATGAAGGCAAACAAATAAAGTCTATTTACACAATTCACCCAACCAGAAAATAAAACATAGGCAAGCATATTTATCTCATTTACCTGGTAATGCAGTAATATGTGCATGATATAATCATATACTTCTCCAGCCAAACGGTTTTCTGGCCTCCACGGAAATATGACAAATTGGATTCCTAACAAGGGCACGAGAATGAGAGTGGCTCGTACTGCTTTCATGTACATGTTGGACTCTGCACGATGGGTATCCTTCAGCTTCATCACCAAAACCCTCACAATGTTCAGCAGAAAGAACAGGTTCACCTATGATGAAGAATGATGACAGAAGATTCATTCATATTCACTGCTTAAAGGAATATTTCTAACAGTACGCAGTAAGATTACTTGAATTTACACAGAATGGCTATAAAGCTTCACCCTCTGTGAATAATAAATCATGGCAGCGATTCAAATTCTAATAAAATTTTAGCGAAATAGCAGTCAGTTATGAATATTAAGAAATTGGTAAGTTCAGCAGAAAGAAAAGAGTCGCCCCCAGAATTATTGGCATCCTTCAATAAAAAACATTTAAAAATACATTTTTTTAAATGAGAATGGTATAAATTGTTCATTTCACATAATGTTATTTCAGACCTAATAAATTCTCTTAAGTAGTGCCCTTTTTTGCAACATAGAAAAATATTGGAAGACTCTCCTGGAGAGAATGGCAGCACTGAGTCCCTTGCTTTAATGTCTAACAACATTGCAGACACTTGGAGATGACCTTGAACTCTCCATGCTAAAAAATATTTAAACTCTTTTATATATGATTAGACTGCCCTCCTGGATTCAGCCTAAGATGACCATTGCAAAACACTGATTTGGTGTTCCTGCATCATTTCCAGGTTGATTTAAATGCATAGTTGTTGAAAGATCCATCTACACTCACATCTTAACCACCTGGCAGAGGCAGCCAGATTTTGAGATAAAATATTCTAGTAGGAGAAATCATAATGCTATTAATCCTGAACCACAAGTCACAAAAGCACAAATAATTCACCAACATATGGTACAGTGAGCTCTTTTGAAGATAAAGAGTAAGTAGTTTTGTTTGAGTGTAATGAATATTTTATGCACGGATTTTTGGAGTTGACTATATGAGTCAACAACTCAACATTTCTAAGAAATAAATCAGCCCACCTGCAAACAAATATTTCTTCTTATTAAATGACATATTGCAAAAATGGCATCTTAGCAACTGAAAATATCTTGAAAATAGTTAAATGTATATTTCCTAATATAAGATTACAATTAACCAAATACAAGATTAGCAAACCTATAGTATTTCTAGATATTTTTTACTCATTTCAAGCTTGATAGAGTCTTGTTTTATTGCCAGATGATTTTACTAATTTTAAGCATTTGTTTGTACAAAGAAGCACAAATAGCTGCAAATTTAAGACAAGACAATTTAAAGCTTAAAATTATGTATAATAATAATAATAATAATAATAATAATAATAATAGTAATATCATTTTACATTTGGTTTATTGTAATCATATAACAGGAAATACTACATAAATTTGACAATATTGAAGACAGTTTCACTTGCAAGATATTAAGATGATATTTTTGAAGTGTTGATTCAGTAGCAGCAAAACAAAATGCATAAATGGAGAAGGTGACATGATATTAAAGGTGAAGACTCACTAATAAAGCTGCCACAATGGGTCCATGAACCACATATAGCAGATGGGTCTCCACGCTCATCCAGCAACTGGTGGAAAAAGACAATAAAGCTTGTGTCACATAAAGCTTACAATCCCCTCCAAAAGTATTGGAACAGCAAGGCCAATTCTTTGCTATACACTGAAGACATTTGGGTTTGAGACCATAAAATGAGTAAGAAAAGGTGAATATAAGATTGATCAGAATTTCATCTATCATTTCCTGATATTTATATCTAGATGTGTTAAACAACTTAGAACATGACACCTTTTTTTTGAACCCACCCATTTTTCAAGTGATCAGAAATACTGGAACATGTTACTGACAGGTGTTTCTTGTTGCCCAGGTGGACCCTGTTTGATTGTTTAAGCAATTAATTTTTTTAAGCTCTGAATGTCTACTCTTGGTTTGAGACCTGGGTTTTGCCTGTGAAAACTACATTTGTTGTTAAACCAACATAACGACCACAGAGCTGTGTATGGGAGAAAAGCAAGCCATCTTGTTTGCTTTGGTCACAGACTTGACGCAGTTATTGCAAGCAAGGCATACGCAACCAAATATTACGTATTATTTACTTTAATACTTAATATGTTCCAATACTCTGGCTCACCAAATAATTGGGTGGTCTGCCACCAAAGGTGCCATATTCTAAGTTGTTTAACACATCTAGATGTAAATATCATGAAATAAAAGCTGAAATTCTGATATATCGTCTCATATTCATCTTTTGACCTCAAACCTAAATGTCTTCAGTGTATTGCAAAAACAAAAGAATTGGCCTTGCTGCACTTTCAGAGGGGACTGTATGTGCCCACTGAGCCTGGAATCTACTCAGTATTTATAGCACAAGAGCAAAAAAAATCATTACTCACTTGTCATCAAAATACTTTTTTCTTGCCACTGCATGGATGGAGGCAGGCACCAGGGGAAAACCTTTAAAATAGCACAGACATGTTGTCTACACTGTGTGTATATCAAGAAAAAAAGTCATTTCTCAAGAACACAAAGAGCTCTCAATATGGTTAATAACAAATAATTCCTCTCTTCACAATATGCACTGTAGTATTATTATTATTATAAACAGTACAAACACCTAATATCATATATATTATATGTCTGAAAGAGGACACTAGATAAATAGAATAACATACTCCAACAAAAGCTACTCATGTGCCAGTAACACAATGGAATAAAATGACCAATTATCTATGATGCATAATCCATAAATGATGGCATAATACATTTAATTTTGGGGATTTTTATTGTCAGGGGAACACATTACTATAAGGTCCACAAATAGGTAATATATTAATACTTAACTAATATTTACATAATCATGAATTAATACATGCACTGATCCTTAATGAATCCATACACATTAACAGCCTAAATAGCAATTAATAATGGTAATGGTTAACTATTAACAGCTTGTTAACTTATTTTGTTAATCATTATCATGACTTGCAGTATTAATAAAGATCATTTCCATAACGTAAGGTGCGTTTGCAAACAATGCTGGTAAATCCAGGTTATAATGTACGTTTGAGATGAAAAAAAAAATTTATTTGAGACCCTTTTATATTTTTGTTGTAAAGCCTCTCCAATCCTAAACTAAACTCTGAGTTTACTTGAACAGCCTACTTTGCTTTAACCTACATTGTGTACATTATAAAGAAAATGTTACTAATATAAATGATAATGATTAACCGAATGAGTTAATGAGATGTTAATACTTAACTATTACCATTATTAATGGCTAGTCATATATACTCAATGTCTGTTATTGTGTAAGCTTCATTATTTCTTAATGCACAAAAGATTAGTCCATGCATTAAAGCTTCAGTTAAGTACTAATATATTACTTATTTGCAGACCTTACAGTAAAGTGTTAACAATGTTAGCATAGACAGAAACCTATGAATCAGAACAGCGTAAAAAGCCCAGAGATTCTCTGACTACAAACAATCCAGATCTATCCAGATCTATCCCCTTAGGGACCTATGTCAAATACTGTCCACTGATATTGCACCATCTTTAAATTGTTGCCTATTCACACCTATATTGCCCACTTTATCAGAGCTGCCACAATCTCTTGGCTTCTTTAACATCCAGAGCTGCCAAAATGCGCTAGCTATTTCCAATAAGTTGTCATAACAACAATGCAAGAAGCAATGCAATGAGTGAACCAGGATGAATTTAGCCCAACTGCTGGAGATGACACATTTACAAATGCACAATGTGTCCTGCCTGTGGATTAGCTAATTTATCAGGGTCTGCAGAATGGCCCAATGTTCTCTCTGTAAAATACCCAGGATGGCACATTCATGAAATGGCTGAGGAAATAAATTACACAGCTGACACAACCTCAAGGTCATTGTGGTAGATTAAGCTTTCCTGTTAACAACCAAAGGTCTTCCCACTTTCAGTGTTATTACATATTGCAATGCTGGACCACTGAATGATCAATTTGCAGAGATAAAAACATGTGAATAGCATGTGAATGATTTCACTCTTACAAATTTGTAGCAATTCACATGACACAATTTGTGTGATATGTTATGAAGGTTAAGATGGAGGGTGTTGCTACAGCAGTGTTCATATATTTTCTCACATTAAATCCAACCATCATTTTCTTTCATTCTTAAAACTTTCCCATGAGATGAGAGTTAGGTGCAAGTACATAGACATGTTCTGTGTTTTGTGGCATGTGTCGCTAGGACCGCACAAGGTGTGTAAAATGTTGCAATTACAATTGCCTCTCAACATACTGTCTTCAGCCAAACCCAAATGAGACGCCAGGAATTCAAACAAAGCAAGAACTCCATATCGCATTTTTTTACTTCAGCGGATGGTCTAAACATTGCTGTTGTCTATGTGAATGATGTGAGTTTGATGCTGCAGTCCAGGGATTGCCAACTGGAGGACAGCAGTACAGATACAGACCCAGAAAAGTATTACAGCAGACCAAACCAAACACTCAAAAAATACTGTAGCAAAGTCAAGAAACGTATGAAAAAAAAAAAAAAACTGGCCTTAGTTCAGGGACTTTTTTTTTTTAAATGACCTAGCTCGGCGTCTGTAGCAGATCCTCTGTTGTGTCTTATCTAATAACATGCATTTATACACGTCGGTTCCGTGTTTGAGAAAAGATAGTTTTTCTAATTTCATTTATCTTCTGGTCTGATTAGTGAAGTGATGACATGGCTCGTTAAAAAAGTCAAGAATGGGAGTTAATATACAGTCAGGTCCATAAATATTGGGACATCGACACAATTCTAACATTTTTGGCTCTATACACCACCACAATG
>CM075025.1:8421798-8466877 GCA_037576675.1 Pangasius sanitwongsei | reverse complement strand
TTGTTTGTGAGACTCCATTTTTTTATAGAGTTTGTGTATATATATATATATATATATATATATATATATATATATATATATATATATATATATATATATATAAAATGCTATGATTGTGTATTAATATGTAATATGGTACTATAATTTTATGGAAATGTAGATCATTTCTTATACAGTCAATGTAAAATCAATAGACTTGCAGACAATTTCTATTTTATTGTTGATAGCTGTGATTCTTCTCTTTCCTCTTTCAACTTGACACATAAGTTAGCTAGGTTTGCGACCTAGCTGTCTAGTTAACAGTGTTGACTAACCCTTCATAGGACAAAGAGGTCTGTCAAAATCACAAAAGCTGAAAATTCTATAAAATAAATTGTCATGAGCTATAATGTTGCTTGTGTGGGATCTTCAAGCTCTTATACTGAACAAGATCTTATACTGTAGAACCACTCCCCATCCCCCATACTCTGGAATGATCGGTCTGGACTCAGGGAATTTTCCTTCGGGTTTTTTATTCTTGTGATTCCATTTGAGGAGCGAGATCAAGATGTTCCTGCACTGCTTTCTGCTATCTCCCAACAGCTAATAAATTGTTTTCTTGGGTTCCAAATAAAATCCAGACAAGCTTTCCCAGACACCTTTAGGGAAGAAAAAAAAAAACGAAAACTACCTGCAGAAAACTGGTGCTGTTTTGCTGCAATTCACATTAGAGGGTAAAGAAGAACATGCTGCAAATTAAATATCTGTTTGAGACAGCTTTTCCAATTACCTAAAGGGTCACATGTCAAGACAGGCTGTGTGATAATAGCTTCCTGAGGCTTACCTGAGGTGTCAAAGGTGGGGTAGTCTGGACAGCTCTGAGAAGTATAAGCCCCAGCAGGAGTTTCATCCCAGCATAGCCAGCCATCCCAAAACCGGCTACAGTAGGAAGCTAGAAAGAAAGAAATTGAAAAAGATTTTTAAAAAATTCTCGCCAGGCGCAAACATGAGCTCGAACCCAAATTCATGTTCACAGCTAAATAACAGCTTTAGTTGTCAGGTTGTATAGGTTGGACAAATCACTAGCCTATGTGCTGGGACAAGCAGAGTTTGTGTCTGGGCTATAAGTTCTTAGTTCTTCTTAAGTTCATAGTTACAAGTAGGAGTGCAGTGGATAGCATAGCCGCCTCACAGCTCCAGGTTACTGTCTGTGTGGAGTTTCGAATGTTTTCCTCATTTCTGTGTGTTTTTCCTCCATGCTCTCCAGTTTCCTCCCACCTCCTCCCAAAATCATGCCAGTAGGTGGATTGGCTATGCAAAAAGCTTGAATGTGTGCCTGCATGGTGTCATGTGATGGGCTGGTGTCCAATTCAGGGTATGTCCCTGCCTGGGAAAGGGTTCGGATCCACCGCAACCATGACCACCATAAAACAGTAACTTAAGATGTACATAGGATTAAAAAAAACCTTTTACTTTCAAAAAACAAAAGTTTTTTTTAATATTTGACTACAAATATACAATATCTTCTATAGTTGTTGTTATTGTTGCTTTTGTAATAGTCAGAGCATTACAATGTTATGCAATGTTTTACAGCATGAAAATGTGCATTTCCAAATAATTGACTGTTCAGTCATTAGTCCGTTAGATGTGAACGAACACACAAATGCATGATGTCCTTCTGAGTGGTCACATGAGTAACTTTTAAAAACATTTATGCAACATAAAAAAAAACCTTTTACAATATCTTCTATTATCCTTAAAGAAGAATTAAAAACAATCTGTAAAAAAAAACTCTCAGGTTGACAAGGATAACGCAAAGGCAGAATACTACAGCAAAACATTGGTTAATGATTTTTTTTTTTGTTGAGGGTACAAGCACACTATGCTACATTATCATATGTTCTTTTTTTCCTTTTGTACTTAACTAGCTAACAAGCTCATCATGCATTATCATTTTATGTCAATTGATTTTTTGGGCAACCAAAACATCGGACTGGGTAGTACATTGAAGATTTTACTTGCCCAATCGGCTAGCTAATGAACTGATGATGTTTACATTTCTATTTCACTTGGCACAGTGCAAAAGTTTTGAAATCACACACTCAACAAGATACAACTTCAGTCAGCTCTCATTCAATGTGTGTGGTGGTCTGGAAAAATCCACTGGATGTCACTGTGGCTGAATTCAAGCAAATAGCCAAAAGCATCAGGTTTTGAACAAAATGGTTTGCCTTTAACCATAAATAAATTTCACCAAAACGACGTGGAAATGTTTTTATTTACTTTTTAACCTTGCCTTCCTGTTGGTTAAGGAACCAGTTTAACAAACACTAGTTAAAACAGTCAGTCTGCCTAAAGATGTCTAAAAACTTGATAAGTTACGTGTGATTTCCTCAAACAGTGAATATCAGGCTTTGATCAAGGTGTTGGATAGCTGTAGTGAAGCCTAATAATTTCAGTTTGTAATCTGACACGTTACTTGTTATTTCAGCTCAGGAAAGTCTGTAGTTTTCGGAACTATATATAGTAGTGATATATTATTGTAGTGATATATAAATATTTCATCACGTGAAGGGTTTTCTGAGGTCGCCATACATATACAGTTAATGTAATAGATAAAATGTTTCCTATTCTACCTGTTTTATTGCGTGGTCCATCTCTGCTCAGCAGCTCCAGACATTTATACTGAGATTCAGTCATGATCTGGCGCTCCCCCTCCATCACCCCCATAGCAGGAGCGAGAGAAAAGTCTGTGGTTGGTTCAGCTTTAGGCTCCGCTCCGCCCACAGTAGTTATCCACTGTAAAAAAGAGATGCACTCTTGATATGAATGTGGCAGGTAGTACACTGGCTTATGTTCTGCCCCAGATAGAAATGACAACAAGAACGAATTATAGCTTTTCCTTCTTTCTTCTTCCTAACTTGTGTGAGCACTAAATAACTTTGAAATTTTGAATCTGCAGGTTCTGCATTTCATTCTTCAAAAGTACTTCAGATGTTGTAAAGTATTGTAAAGTGTGCTTGTAAAGATAGGAATGGTTCATGGACACAAGAGCTCAGCTAGTGTCATCATTGTGTTGTCCAGAGTGGCTGAGATCAAGCGCAGGCTTTTTCTAAAGCAGACAGTTAATGCTCCTTCTGCAATGCTTCAGATAGCATCTGTAGTAGCGGCATCTGGTATGAGTCATCACATTTTTAATTCAGAAGAAAGATGAGAGGTAATTCAGAAGCAACCTGCTTGTCTTCCTCTTAATCATCGCATGTAAATGAAGTCAAAATATATTACCCACAAGAATGTTGCATTGCAATAGAAAGAAAGTCCTTCTGTTCTTACTTTACATCTTAAACGCTTAAAAATTAAACACATTTGAGAGATTTTCTGATGTCCCATGTAGCAGTTTAGCAGCCGTACATATGATGTCACTCCAAACATTGAAGTAAATGACGTCATACATACGACCACCAGGCCACCACTCTTGTCAGCTCAAAGAGCCACTTCGCCTCTCAGCAAAATTTGATCTTGAATACTAAATCACATCACATCTACTCAACATGTTCCACAGCACACCTACACAGTGGAAAAGCCAAGCCTCTGCAACCAGACCACTTACCATTTTCTGCTACTTTGAACAAAATCATTTTACTAACCATCCAAAATAAGCAATTATTTATAGCACACATTAACATTTCATCACATAATTCTTTATGATTCACACCATTTAATAGGTAGGACCTTCACATGCATACCTACCAGTGGCTACAAGGTTTCTAAATGCAGCAGCTACACTGCCAAACCAATAATTGAAATGTCACAACAGTGCCAAGGCCTGCATTTAGACAGCTGTTTTTCTGTTAAATGATAAAAAAAAAAGAATAAACCAAAACTACATTTGTGAAAAGAACAAGCACACCATTAATGGTGAATCTCTGAATGTAGTGGGTGAAAAGTATTTCTATTTGTCTTTCCATTAGTCTGATTAAGACACAGTTTGAGAGGTATTTATTGCAGCTGAGAAAGAGGGTAAAGCTGCTGTAACACTGTTAAAAGTGTGAAAAATATTTTCTGGTTTCTTAGCATTTATCAGAGCATTGTTTCTGGTTCAGTTAAATAACATACTACATTATATATTTTTATTATACAATACTACTCGAAAGGTTGGAATCAATTTTCTGAATTTAAAATAGAAAGAAAGAAAGAAAGAAAGAAAGTGTCAAGTATGAGTACAGCCCCATAAACATTTCAAATGTAATGCAAAATAAATCATCTAAAATTACACTTTGGCATCTAGTGTAGAATATTTAGTTCTACACTATATAGTTTAAATGAATAAAATAATATGTTGCATAAAACATGACAAGTTACTACAAACTTTTAGACAGAAAGGCAGAAAGAAAGACAGAGATCGGCATACATATATACAGACAGACAGACAGTGAAGCTGACAGAAAAACAGACAGATAGACAAAAAGACAGAAAGACAGTCAGGCAGAAAGGTATGCAAAAAGACAGACAGAAAGACAGACAGACAGACAGACAGACAGATAGATAGATAGATAGATAGTAAATAATGGTGACAGAAGTCCATTAAGCACACCTGAACAAAAAAACAAAAGCACAGTGAACATGAATGAAAGAGGAGAAGTGTGTGAGGAAAAGCACTTGACATTTTGGGCGAGTGCTTCCTCTCCTGCCAGACCGCTATACACCACTGTCACACTGTAAAAGAACTGATTAAATTTGGAGGGTTTTACATGTTCCATATGAGACCTGCCTACTTCAGTACTGACACTAAGCAACACACTGGAGAGTTTTTACCTGGAGTGATTTTTCTTCATCATTTTTTGGGGAGAGCCATACCATATTTCTGAACAAATTGAAGCAATTAGTGTCTGATGGAGTACTGAAATACATCAAATTAATCATTTTCTAGGCACAGATTTGCAAAGTGGAAAAGTGGAGTGAAAACTTGCCAGAAAATAATTTACAGGGTTCAGGATTTCCCTAACCCTAAGCTTAACCTCTGTATCTTTTTATACAACCTAAGTTATGCAAATAGATATAAGTTTGCTTACAAAACTATGAATAAAATCTTTCCATACTCACCGACACAAACGACATTAAAAGCCAGTAGATACCTTTCCAACCCATGCTCTGAGATTCTATCTGTCTGAAAAGAAAGAGAAAAGTGTTTGACAGATATTACGTGCAGGCTAACATAAGATTTGATGTTTGATTTATTGTTGAGTTACTGTTTGTGTGGAGTTTTTCATGTTCTTCTCATTTCCTCTGGGTTCTCCACTTTACACCCACCTTCCAAAATCATGCCGATAGGTGGATTAGCTACTCTAAATTGCCCCTAGGTGTGAATGAGTATGTAAATGTACATGTGTGATACCTTTCATTTGACTGGCGCCACATCCAGGGTGTATACCTGCTCACTAGGCTCTGGATCCACCACCCTGACCAGGATAAAGTGGTTACTGAAGATGCATGAATGAATGAATGAATTAAACAATCAAGATTGTGTTATCAGCATGATGTAAATTTGGCTTTTCTCAGGCACTTGGCTTCTTGTCAAACTGCCTTTCCCAACGGATCTTTCTAGTCACACCTTGTAAATCCACTTTTTGTGAGATAATTACTCTGCCGCGTAACCAGACTCCCTCAGTGCGTGTTTGCTTTCAGCACCTCAGCGGGTAGCACCGCTGATAGACACAATCCAGAAAGCCTCTAGATCCACTCTGACATCTGATACAGCCTCTAATTGACAACAGCCAGAGGTCTTACTCCCTTTGTTAGTTGGGCTGGGAATAAAATTGCATATTACGATAATGTGCAATTCATCTTTACACTCACATGTCATTTTCAAACCTGTACTTTTGTATTGCTGTTTTTTTCTCACTCTCAAACCTGTAGATGCAATTTTGGCAACCCGGCACCAAAAATATTACATTTTGACAACAGCACGGTTTTTAGAGAGCACTTCAGTACACAGTACACTCAAACAGTGATCTTTCTGCAGTCCTGGCAAAGAAGTTTTTGTTTGTCTCAGATTAACAGAAAAATACTTTCTGTAGTGTTTTCTCCTTAGGAGAAAATGAAGAAGAATTGAATTTATACAACAAGACATTTAGACTCTAATTTACTAACATCCCAAATAAATGTGCTAATATGTCTGTGCAACCTGATAGATTAGTGAGTGTTCATGATGTGGGTCATATATTGTATACAGTATATCTTGCTAGCAAATGAGTATGCGCTTTTTTTTTGTTTGTTTGTTTGTTTTGTTTTATTTTTGCAAATTAATTTGCACATTTTTACCCTGAAAATTGTTGAAGCCTTCAACAAACTTTTAGCCATAATGGAGAACGCTAAGCACCTGCAGCAGGCCACTTCGGTGAAGCAGAGATGCTCTGTCAGTGACTGACTGATACACCTGTGCATCAAATCAGGTAATTTGTACCCAAAGCAATAACACTTTATAATGAGTCGATTTCCTGCCAGGACAGCACCAACCTCTCACTGTGTGTATAGCATTGCAGTAATACTAATCAGCAATGTCATAGCATTAGGTAAGAAAAACAACTTTACCTTATGCTATAACTTGGTGTAGACACCCATTTGCACTCTCCGTACATTTGTAACTATCCTAACTATTCATTGTACCTATTCACATCCAGGATTGGAAGCCAGTTCATCTGAGGGTATCACACAATCTGTCTATGGAGGTGGGAGGTATATGGAGAACCAGCAGGAAACCCACACAGACATGGGAGGAACAGCCAAGAAAAAAAAACCCACATGTAGTAACCTGAGCTCCCAGTCGACCCCAGTGCCCTGGAAATGGGAGGCAGCAATGCTATGCACTGCACCACCATGCCACACTATTTCATTTTTTGCATGTTGGAATTCCTTTTTTGTTGATAAATTTGTAAATAGAAGTACAGATTCATTTTTTCACCCAGATATCATGAGAATGCAAATCTTTGCATGTAACTGTAGATGGTAAATTATGTACTGGGTATAGAAGTAAAAAAAATAAATAAATACAATAAAATAAACACTCCATTTGAACCTAGAATTGGATGCCTGGGAAATTATGTACCTTAAAACCTTTTTAAAAATACACTCACATATGCTCTGCTAGCAGTGACTCCCCTTTACTTACTATGATTCTAAGGCCTTAATTGGCTCCAACTAATCAATGCTATCATCTCTGCTGTTCTGTATTCTTTACAATACACTTCTTTCATTCTGAACATTATTCATTACTGTTAGCATAATTTGTAGTCTAGGACAGTACTGTATACTGCATTAAAAGGTGCAATGCTTTCTGTGGATCCATCATAGGTCTAGAATACAGAAACTTTCCCAAACTACAAAAACAGACATATAAGGACTCTGATGATTAAGGATGAAATCAGACTGTCTGAACTACCACTGAGTCTTTTGTGTTGCAGTATTGCTTCTGTTTTACCTGGCAGCTGAGGACTGAGCCTAATTAGAGACATACTGCTCCTTTTCATTTCTGAGATAGTATTTGAGAGAAGAGAAATGACAGTGCAGCTCATATCGGTATCATCTCTCATTTACGAAAATGTGGCGTAAGTGAATTGCCAATCATTAAAGTCAACTGTGATGGAATGCCTAGGATGCACAATGGCACAAAGCAAAAACAGCAAACATTATTTAGAGATGAAGATATCCAGCTTAGTGTGATTCATCCCCCAAAGGTCAAAGCAGCGTGATGAAGCTGACAATAAAGACACAGCGCAATCTACTTTGTGTCATGGTTTAAGCCCTGCAGTTTTTCTTTGTGCCCCAGCATTAAAGCTTGCTAGGTGATTCATCTAACATATGTGTGTTTGCCTCAATATTTGAGTTTCTATTTTCCATTTCATACCGTGAGGCAATTGCCCCATTAGAAAAGCACCATTATGGTTGGTTTAGAGTGTTTGGATGCATGAAAATTCTCCATCCATTAGCCCTGCTGCAGCCGACCCAAAAAAGTATAGCACCTGTACAGCAAAGAGCCATTAACCAGGTTTAATAGGTATGACATGTATATAGCCCCAAAATGGACCCAAGCATTCTCAACAAGTAGACACGAAAATGCATTCAATGGACTGTCCATAATTCAGCAACGCAATTACTAAGCGAGACGTGCGCCACTCTCTCCCAGCAAAGCTATACTTGATGCACTTACTGTAGATCAAGTGTAGGCACATACAGCTGTGCGGTGTTTTAACAGCATCTAGTGCCTTTCCAGCTCAGCATCAACATTCATGATGGGACTGAGAGAAGAGCTGTCACTTCTGGATGATCCCATACTTTTCTCAGATGAGAAAGTGATAAAGTTATGAAGTTTATCAGAGATGAAGAGAACTGATGGTTTCAAGCCTTCAACAGGAATTTTCAGATTTCCTGAACCATGTCTAGCCCAGAATATGACAAATAATTGATGAGGTGTGACGTTTTGCCATTAAAGCAAAATGCTGTCTTAATGCTGGTTGGCTAGGTGTTGAGTTGTCTGAAATGCATTTTGCTGGAACAAGAAACCTGTCTGGAAGCGTTACCACATGGACAAAGGCTTGTCTAAAATTGTCCAGCTGAAATCTCCAGATCCATTGTGTAATGATGTGCTGTAATGATGTCTTGTGGATTTTTTCCCCCACACACGGCAAGGGTGCAATTTCAGGCCTTGCTCTATCAGAGTGTGTCAGTTTCATTTAAAGTGATAAGGAATTCTATCACTAAGCTGCTCAGCATCTCATGTGATGCACAGTGGACTTTCTCAGGTTTAATATCTGATGACAGATACTATTTCACAAGAAGGTTCAGAAAGACAGGGTGATGCTGAGGAGAAGTGATGCTGCATCATTGCTGTTAGTCAGGGAAGCCTTCAAGTGAAGACATTCACAGTCTGCCCATCGGCTACTGGACAGAATGATAATTTGTGTTGCTTTGGCTCAGTTTTCTAGCAGACGGTGTATGAAGTGAAACAATGCTAAATGCTATGCTTGCCAGCTATAATTAGAGTCTATGTACATCCATATCAGATGCACAATTTGTACACCTTGCTTCCATTTTAGGCAGATAAAATTAATCTAGACCTTGGGATTATAAGGTTCTAACTCTGAGTGTGCAGAGTTTGACCTATTCTCTGTGTGTTCGCGTGGGTTTCCTCCAGGTTCTCTGGTTTCTTCCCACTGCCAAAAACATGTTGGCAGGTGGATTGGCTATGGTAAAATTGCCAGACGTGTGAACAAGGGTGTAAATGTGTGTGTGCATGGTGCTCTGCTTCCCTTCCAGGGTGTATTCTAACCTCGCATCCAGTGTTCCTGTAACACGCTCTGAATCCACCAGGACACTGACCAGGTTAAAACATTTACTGAAAAAGTTTGACCCATTCTCTGTGTGTTCGCGTGGGTTTCCTCCAGGTTCTCTGGTTCCTTCCCACTGCCAAAAACATGTTGGCAGGTGGATTGGCTATGGTAAAATTGCCAGACGTGTGAACAAGGGTGTAAATGTGTGTGTGCATGGTGCTCTGCTTCCCTTCCAGGGTGTATTCTAACCTCACATCCAGTGTTCCTGTAACACGCTCTGAATCCACCAGGACACTGACCAGGTTAAAACATTTACTGAAAATGAATGAAAGAATGAATTATTAAAAACTTATCACATACACTCAGTGGTGACTTTAACGCATTTGTGTTGTTAGGGCATTTTCATCATTTTGTTGTCTCTCAAAAACAAAGGATGTGTCAGTGACAGTAAAGCAGGGCAACATGAAAAACTAGCACAAAACAATTATACATATAGACACACACAGCATTATGGGTGGGTTGCAACAACACAAATTCGATGAGCTAATCAAAGATTTGTTGTTTAGTTGAATTTGTGTTGTATTACTTAATTTTAAACGTCTTAAAAAAATCAATTAAAACCATAACCTGGGACTAACATGTTAATCTTTGACAAAAAATGTGATCTGGGGTTCTTCCCTTTAAATCTCATCTTATTATTCAGTCATTTACCATAAAGCATCAAGTCAATCAAGTAT
The DNA here is from genome assembly GCA_037576675.1 of Pangasius sanitwongsei. Classification (NCBI taxonomy): domain Eukaryota; kingdom Metazoa; phylum Chordata; class Actinopteri; order Siluriformes; family Pangasiidae; genus Pangasius; species Pangasius sanitwongsei. The sequence continues at coordinate 8,456,835 of CM075025.1, read as the reverse complement.
TAAGTACACCAAGATACATTAGCTCATGGGACCAAACAATACTTCTTATTCTATTGAGTGAAAACTAGGATAAAAACAATCCTTTGCAGAACTCTTTCCATCCTTTTCATCTAATATATTTTGCCATTTTAAAAATCAAAGCCACATCGGCTGCAATGAACTAAAATGAATACTTAACTGAAATTGAAACGTGAGTTTAAAGTAATGGAGCAACAGCGATAAAGTTAATTAAAATGTACCTCATAAGCCAGGATTAAATGATGGCTTCAGTGAAATCCAGATTCGTTTCAACCAAGGTTTTAAGTTTGCCGCAAATAGATTAATAGATAAAATTTTATTGAATCCAATTTAAACCTTAATCTATTGGGACTACACAGTCCAGGTGTGTCAAATTAAAATGCTCTGTGCTGTTAAGAGGTAGAAATGGACTGTTCAGCTGAGAAAAAGCAAAACAACTTTCACTAAGCAGGAAAAGATATGCATGATGCAGGAACAGATATGCCAAAGACCATAAAGAGAGGCATACCCCCAGATGATCTTAGAGAACTCACCACTGTTTGGTATGTGAAACACGTTGGCATAGGGGTCTCAGAGCAAAACTGTCTGACTCGTCTCTACTGATGATGGGAAAAATCATCAGAGTGAATTCTGATGTGTACAGCACCATCCTAAATGCTCTCAGAAAGCCAAATGCCTGAAAATGCACTGGATTGTGTTTCATTTTACAGCACTAAAATGGCCCAAAGCACACTACTAAAGCAACTTAGGAGCTTCTCAGGGTTACAGCGTGTAATGTTCCTAACTGTCCAAGTCAGTCAATCCTTACAAATCCTTTTCAGTACGCATTGCACTGAAGACCATGGGTGTCCTGATAACCGAGTATAAGATATGCCTTGAATACAAATAATATTCATAATATCATCAACACTGATTGTTTCATGATTTGGTCCTGTCTACACAGATAGAGGGGGCAGAGCTTTTATTTCTATGATATTTGACAGTAATTTATTTTTAATCACGTTATAACTGATAAAACAGCACAGCTGCAACTGCAACAACAAAGTAGACACAAGTAGGCCCAGTAAACAGGCTAACCATTCACTGGTTAAATGTGCTATACAGATGATTTGAATTGAATTGAATTGAACTGAATTGAGTTAAAGACTAATCTAACCTGAAATCTATCCAGAATAGATGGCCAACTAGTATTTATAATATAGTATAGTATAGTATAGTATAGTATAGTATAATTGCAAATGTTATTAAATGTAGTATCATGGAAAATTTCATTTAAAAAAACAATGTAACGTTACAATTTTCTTAAAATCACTTTTATTTATTGAAATACTGTAGGTATGAAATGATTGCCATTCCAAGGTTTACATAAACAACCTTAAATATTCTGCATTTAACTTCACTGTCATTGTTTCATTTAAAATCTGATGTGCCAGACTAAAAACTATACAATAGAACACTATGAAATTTTGTCCGCTAAAAACAAAAGCACTGCATTATCCCGTTTTATTACTTCACAGACCAAATGAACAACGTTCAGAGCACTAAAGTTCATCTTGGCTGGACAATATGAATTATCCTGGTGATTACCTGTCTTAGTCGTGCGTGCTTACCCTTGAGCTACCCTTGAGATAAATGTGTGATTTCACTTAACCGAAACGCTGCACCACGCCACCAGTCCCCTCTATCTGTCTTAAGCCAATGCATCTTCTCCCAGAGTCTGATTCATTGACCCATACTTCCGTTCCAAGCTGAGCCCTATGTCGTGACGAGTCACATTTGCACCTAATCCATCTTCCATCCAGCTCTGAGTCAGCCAAGTGCCACATGGGCTCTAGCTTCTCTCAGCTCAATTCATACTGGCGCATGCACACTGCTGCAAATCAAGGACACTTAGCCCAGGAATTAAAGGCAAATAATAGGAACTGAGGAAAGGGGGAAATGACACGTGTCAGCTGATAAATAGGAAATGGCCTTGATTATGATCAGTCTTTACCGCTTTATGAGGCAGAATGATAAAGGCTCATTAAACATAAAACAAACTACAATGCCAATTACAGATCCCTAATGTTCATCTCCCTTTGTAAAATAGTTCAGGTTTTAGCCAGGCAGTTACTGAGCCCCTACACCTACTGTTTAACTGTTTAACTGTGGCAAATACCACTTGATCACACAGAGCCTTAATTGTTATTTGTTCAGTTTTTGTTGGGGGAAGGTAGTAACGAGAACAAAAACAAGGTCACTATTTCATTTAACACTTTAATACAATTAGTTCTGTCTTTTCAAGCACTTGGCTTAAGTGAAGTAGTTCAGTTGAGTTTGGCCTTCATGCTGCTGATGACTTTCTAACAGAGAATAAAATTACCCCAAATTCTTTGGAAATATGTATTATTAAATATATTTGTATATAAATTCAATCAAACTAATATGTTGTATTGCTATTTAACAGGGTGCCCCATAAGTCAAGCATCATAGGAGAAAAATAAAAAAAAAAGGCAAAACAAAAGCTTCCTTGTGCTTTCTCTGAGACACATGAAGCCGGCCAACCACATCTTCCTGAACTGCTGCTCGTGCTTTGTCACACTTTCGGAGGAAAGTGCTATCTGCTCTGTTCCGCATACATGAGCACACAGATGTCCATGACTAGCTAGTGTCACTGTGATTGACAGGGAGGTAGTAATACCATCCCTCCCACCCAGAGAGCACAGCCAACTTAACGACAAGCTGGCTCTCTTGACATGATCTTGTCATGTAAACTTTGTATTTATCAAGGCAATCTGTATTGCAACAGCTAGCTATTAGCATTCAGCTAGGTTGTATAGTCAGGGTTACTATCATGCTACCTAACATTTGAGAAATTAGGAATTAAGCTGCTGTTATTTAGCAATAGCTATTGTTTTCCCACATTCCTTGGATCCTTGGTGAAATGCAGACTAATAAACCATCAGTAACTAAGATGAATGTCTGATTCAAGGTAGACATCTTTTGTATTTGTACTCTTTTAATTTCCTCTTTTAAATTACTGAATGTAAATTTAGTAAATTGAAAAGTCTATAGAGTAATTATTTAGATGAATAATTGCATTTTTGAGTAAATCATTTCAATAGTTTTACCACCTCTCAAAAATATCCAGCCATATTTTTCAACTGGGACCTCTTTTAAATTACATGTGCAAGGTTTACATAAAGAAATAAAAGTGGCTCAAATCAAATATTTGCTTATTATTTGCTTCTTACAGCATTTACAGCCATCTCAAGAACAGTATTTCCTGTTTTGTATATTGGGTAAAGCCTCCTGCTGATGATGTATCTTTACAAATTTTGAAGAACTAGGATCATAGTGGCACTGTTCCTATCACTTTTTGATTTTCGAAGATGCAATTTACAGCCATGCTGCTTTCTCTGCACTTAAACCTCTTGGTGTTAATTATTTAGCTCTCAGATGTTCAGCTCTACTCATCACTGTTAATATAGCAAACTGACAGCATTTTCTCAATATATTGACAGCAGTTTCTCAATATAAGAAGTACACACAGATAGCAGTGGAAACTTCATAAACTGCCTTCATATATTACCTTTCTGTTACGTTGGAAGGGCAATAATGCCTGTAATGCCCAATCAATGTAGTCGATCATGTAGTTCAGGCTTGTATTGAGAGAAGCTTAAAATTGGATTCTTCTATTACACTGTTCAATTTAATATATTAACCTTCTCTTTTGTGTTTTCTAGTTTTATGTTTTGTTTTCTAGCTTCTATGTTCTCTAAGTTAATTATGTCTATGTCAATTAAAACTATATTTTTGAATGTGTATGTGTAAATGTGGACTTATTCCACTTGCCTCTTAGAACTTCATTTAGGTTTCCTGCTATTTTTCCTCTATTATATTTCTTCTTCTCTTTGGTTGTGTCTTTGTGTTCATACTTTTCTTTTTCTAAATTATACCTTTTACTTTTGGTAAATTTAATCTTTTTGTACCCTTCTCCAGCTCCGGAAAGGGATAGCTATTTTCCCGATTTCACTGACCCATAACTGGATTGTTCACAAAAATTGCTTGAGAGTTTAAGTCTCTTCTTGATCTTTTCATGCCTTAGGGTGTTACAGCTTGCACTGTCTGTCAGTTGTTTACAGATGCATTAGACTGTAAACCAAATTCCTCTATAAACCATCTGGACCAAAATTAGCATTTGTCATTTTTCCCCCAATAATGGTTACACCTCCACTTGCCTTAATAGGAGCACCAATAGTGTCAGGTAAGGATTCCACCACTATCTTGGGTCTTAAGTTTCTGTCAAATTTTGCTCTGATTGGGTGCACAGCTCGGCTAAAGTTCACGGGTGCTTGTTCTGTTGTTCCACTGGTTGCTCCAAATAATCACTAGTTTTTAGAGGTTTTGCAGGCCAGTCAAAGTGTCAGAGTGTTCCATCAAGTTTGTCAATCAGGTCACACAGTTTTGACCTTCTGGAATGTAGGACTGTCAATGTGGACATGAAGCACAAAGGGAAACCACAGTATCTGGCCAATGATCCAGTTTATTACTACATTTGTCCAGGTGTGCAACCTACTAAATTGTACAATTAAGTGCTGGATGTTACGAACTTCTTTTCAGGAGAGCTTGAGAAGCCTATCCCAGGAACACTGGAGTACCAGTCACTACCAGTGAACCACACATACAAACACAGTAGGGGTGTAAAGCAATGGCACTATCTATAGCTGTTTCCATATCTGTTTAGTGCTCCAAATATTCATATCTGTATCTGCATATAGATTTGAATTTATTTATTTATTTACTTTAAAACAGAGACGTACGTGGAACTGTTTCTTTAATCCTTTTTTGTTTGTTTGTTTGTTTGTTTGTACTAGCCTGCAATACTTAATAAAAGAATTTAGTCGGTTCTTGTTCCCAAAATATAAAAAAACAACCAGCCTAATTTAAACCACTGCAGTTAATAAAACAGGAAGAATAAGGAATAAGGAAGAATGGAAGAAAGCTGTAAATGCCTTGCTGTAAATGCACTGATCACATTCGTGTTAAGAAATGTGGTCTTCGTCCAGCGAGCTCATGTTCTGAAAACTCACCCCATGAAAGTGCTTCCCAGTCCTGATGCACACCTCTAGTATCAACCAGACGCCTGCGACTATTACTGCAAGCTTATCTGTCATATTGTGTACGTGTATTTGTATATGTTTAACACATGAGTTAATACCGAATAATGTACTCGTAATTGGTTACATCCAGAAAACACAAACCCACAGCTAGAGGCAGAAGAATGTGGAAGAAGGAAAAAGGAGGATAAATTCCTCATCACTTGTAATTTTTAAATAAGAGAACTGAGTGTCAGATAAGAATGAAAAGATTAACAGGAATTAGAGTAGGTCTAACCTTAAAGTGTGCTCATTGACTTGTCCTTCTGGGAAGTGAAGCAATGAGCAATGTATCCTATATGACCTATATCCTTTATCTCTAAAAAAAAAAAAAAAAAAAAAGGAGTCGAATATAGAGAGGCAAGTAATGTCAAGTGCACTAGTGAACCTCTTCAATGCTGGTCTCTTGGTCCTACTCAGTGGGCACTCCATTCATATGTGATGCCGCCTGACCTCTACGTTCTCTGCCCTATTCAGCAGCAGAAGGGTGTCCAGATTAAGCTACTCAGCTCCAGCTAAATGCCCTCCACACTTTCAAGGCACTCTTTGTAAGGCAGCTTTCTGTGACGGCATTTTTTCTTATGGCTGTTTTAAATGGTGATGATGGATTTTAGATGATGGATCTCAAGAGGAACACGAAATCTTTCAGCTCTAAGGAAATGTCTGGTGCTTTTTCCTGTTTCATAAAGGGGAATAAACTATCAAAGTACCTTTGATATTTGACTGGTATTATATATAACAACAATAACACTAAGAAATATCAGAATGGAAGATTTATAGCAGGAAGGCTTGTTTAGAGCCTCAGTTTTGAGTCATGCTTTTAGAGTAATGCTTTTAGAAAGTAATTTGGAAAATAAACAGTTTATCAGCTCCACAGGCTTCTGAAACACAATGCATTAACATTTCACAGCACACAGCTACAAAAATATATTTCACTTTTAAAAGTTTTGTGGGGTTTTTTTTTGTTTGTTTGGTTTTTTTTTTTACTGTAACTTTTGAGTCAAGTTGATTAAACATGTTTCTCACAAAACAACACTAGTGCACAGACATACTGCACCTTCATAACATGTTATAATTCAAAGGCATTCAGAGGCATATTACACATTGTTATAACTACCTACAAAACTGCACTACACTGTATAGCAACCTTCATTAATAATATTAATATTAATATTAATCATTATTAATGAATTCTTAATATATAGCATAAAAAGTAATATTTGTAACAGATTATATTACAAAAACAAAACAAACTCAACTCCACTTTGTATAGTGCAGTGTATACATTATAATATTTCATTATCGAGCCTCATTGAGGTTTTACCCCAATAATACCAGTGACAATATTAGGGGGAAATAATCAAACCTTTGGTTTCATTCTGGTTTCGTTTTTTTTTTGTTTGTTCGTTTATTTGTTTAAAATATGTCTCACCTTACATACAGCTCAAAATACAACTAATAAGGTATTATAATTAGGTTATAATATCATATGTCTGTCAACAATCTCCTCTCATATGAAGTATAAATATTCAGTTACTTGATAAAATTATTCTTTTGGCACTGGCAATATTATGTGTTACAAACATTTTTTTTTATAATGCGAACAATTCTTTGAGAATTATGTTAACAATTAAATTATGTAAACAAAGCATTATGGATTGTATTAACAATTCATAATGCATTATAACCACAATCTCATAACCGATAACTGAATGCAGGAGTTGCCAACACAGATTAAAATTAAAAGTGCGCTGTTGCTCTTTCCGCTGCTAGGAGCTTGTACAGAAAGGCAGCTGAAACACGCCCGGTGTGAATGGACTGAGACCTTGACATGATGCTTGAGGTGACATTCGACACGACCCTTGACTTGATGCTTGCATTTAGCATCCAGGGTGAATTCAGGGTTAAGCGTATCCTGGCTATGAACAGCAAACTGCAACTACAATGTATGCCATATGGTGATAACATTACAGACTACACATCTGTGAAATAGATAACACAGAATAAATTTCACCTCAGATAACTGATGAGGATTACACATGGAACTATTTAAATGTGATTTACTTATGCTGCTTTATGTATCAAACGTCACTTAAAGGTAGTCTATTTTGGATGCACTATTTTTGTTACTTCATGTGGTTTTAGCTTTTAAGTTTGTCTAGTCCAATTAACATATTTGTTTGAAAGCCCGTCATTTCTTTGAAAGATCTGACCTTTTGCCATTTTTTCCTTTTTTATTTGATATTTGACAGTGATTTAACTTTCTACCTTTTTACCTGTCTGCAGGTATATTGAAGATACTGTCCATTTGTTCTGATCTCTTTTATGTTTCTACAGTAATGAAACTGGACTTTCTTTTTCAAAGATCATTTGAAACTAAAATTGCAGTCATGATTAAAAAAATAATAAATAAAAGCTAGATTGTAAGAAGTTAATACCTATTTCTATAAAATAACTAGAAGGAGAGCAAATATGTACTTATCCTCATTTAATAGCAAGAGATGAAGCTATATGTGTGTTGACTGGAGTAAACAGTAATTGAGTAGGTAGATTTGTCTGCAGAAAATAAAGGAATTTCTATAAAGAGCCTTTTCATATGAGACCAGACAGAAATCCACCTTAAGCCCAATAATAAATTTTATGCGGAACTCATGTGGTAGTCCTTGGAGGCAACTACTAAAGCAATAAATGTGCCTTATAGAGGCATCTAAAAAAGTAAAATAGTGATGGCTTTGTATTTGATTAATGGTACAAACTTTACAATGATAAATCAAACACAAGGGTAAACAATACCAAAGTAACTCTCTGCAAGCAGACAAGGGAAAAGCCCACCCTACAGAAAAATAAGTCCTGCAAATATAACAATTATTAATACATTGAATTGTGTTGATCTTTTTTCTCTTCTACTGTGTGGTTTAATTTTCTAGGATACATGACAGGCTTTTCAGACAGAAACAAGATGACTGAGAAGTTTGTGAGGTTTATATTCGTCTAATATAATGCGGTACACATTTACTGCACTATTTAATCCTGAAGCAGTCTTAATGTTGCTTGCGTCTTTCTTTTAAATGTCACAAAGGAAACAGTTGCATGAGTACACATGTTATGAAAACGGCCAGACATAGCTGTCAGACATGTGCGGTACAGCCAAGAGGACGTTTTTTTGACCGTCACCATCTAGGCGGAAAAAAAGAAAGTGCTGGCGGGGCTCCCGAGGAACAAAACAGTGTTCGGCTGCCGCTCATGCATCAGCTCGCTTGCACTGCATTTAATGCTTGGCTGGAGCTGTTCACTCCATCTCAGCCTCTCAGCTGGCCCATTCCACTCTTTCAACCTCTCACACACAATGAGTCTAATCACGCTATCACTGTACGTGTGGAAATCTTCTGAGTAAATTTTGCTATATTGATTTTAAAAGTGAAAGCATGTTCCTGGATAAAATCAATTCAACAATAGCAGGGGATTGCACCTTACTTTTTAAAGGAGTGAGAGGCTGTACTTTTTAAGATCTCAGGTATTATTTTAAGATGCCTAATAAGTCATTTCCTAAATTTTTAATGTCTTAATATATTAATAAATCAATGTTTAAAGTAAGGAATAAAACCAGAATGTGCATGCTATTACAGACATGGTGGTTTGATAGGGCAAGTTGATCAATCCTGAAGTATAACAGTATAACAGCCGGAATTACTGTCAGAGCCATGCTCCTGGAAAATTAATCAGCATCTTCTGACCTATCAGACTTTAGCATTCAACAGCACTGTGGTATAATTAAATAGAAAACATAAAAAGTATATGTCCTAAAAGTAACATCTCAAATGGTGTTCTCAAATTGGGAATCTAGTGCACTCCATGGGATCGACAATATCATCGCTATAAAAGACATATGAAATCTGCCACTTCAAGCTGAGACTTACAATGCCAACTTGGTTGGAACAATCCATTGAGTCCACAGAGATTCGCATGAAAATTCTGGCACACTCAAATTCTGTAGTATTTGGATGTAAGAATCACTGGCACAATTACAGAAGTCAACGCAGGTAGGCAAGGTGAGTTTACTCTTTATTACTGTTTAGCGCCTCTTTAACTAAACTTCAATTCTTGGCTAACAATCTTAATATTTGGTAGGTCATCTGAGATCGGAATTTTTAGTTGGATTTTAAATTGAGTTCCATTAACTTACTCTGACAGGTAGTCTATAATTGAGACTACTAAACTACTAAACTAAAAAAGCCTCTGGCATTTGTCTTTATTATCCCACTGTCTTTATTATCCCACTTCATATATGTATGGCACTGTATAAATGCAAATTTTGTGAAAATCATTTGAACTTAAAACCAAGTTACATATAAATGTATCACTTTTATCTCACATTATAGACTATCACTGTTTTACAAGCTAATTGTCAGGGGTGTTGATGCATGACAGTAGTTTGCTAGCTAGCAACAGAGCTGGAGAGCTTGCTGTTTACATAACTGCATTATCAGCAGACATAGCTACTGTTAGCTTAGCTAATTAAGCTGGATAAGTCAACAAGCCTAAAAAAAACTGTATGAAACTGTGTGTTATCTGTAGCAGCTGTCATCTTAGGACACCAGTATAAACAAAACTTCAAACTACTATCTTACTTTAGTAGCAATTAGCTAACAATTATAATGGCAAAACTTACCTCCATAAACATGACATGCTGCTAAAACAATAGCCTCCAAATGTGACTCCAAATGTATTTAAAAATTAACTTTACTACTGAACCAAAATGCTGATGTCTTTATCTACTGTGAAAACAATCCAGCTAAAAATAACTGAAAGCCTGGAAGTCATAGAGAGGATATCTTTAACAGACCCAGTCCATCAATATGTGAAAAAATAAATGTGCATAAAGTACATTTTAAAGGTATTTAGGTCAGGAAAAGGCTCCCTAAATACTATCACATATTCGGCTCCATTTCTGTAACGTAAAAAAGCGATGCACTGTGAGCCAGTATCACAAAAACTAATCCAGCTTCTTGTTGCGATATATTTTAACCCCAATGTTAAGGATTAACTCTCTAAGTAGCTATTATGTTTATGTGCCTTCACTCTGCAGGGAAGAAAGCTCTACAATAACAGACATAATTGCTGATCTATAAATCATCGCATTTGTGCTATATCACAGCGAAGTTAATGACATAATCAGGAAATCACGAATGAGCGCTGATTCTAGAAACAAACTGAAAAGCTTTGTTTATTACAAAACTCACAGAGCAAAACAAATACAAGCAGGAAAGCTATCCAAAATGGTCTTCTGCTTAAGGCTGTAAAAGAACAATGTCTCGTGTATCTAGTTCCAATGTTCGAGAATCAAGAGTCCAGCTGCATTGGCACAAGAGAGAGTCACATAACACTGTAAGGGCTCTCATAAACCAAATAGCCCTCCTCATTAATTACACTAATAAAAGAATACATTTTTTTTTTGCTCTTCTCTGTGTTCACTCACAGCATCCATACACACTGTTCATTTCTGCAGTTCTGAAACACTTTCATGCTTGGTTTCATTTGCAAGCAGCCATGACCAAAACAGGCAAACAGCTTCCTTCTTCTACTCTGTCAGAAACTCACATTCATCAAGACATCACCAACCCACGATCACTATGTTGAGGAGTAAAACATGCTAAGTGCTCCAGAGGAGCTGCAGAATGGCTAAAGAATGTGTCATTAAAGATAAATAAATTGGGTTTAATCTTAGGCCAAGGAGAAGTTTCCAGTTCACTCTTCCAACGGCTTCTCTTTGGAGGGCAGCCAGAGTCTTGACATGTATGAACAGTGAAATATTGATCATACAGCCATGAGATTGGGGTACTTTCCTCATTACAACTTGGATAACACTCACAGCCTAACAGGCCAAACTAGTCACATAACATCCATTACGTAATTTCCTTTTATCTCTATATTTTATTCACTGGGGCCAAAAGGTCAGCACATGGATTTGCAGAGAGTTTACACATGGGCTTGACTGGTTTATCACATTCTAAACCTGACTGGTTTTATAAACACCCTGATAGGGTTTATTAAAATTTACTATTATAAGTTATTGCAATATATAGCTGAATGAAGAAAAGCATTTCAGAAACTGCTGACCTCCTGGGATTTTCACAGACGACATTCTCTAAAGTTTGCACAGTTTGCACAGTTTAGTAGTCTAATGCTGTGAAAAACAAAAAACATCCAGTGAGCTGCAGTTCTGTGGGTGGAAATACCTTGTCAATGAGAGAGGTGAGAGAAGAATCACCAGACTGGTTCGAGCTGACCGGAAGGCTAAAGTAACTCAAATAATCACTCTTTACAACCATGGTTAGCAGAAAAGTATCTCAGAATGCACAACCACTTTGAGGCAGAGGGGCTACAACAGCAGAAGGGCACATTGTGTTCCGCTCCTTTCAGCGAAGAACAGGAATTTAATGCTACAGTGGCCACAGGCTCACCAAAACAGCAAGCTAAAGATCGCGAAAAGACCAGGTGATGTTTTTTCCCATTTCTAACTGTCTAGATTCACTGAACTGAAATTGTTATTATTATTATTATTAGTAGTAGTAGTAGTAGTAGTAGTAGCAGTAGTAGAGGTATAAAATTTAGGTTTTAAGTTTTTGTAAATTTCATTTTCAGTTCTGTGGCCAAGTTTATTTTTTTTATTACAGTACATCATTACTGTAAAAGTAAGTATAATAAAACCATTAATATCCTGGCTAATATCCAGTGACAGCTTTGACTTATTCAGTACTACTAAAAGAAAACATATGGAGTTACAAGAATGAGGAATGTTACGAGAGTGAGGAAGTCTACACAGCATCTGGAAGTTGAAGGGGTTAAAGTAGCTGAAGACATTTTTGTTGGAAGAAATTTTATTCTCATACAACTCAACGACTATGCATATTTTCCTCTTTTGATTGCAAATTTCATTTTATATTTTGGTAATTAATCATTTTGTAACCTATGGGCAGTAACATTATTATTCACGAATAAAAAACTCTTTTTCCACACTTTTCCAAGGATACATCAGAAGCCAGGAAAAGTTGTGCTGACCACATAAAAGACAGCAACTTCCCCAAAGATGTGTCAGTGCTTTGGCATGTAGAAGTTACTGTACACTTGGCACAAAATTGAAAATGGTAGCCTCAGATTTTCATCCTGAGAACACGTGTGAATAAGTTAAACATTTGAACATGTTGTCCAAGCTTCATTTTCCTTGGGTTATATAGAGATTTACATACTGTTGAATACAGAAATACCTTTGTAGCTCAAATTCGGGTATGTGTGATGTTTCATAGAAAACAGATCAGAGTGAAAATATGTACAGTGTACCTAGAGAAAGCTGGCTAGAAAGGCAGCAGGTAAAAGGGCAGATCTGGAGTTGACATATATATGACTCAGTGAGAACATCTCCATACTATGTTAATCCTACAGTGGCATATAATTCAACCCTTTGAAAAGCTGTTTTCAAAGTCCAGAAAAAACATGCACACATTCTTTTTGGGTGTGCTTCCAATTACAGCATGCATTGAGAGGCAGCATCTATCTATCTCTGTCTAACTCTTGCTTCCTGTCTCTCTCTTTTTCAACATTGCAATGTTCCACTCTGATAATTTCATTTTAAATTAATAAAAGGTGCTTCTCTCAGTGTGAACTTTATATTAAGCACATTGTGAAGTTGATTTTCCCCTTTGTAACCTTGAAATAATATTCTAAATGACTGATATGAAAACAACGCAACAATACACACCTGAAAGCAACACTCTGAATTTAAATTGCGTACCTTTTTCCAATAATAATCACTTCGGTTCTTGGCTGGAATGAAGACACAGATGGTAATAAATCTTACACATAATGTGCATCTATATCCACAGAGACCCCAAAAACGAAACACAAAGCAATGCTCAAGTTCCACAGATGCTCAGTGCAGAGCATATCAAGATGATGGTACGCCTCATAACACAAACACAGAAAATAATCACAATATTCTTAATGAATAATGAATCCATAACCGTTTACTACTGCGCACAGCTGTCAGTAATGATGGCTTCACCATTTAAAATAAATTGCTGATTAAAGTTCCATGTGTGCATTTTGAATTTTATTACATGAGAGAGAGAGAGAGAAAGAGAGAGACAAATAAAGAGAGGGAAAGAGGGAGAAATAGAGCAGGAAAAAGAAAGTGAGAGAGAAAGTGAGAGACATAAAGAGTGACAGAGAGTGAGAAAGCGAGAGAAAGAGGCCGTTAGAGAGGGAGTGAGAACTACCGAGAGAGAGAGAGAGAAAGAGCGGGAGAGAGAGAGCCTTCTTACGGTGGCTAATAAAGACCACAATATACTTACTTCGTGAACCTCTGGACATTTGTTATAAAAAAGGACAGTGTGATTTTTAGTGGCTCTGCACACAAGTTTAAAAGCCTTCCATTTTAACATGAGGAATGCAGAGTGCAGAAAAGAATTTGGGGGGGGGGGGGAGAGAGAGAGAGAGAGAGAGAAGGGAATAAACTAACATGAAAGTTCATATCTTAAGTAAAAAAAAATATTACACTAAGTAAAATAACTGAAGGCAGTTTCACACGTTCAGAAGCATTGCATGAAAACAATATTGTCATTTTGTTTGGCTTTTTTGTGGCACATTTAGGTCTGTGGTTTTAAACTGTTTTTTTAAATCAGTTCTTCAATGCTTGGAAATTGATCAGATGAATGAGGTGCATTAGAGAAGGAAACACATGGAACTAATGTAGGGCAATGGGCTACCAGGACTGGAAATAGAAATCAATGATCTGATTTAGATTTAGGCAAAAAATATTTAATGCAATACAGTTTACTGTACTGTAACATAGCAGATATTTAAAATAGCATTTAAAGGGGTGATGTTGCAAAGCATGATTCTCATCTAAATGACACATACTTCAACATGTTATTGATGTCCTCCCTGTAGTGAAGGCCAATTCCAGCATTATGGATGAGACATTTGAACTCACATTGACTTAACCTGCACAAGCTCAGCATCAGTGAGATGGCTTGCATATTTCTCTTGTGACCTTTCAGGAAAAAGGCAGATCGATATTCAGAAATAAGATGGTCATGTGCATATTACAGATGAATGTTATGGCTATGACATCACAGGAACGGAGTGTTTTTGAGAGATTTACGATAAACGTTATGAAACTTAAAGACTCTTTCAGAAACGTTACGATGTGTCTGGAGTCCACATGGCTGCGTAAGACATTGCTTTATGAAACAAATGTGAATTGTGAATAAACTAAAAAGGAACTAAGTCAAATATAGGTTAAAATACGAACTTAAATGAAATTTAAAGATATTTAATTTTCTTGTGCTTATACAATTTTCTAGGGTAGTGTTTCTATTTACATGGAATTGTTTTAAAATATAATTCATTTAATGATTTATTCATCTTCTATTATATAACTTTGCATACAGTTTTAATATTTAATTAACCTTCTCCAACAAAATCCCATTCATGATGCTTATTTGGTGAAGCTTTCTGCATGGAGACGTTTGTTTAACATTTTTTTGAAGGAGCCTCCAGTGTCAGCTCTTTGAAACCATTAGTTTTCCACCTTGGGAAAGTCTTCACGACGGAAGGCTTTGCACTTTCTCAGTAACATGACAAGCTGCAATTTTTGTCTTATTAACGTCAATAGATAGAAAAATAGAGAGGTTTGTGTGGGAGCAACTGTTTATAGCGCTATAATGTATGCGATAACATAAACTTGTATTTAGGACATTCCACTAGATTAAATACTATTAAAACTATAAACAGCTAAAAAGTATGTGTTGTTCTTTAATTTAAAAATTGTAATCGTTAACAAATTGCTGTGGTATAAGAGTAATAAATCATTTTGAGACATTCTATTATTGGAAAATAATATAACACAGCTTCTGGTTCGTAAAGGCATCACACACCCCTGTCAGTGATTAATTTCTTATAACAGTCTCCGTCATGTTTTATTCCTTACATGAAGTGAAATCCTCAGCCAAATTGTAACTGTTTAACATCCATATTTAAAATATTAATGTACTCAGAGGAGATTCTGCAGTAAATCTTGTGTTTTAAATACTGCAGTATAAAAAATAATATTTAATAAATGGAAAACATTAATAAATGTAATTTTTTTTTAAGCAAAGTAAAATGGACATTTTCACACAATATTATCAACATAAGAAACTGTTTTTTTTATTACTTTCAATTATAACAGCCTATTTAAAAGTGTCAAATACTGTTAAAATCTGTCATATACTGTGGATGCTTGCTATCTAAAAGATTGTATCATCCAAACTCCTCTGCCAGTCAAAGGTTTAAAACTACTGTCAAGCAATGCAAATCAATTCAGTCCATCATGGACACTTAATAGAGACTATTACACAATGCACAAAAGTCTGACAGTGAAAGCACAAAGGCAGGTGCTATTTTGAAAGTCAGTAGGCACAAATGGTTAGTATGATGAATAAATCTGCCCAGGAAAGAAAACACTACAAATAGAGAATGTCACCAAGTGTCTGTCAGAGATATTGTATTGCATTGCATCCACATTTATTCTCCCCCTTCTCTCCGTCAAAATTGACTTCAGACTTAAATATACTTCCTACAGCGTAGAGCATAATTTGTGTAAAATACTTTAAAAAGCAACAGCAATCACTTCATCCTTATTACAAGAGGAAAAGCAATCTTTTAGTGATAATGACACTTGCAGTGCTAACTTGAATACACAAGCCCATGTCATGCCAAACTATATACAGTTTATTACACTGAGAGAAAGAATTAAGCAACAAAAATCACACCTGCCCGTGTGCAAGCATGTGAAGCCTGTGTATTAGCAGTCCAGAAAGAGCGAAAATTGAACCTCAGTTCTATAAAGAGTGTTAAATTAAACACGTATCAACTGACATCACAGTATGGGAAATAAAGGGACAACAAAGACTACGAGAAAGTAATTAAAATCACACTTTTAGAGGTGATCCAACCTTGTACTGATTGTTATGAAACTTAACTGATGACTGCAGAACTCATATGTTATTCTCTCTTGCTCTCTAACTCTCTTCACCGTTACATCAAATTCACACCAGGAACAGGTATTGAACAAGAATCAATACTAAGGCAAACAGGCAAGTAATAAAAATTAAGCACACAGAAACTCATATTAAAACATCCTGTTCACATTAGAGTACTCTCATAGACAAGGCATCATCAGTCAGACAATCAAAAATAAAAACAAAACAAACAAACAAACAAAAACATTTAAAAAAAACATGCATTCAGACCTAAGTGCTAATGGAGACAAGTGCTTTTATCAGAATAGTGCAAGTGCGTCATTTGAAAAATTAAATGAGGTTACATAAATGAAGAGAACAATCACAGACTTTCACACGAGATTATCTACGTTGGTGACCTGCATTTTCAAACTTTATTTAAATCAGACTTGTAATTGAAAATATTATATATATATATATATATATATATATACATATATATATAAAAGGAGTGTGTAGAATTTGAGAGCAGTGAAGCAGTGAAGTTGTAAGAAATGCTAAACTGACTCTCCATCTAAACTGAAATGCTTGTGAAATGCTAAACTGAAATGAAGAACTACCAACAGCACAGTTCATCGCACAGCATATGACTGTATGACTGTATCGTAGCTCCACCTATTGATACCTCATGTTCGGTATAGATGACATAAACAGCCAGCTCGTTTGAAATTTCATATAAAAGTTCATTAATCACATAATAGTCATCATGACATTTACATTCTGACGTCCAGTATACATAGATTCAATATTTAGTGTATCGACTACGTATATAATACCACTTTAGGACA
This sequence comes from Pangasius sanitwongsei, assembly GCA_037576675.1. Taxonomy (NCBI): domain Eukaryota; kingdom Metazoa; phylum Chordata; class Actinopteri; order Siluriformes; family Pangasiidae; genus Pangasius; species Pangasius sanitwongsei. The sequence goes on along the minus strand of CM075025.1, from coordinate 8,439,831 downwards.
ATCCTGAGTACAATTCTTTGAATTCAATTATCATATTTTTGGCTGTACATCAAATATAAGTATGCCTCATATTTTCTAACCAAATATATATAAATCTGTTGTATTTGTGGTTAGTAAAGCTCATAATGCAAATCAACCCCTTCAAGTCCCAGCTTATTATTCAGTAATTCATCTTAAAGCATATTACTCAGTAACTGTATGAATTATTCAGTGACTACAGTGAAACTAATAGGAACGATATGTAGTTAAGAGGAATGTGATTCTGCAGCAGTCTGGCTGATCATTTACAAAAAGCCTTTTAGGTCTTGGGCAAGTATCATTCTTGGTAAATCACCTCGACAGCAAGAATTAAGTTCTGCGGGCACACTGAAATTGGATAAGACGCAGGAGCAAACTGTACACACGCAGATGAATAAAACATACATTGGGTCATTATCTCGATTAGGATTGAAGCACAGCAAGTGAATGACTTTTACCTAAGCAGACTGAGGAATATCACTGAGCAATGTTCTTACAATATTTTTTTTTTCCTTTTTCTACTCTAGTGCCCTGGATCTTTTGAGGTCTTGTGACAACGAGCTGGAGTGGTACTTATGTCTGGTATGCTCTCTGTCTTATCTCTGTAATGGTGTGGCAGGATGCAGTGGAAACAGACAAACTGGTGATTAATGTGTCTAAATCGCATTGTAAAAATGTTTTAAGAGCATGACAAGCATCTGCCCCAGGGGTCAAGACTCCTCGTCGTTCTTTCTGTGCATCTCTCTCCCTCTCAGACCAAGCTTAAATGCATTTCCATGTAGTTTATCCAGAGAAGACCAAGATTTTTTCTCTCTAAACTAAAAACAATCTTGGGATCACTCTGTACCATTAATGTACTATTGTGTGTTTAATTCTTGAAATTCATTATCCGGAGGGGAAAAAAAGACATTTAAACACAATAGGCTTTAACCAGAGAAATTTAAAATTCTTTTTGTTTTGGTCAGACACGAAGGCATGGTTCATAGTATCTAATTTTGTAATGGTTCATTTTTCATGCCTCTGTAATTTCTATCTGTATTTCTGGGTTATGTGTGAGCCTCCAGTACTTCCAGCATTAAAGTAGACATGGCAGAGCACTGCTCTATAAAGAATGTATAAGTGGCTGCTTCTCCTGATTAAATGTCTTTTTCTGCCGTTACACTGCATTGCAATGCAGGATGTAGAAATAGCTTACTGAAGTGCTGTTATGCATCGGTTATAATGTTAATTCAAAAATAGCCTGGAGGAAATTTGCTTTCTTTGACAAAACAGGGTGAATCCTTCATACAGCCTATTGAATGGGCACATACAACAAATAAGACTTTTTTATCATGATCATAAACTCAGGGCTAATTCAAGTGTTTACGAGTAGACGAATAAATGCTTGTTTGACGGCTTTCTGTTTTGAAAAATGAGATAGAAACCAGCAATATTTATGCCAGGTAGTGTAATATTTGGATATGCTACTTAGTGCACGGGTTTAGGCGTCATCAGTTGCTGATTTCTGCAACCTGCACTCAAACCACAGGTCAACCCTGAAGTCCACTGGAGTGAAAATGCAGCATGATATTCTAATTGAACAACTGAACATCCAGTAGATACCATGAGAAACCCATTAGGCTGAAGTGACAGGGTGGTATGAAGTCTTACCGTTGCAGGGGAAGAGGTGAAGTCCTCGTTGTGCTCAGTTCTGATGTCCTGACGGTAAACCACTGAATTCCATCCTAAGGCGCGCTGGCAAGTTGTCGAGGACGCACGGTGATGCTTCACTCTCTTACCTTATTTATCTTGTTTACTTCTCTTAAAAATCATATCCACTTAATTTGAAAACAATTAAAGCGTTGGTGTAAAAAAAAAAAAATGGTGTTTCAATGATGGATGTGTACTTTTTAATGAGCGCTGTGATGAAGATGCAGAGGTGGTTACCGCCGTTTCAGCTGAGCTGCCGGTAGTCCAAGCGCGTCTAACTGCCAGCCGTTTCCACGAGCGCTCCTCGCTTCTCCCGGACTCCCAGCTGATAGCCCCGGGTTGCCAGAATGGCTTGTTTTACCCCTCCCAATCACGTTTCATAAAACGCCTAGTTCTCCATACTATCCACAACAATAATGCTATAATAGTATCATTTATCCCAAAGACACAATTCATGAGTAACCAAACCAACCTAAATTATATACCAGCTCAAGGGAAGCTGGATTACAAAAAAGTAATACAGAGTGGGATTGCTACGCAATCTGGCAACCCACGTGATCGCCACAGAGCTCCTCGTCACTTTAAGGAAACGCGCAGAGCCGCTGTGCGCCATGAACAGTGACAGGGGGCGGAGGGTCTGGCGCATTAACCTGTCAGAGGTCCAAGCATTTAGGGAAAAAAATGAGCAAATCCTGGCGGAAAAAAAGATCAAGAGTTAATTAAAACGCATGAGTGAAAAACAATAGCTCATCACAAGTGAGAGAACATGCTGAATAACACAGAGGGACTGAAAAAAAAAAAAAGTAAAACGTGTTGTTCAAGGCATGTTTGCTGTGAGAGTGGCAAACAAGGGTTCAGGAAACAAAAGACAATATATAACTACATTTGAGTGCAACCTTTACAATTTTCTGCAAAACTAAATTCTACTCAGTTTATTCATCTTCATCCTGGTCAGGGAGGTGGTGGTGGATCCAGAACCTATACTGGGAGCACTGGAATAACCCATGGATGGCACCATACATACCTGGAGGAAACCAGAGTACCTGGAGGAAACCCATGCGACATGGGAGAGCATGCACAGAAACTCCACACAGACACTAAGCCGAGCTCAGGATGGAACCAGGAACCCTGGAGCTGTGAGGCCGCAGTGCTCCCCAAAGCAAAATGAACAGAAGTGGGTCTTGTTCTCCAGGCCTGATGTGAAGAAGGCAGGGTGTGACATCTGACAGAGATTAAAACAGAAAAGAATGGGCAAAGGTTCTTCTTGACATCTCAAAAAAAAAAAAAAATGAGCATACAAAGTTATTATGGAATATTGAACCAATAACATTTGGCTTCTTGCTATTAATATTTTAACATACAATATTTGAACAGTTTCTGTGACTTCTGTCACCATCTGTGAATATAAATACTAGATGTCTCATGAAAAAATAACTTAGATGTCGTTCATTTTTTTCCTAAGGTTATTTCACTGAACTAAAACAAAAAGTTCCAAAAAGAATACTCCTTAAAGGATTCTTATAAGGAGTATAAGGTCTTTGGGTGCAATTATTTGAGGGTGAAAAACTATTCTGACAGATTTAAAGAATTTTCAAGACTGCACTGGATTTTCCACCTGAAATGACTTCAATCCCATAATTACAACACCGCATACTTATACCCTTTCATGGTGCACCAGAAACATGATTAAATGTCACAGCCTTTCTGATTGTAATACCTGTGTCCATCCATGGGTTTATGTGTAACCTGGAATACAGCACATAGTGTTAATAGCCCTTATAACATAACATCCAGATCCTCTGATTATTTGACGATACATTGCATTATATCGTCTAATGTGCTGGTTATTACATTTATTATTAGAGTTTTTAATCAGTATTCTCGTCAATATCTCGGCTGAGTTTGAAATAAATATATGAAATATAACTAGACTGAAAATGTGCCATTAGCAGGAACTCCCAGTATTTCTGACAGTTAATTTAGAGTTTTCATAGCACTGAGTGTGATAGGAAGGAAATTACTTCCAGCATTTGAATGGAGCCTCCCAAAGATTATGAAAAAGAAGCATAAAGACTAAATCATGTCTTAAGCCTGCTCAGGGAAATATTTATCATTAATTTGCTTGATATTACACTTAATCAAAGTTATAGCATATGAAAAGCTCTTTGTTTAAAATCCCACAATTGGATTTCAAAAAAAAAAAAACATGGCACAAATGAGTAAAGTTAGAGCAAGATAATAGAAATAGAAAATAAGCATGGATATAATGTTTCCTTCACTTTAATTACTGTTGCAATTTTCTGATTTTTTAATATTCATTTATTCATTTATGTAGGTAGGTAGGTAGCTAGGTAGGTAAGTAGTATTTAAGTAGTTTAAGTAGTAGTTATTTAGATTCAGTAAAACTATTTTGCAGAACCAGGAGATGTAGAATCTAGTTATCGGAGCTCCCTGATGTGGCAGTTAAAGACCATTCTGCCATGCACTTGCCACTCTATATTTGTGAATGTAAATTATGTTTACCAGTGTGCCATTGGCAGAAAGAGCAGATTTCTGTAAATGTTATTATGTTTATGCTTCACCATTTAGGAAGCCAATAGCAGTATTGCCAGGTGCATAGTTTGTGTGTGATTGGGGTTGAGGGTTTTGCACACACATTAGATTAATTATATCAGTGTCTTGTTAGCCAAGAATGTTTTTTGTAATTCAAACACAAATTACACCGTATATTACGTATGTGTGTGGGCTGTGCTTATGATTAAAATAGCGAATGAAGAGGTGAATTGCTGTATCAATAGAAAAAGTTCATGATAAATTCATACGAAAACATTAAATAAATGAATACTGCTTTATTTAAAATGTATTTTAAGATGTTACTTGGTAAATATTACTACACATTTACCAAAGATAGACATGAATTGGAGTTTAATATAGGGTTTGGAAAGGTAAAATCTTGGATTTGGGAATTATTGACCACTGGGATAGCTTTGAATGTCCATTGGACCATTCTGAACCTTGGAACCTAAGAAACCTTTCTGAAAAAATATAAATAGGATTTGAAATATCTTGTTTTAGTGAGGGGACAAATATTGAACTGCCTCTGTAAATTCAGGTTACTTTCCTGTTCTATCAGCAAATTAAAATGTTAAGTAATCATGAGTTTTACAAACCCACACACCAAAACGAACCTCTCTCCTTCATCCATCCGCCATGCATGTGCATCTATGTATACACACAGATTTACAGGTGGGTGATAGGTGTCATGATGCATATTTATGGCCCATTAAAATGACCTGGTTTCAACACACTCTCACCATCTGTTTGATGGTAAAATGCAGCATGGTAGAAAAATATCTTGATTTAGACAGAATACACATATATCTTTCTTTCCATCTTCAAAAAAACCTCACGCTTGATGTGTTACGGATGGTATTTTATACAAGTTTTATCGAAATTTTCTCATTTGAGCAAATGTGTCATGGTTTGTGTGCATCTGATAAGTGCTATAAGCAGAAAAATTGGATGTGCTAATCAGTCACACATCCTTAACGTGATGTTTTTCAAAGGGCACACACACCTGAGCTAAAGGTTAGCCACAGCAGGCAACACAAAGGCAAGCTGCCCTTACCACATCTCATAAAATCACCTAGTGTCTCATGACCGAATGCTGTTAGACCAATACATCCTCCCTCCAAAGAGAGCCTATCAGGCTTTTTTATATAGCCAGCATGTTATCCAATGTGCGGTGGAAAACAGGTCACATCCTACCTGTTTCGTAAGCAAGCACAGGCCTCTATTGAATGATGTTAATGCCATTAGTATTGAGTGTCTCCCTCCAATACAAATTTGTCTGACAAACTCTCAGTGACCCTGCGGGAGATAATTTTCTAATCATTGGCTTGTGTTACCATATGACAAAAAATAGGATGTTATGTGGATCTCATAAATATAAACTGAAAAGTAGTGATTGTGTTGTATTTCTATATGGAACTGCACTGCAAGTCTGGATAAGTTGAATTTACTTAAAAACAAATTGAGGAAACCAGTTTCCTTAAAAAAGATTAAGTAATGAGTAATGAAAACGTGTGTGAATTTAATTTAAAATTTGAAGTTAAATACACTAAATGCTAAGCTGATTTAACTTGAAATCTGGATTTTTTTTTTTCTTATTTCCTCTAAGCAATGTACCGTATCCTAGTCAGCGCAACACAATTTACAAGACTGAATAAAATTAAGGCTGACAAAAGGTCATAGCAACAATCAGTCTATTACAGAAAGGTCACATGAATTTCACATGTGAATAATCACACGATGTGTTTTACAAATGTGGGTTTTAAGCAAGTCATATATTAGGTTATTAATATATTAGGAAGTCACATTTGTTGACTTGAATTCAAATTTGCAATTTCAGGACCTGTTTATCACATATTACTTACATAATCACATCTAAATATATGTGATTTTTCTGTATTGTGCTACCATATTGTGTTCCACATGCACATATTTATTCAGACCCATGTAACACAGTTGATTTTCACTTCCTTAACATCTAAAATGATTTACAACCCTTAAACATCCATCATCCTTTTTCATGTCTAGTGAAAGAAAACTTGGCATGTATATTTTCATTTGGCAAGATGCCTCATTCAATCACCGAGCCACTGAACAAAGTAGAGACAGGCCATGCTGTCCTCTGGTCCACTTCCATTTATAAAGTTGCTTTTCTGATGTCAACAAAATCAAGGACTGTGTATAGAAAGGCAATGATGTTGAAACAAACCTGCAGTGATGGTGAGTGAGCTAGTGGGTCGGACCAATCACCTGTTGGATATGGTTAAAATTGCTTAGTCTGCTGTTTTGTAGAGAGAAAAATATTGTTTCAAATGTTTTATACTATCTTCTTTGTTCTAGCAAAATGAAAAAAGTCATCAGCTTTAACATTCATTCTGAAGCCAATCAGTCAGTTCCACTTGATTTTAAAATGATTGAATCAAACCAGGGTCTCCTGGTAGCAGGAATCAAGATTACCTGATGGTGTATCCTATCTCCTCGCATAAATCCAACCGTCTCCTTCTCATAAAAGGTTAATCACAGATCACAGGAAAACTTCTAACAGCAGCACAAACTCATATTGTATTGATTATTTATTAGAAGCTCATTGCCTTTCTGATGTCTCGACTTTGAAAGTCTCATCGCAGGGAATATGCAGTCAGCAGTGTATGTATCTCAGGGGAAGTGTACTGCCACCTACCAGCAGTCAGATAGAAAACAGCATTTTCGCTGCAAATTAGATTGTGCCAATGTGTTTACCTGCCAAACCATCTGAGAGCTGCCAAATCTCTTTTTAATATAAAACCATTAACCTTTTGGAGACTGCTTGTAGAATGCTGCAAACGATTTCAGATAGATGTTTCTCTGTTTGATTCTGCGTATGGCTGTTTCAAAATAATAATAATCATATTTTTCAAAATAATCACAAAAGGGATTGTAAAGATTTTCTGTGGGGGAGTTACAAACGGAAGACAAATTAAAGGGGGAAAAAAACAGTTCTGTTATGCTATGGGGGAATTTATATTTGCTGAAATGTTTTGTGTCCAATCATTACAACGTTCTTCTGACTGATCGTCTTTATCCTATGATGAAACTTCTCTATCCTGAAGGGAGGGCTCTCTTCCAGGATGATGATGCCCCCATTCGTTTTCAAATAGAGACAAACAATGAGCCTCTAATGCAATATAAGTGCTTGTGGGCTGTTAGAAGTTCTGATTAACTTTTGATCGAATGGAAATGGATGGATTTAGGATGGATTTAAGAGATTGGACATACCTTCAAATGATCTTGATTCTAGCTACCAGGAGACCCATGTTTAATTCAATCATTTTAAATGATTTATATTCCCACTGTCTGGGGTCACCCAGAAGAGGATGTGTTCCCTTTTGTGTCTGGTTCCTCTCAGTGTTTCTTCCTTATGCTTTCTCAGGAGTCACCTCTGGTTTGTGCAGTACAAATCGAAATCTACATTCAGATTTCTGCTAAGATGCGTTGGGACGGTGTCTACTTTTTAAAATAAAAGGAAATTAATTGAGGGCTCACTGAATGGTTCGATGAGGATGAAAATGATGTAAATCATATGCTATGACCTCTTTTTTTGGACATTTTGGAGCACTCTACCAAAACCATCAAAACACACTAATTAAGAGAAAATCTTTTGGAAGGATGATGTGAAAAAGATTTTAGATGGCATTTGCCTGAAAGCATGAACGCAGAACTCCACCTTGTGGCTGTTTAGGCCAGTTAAAATGCAAGGCGATGACTGAGAGTAACAAGTGTCTCCTCCAGTGAAAGACACCAGTTTTTATTCTCTTAACCCCTTAAACTCATAGAACCCATCTAGGGTCCAGATTTATATTCCTCTCTCTCTCTCTCTCTCTCTCTCGTATCTACACACCTTTCCTATTGGTTTCACTGCCCTTACTGAAGAACATGCTTTAGATTAGTAACAGTATAATAAGGTTGGATTTAAGGGGTTAAATTCCCAATGCATGATGTAATTTTGCTTGACACATGACATAGCTTTTGGTTATTTGAAACATATTTATCCCATCAATCACATGACCAACCCCAAGTCTTTAGCTAACCTGTGGTCTAAACAGACAAGCACACCAGGAGGTGCTGCAGAGACACTGATACAGCTGCAGCCAGTACAAGATTAATGGCTTATTGCAGTCCATTACATGCACTCCTCCAACATGATGTTAAATGGCATTTATAGTCTCTAAAGGCCAGATATGACAAGGTCTATTTTACTTTTACATATTCAACCTAGATTAGATTTGGACTCAGGGAACTAAACAGGCACCATGAAATATTGTTTCTATGTGATATTTTGATTATGTAACCTGAGACCCATCAATTTCACCCAGCTAGAAATTCAGTAAATGTGAGCTGTTCAAGACTATAAATAAAAAGCCAGACATGTATGAGTGCTGTAAAATATGTAACTAGCAACACTGCATTTGATAATAAACAGAGCTAATACCTGCAAGTCAGCTAGGAATTGTCTAATTATGCTGGGTAATCAGGATTAAAATTGTCTTTTTATTACCATATAGGCCGTTCTAGCACTTGTACAAATCAGCAGCTGTGTAGATTTGCTAGATGCTTTGTTTAGTTCAGCTGTTTGCAGAAGAATCTGCTAAATGTAAATGTAGAATCAATGTAATCAGCATACCATACACAGTAAATGCCAGGCTAAAAGTGGATATTTTGAATAATCAATTATTAAGACTTTCATAATAAGTCAGGTTTATAATTAAAAATAAATCTGGAGAATAGCCAATTTGTATATGAGCACCAAGTCAGGTAAATCGTTACTGTCATCATAGCCATATACAGTGTGCAGTACACAGTGAGATGAAATGACGTTTCTCTTGGACCCAAGGTGCAAGATACATGTATGACGTACGCAGTGCTGACAAGACATAAATAAATCAGGGGTGGAAAAAGTACTGAGAAATTATGTGAAAGTACAGATAATTTGTCAACTCCAGTCAAGTCAAGTGAAAGAAAATTGTTGCTCCTTTTAAATGTAAAAGTTTTATATAACAATTAGTCCTGGGCCACTAATTTGATTGGACGAGTGCTTATATTTAGTATAACCGCACTGGGACGTCTCACTGTTTGCATTATTCCAATTCTGGCAACAGTCCCACTGAAACCGTACTACAGTAGAGTTAGCTACATCATCAGCAGACATGGCAAACAATACATTTTTCATGAATATAACTTCGGACTTAAAATACCACATAAAGATAAAAAGGAAGAAGGGAAACCAATTTCACCAGATACACCTTTAACGAGACTGTACAAAACATTGTGAGCGAGCTAGCTAGTCAGGTAGCTGACGAGCATTCAGTAAATGCAGCTTCTTCAGGATCTATTTCTATCAGGATCTATTTCTATTAAAAAAAGTACTTGGCCATATTGTGTCCGATATGTCAGTTACTCCATATTAATTTCCAATTTATAACTGCTGTATACAAACAGTATCATGATATTGCTTAAATGGAGTGCTTATTACAGTATTTAGCTTGCTGTTAATATGGGATATCAGCTATATTATCAAAGGTTTTAGATTATTATTTTTTTTATTATTCATTCATTTATTCATTCTATTATTCATATTATTCATTCATTTATTACCTGTGCAGTAAATGTTTTAATAATTTAAATTGTGGCATTTTTAGCAATATAAAAATGAGTATGTGCAAAGTGGTGTTTTCTCAGAGATTTTTTTTTTTTTTTTTTAAACATATATGGTTTTTATACAATACCACACAGAGACTTATGACAGAGAAATTGAAAGATTTTATTTAAAAATGTACACAATACAAAATTATTAAAATATTAAACAAATATGTAAACGTCAAAATATATCAAAATTATACGAACAGGCCACTTTTGTGAATATTACATTTATACTACAAAAGTTCAAAAAGATATGAAATTTCATGAGACAAATCAAAATTCACAGTGTAATTCTAATACACAGTCCAAAAATACAACTATGTGTGTGTGTGTGTGTGTGTGTGTGTGTGTGTGTATGTGGAACATGACAAACTGTTATCTGCATATGTAAAATTACATACTGTAATCAAATATTGAAAAGAACATGTGCAGTACAATGAATTCGCTTTATATTGAGATGAGAAAGCATGTGTGCTTACACTAGCACATCCTGTTGGAGAAAAAGCCCACTACGCATTATAATCTTTTTCGAAGAATTCTTATAGTTCGCACTTCTGGTTTCTGTGGTTTGCGTTCTGAAAAAAATCCAGTTGAAATATTGAGTTCATTAATGCTGTAATAATTCATAAACACACACCAAATTCATAAGTAATCTTTTTAAAAATTAAGTACTAAACGTTTTCACACTTACTTTTAGTACAAATCGCCCTGCATCTTTCCTCGGAGACAAAATTGTTGTTGTTTCCTCCACTTCCTGTATACTCAAACTGTTTACATATTTTTTTGGTAGAGTCGTAGTAGTATCTTGATATAGAGGCATTGCCTGTTCCTTTGTCCATGCCACCGAGGCAAATCACAGGGACAGCTGCAAAATAATATAATAGTTTAAAAAAAAAAAAAAAAGAAAGAAAGAAAAACTGCAGCAACAATTATACTTTTAATTACACTCTGAAAAGTGGAGTCATGTTGTGAAATATTAAGCAGTCATAGTTATAGGATAGTGGCTAATCTGTAATAGATGGGACTCTTAAACTTATAAATTGGGTTAAAAGCCTCTAGATGCTAATCAGGCTTAATTGGCCTTTGTAGGCCTTTCATGTACTGCTTTTCTGTCCATTTTGTTTCAGCCACCAAATGTTCTCTGTTAAACTATTAAGTCACAGAAACCCAGTGAAATGTGGAGAAATTTTAAAATGAAATTGATCAACGTCCTTAAACCATGAACCAATGTATCCCTCCTAGTGATTTTTCTCCATGAATCAAACAGCTAATCCTGCAGCATACCCTGCGGAACACTCGCAAACTGTAATGAAAGTGAAGAACAAATTTTGCACCAGCCAAAGAGACTCTCTTGCCCTAACTGGTCATCAGTTAGAATGAGGGTGAAAACTCAAAATCAGGTGTTTGCACTTAACATACGCTTTATAGGACTGCAGTATTCCATGCACGAGATTTGATCTTGGAAGTTGTTATTATTTCCACCGCAGCCTCCGTAGGAGAACTCTTCACACTGCATGGAGTTCATGTTGAAAAAATAGCGCCTGGAAATGCCAAAGCATAGTCCCTCTTCCTTGGGAAGGCGACAGACTCGGGGAATTTCTGCAAAAAGGAAAAAAAAAAATTTAAATGACTGCATACATCTGTACAACTTTAACAGCCATCCTTTGCGTTGCATTACAACTGTGTGCAAAAGTTTGCATATCCTTTGGATAAAATTCTGGAAACAAGGAATTCTAGTTGATACTAAACAAGACATTTAGTGTATTGGGTTTCACACATGGTCCTTCAAGATCACAAGTAATAAAATGGCCCAAATATGCATGTTAAGATATTAGTAGTTACAAAATAAAATGATAGCATCTTTCTTTTTATAAATATTGCCCCCTATGTAAATACTGTACCCGACACTCTCAGAAATAAAGAAACTGTATTTTTCCTCGTCACTGAGGTGGTACCATCAAGGGTCCATGTTTTGCAAAAAACACTTAAGGATAATTTAAGGTACATAAGCGGACGTCAAGGACTATTACACATTGTAGCTGATTAAAGGTGTCACATGCACTTTCCTAGGAAAAAGACACTATCTAAAGGTACAAAACCTATATCCTCGATGCTACCACACCCAGCTATGAGTACAGTTTGCTGCCTTTATTTCTAATACTATATGCCCTCCGTTTGTCTTTACAGCTGCCCTTTCCATGAACATATTCCACCATTTAGCTAATGATTTTAATGGTTAATAGCGTTTAATCAGCAGGGATTTCAATTTGTATTTCTTGGATGTGCACAGAGGTGTTTTTTGCAGCCTGGAAACTTTTGGCACTAAACCTTTTTTTTTTTTTTTTTAATTGTAAACTTTTGCACTATTTTTTTTTTTTTTTTTTTACTTAAATGTAAACGTTTGCACTTTTATTTTTACTTGTAAACTTTTGCATTTAAAGCTTTTGCATTGAAACTTGCTGTATACAGGCTATTTAATTGCATCTTTCTAAAATAAATACACAAATGAACTTGTAGATTAATGGCCTGCACTGGAGATTACACCCCACCCAAGTGCTATCTAACTATTGAGAACTAGAAATCAGTTAGAACAAGTTCAGGTTGAACAAACTTCACAGATAAAGCAGTGAAACTGGTGCTCGGTTCACGTACTCGGAATAGAGTGGCAGGTTTTATGGCACTGCATGAAAGACTTGAAGTTGTTGGCGTTTCCCTCGCAGCCTCCATAGCTGAACTCCTCACACTGCTGCGTCAGGGTGTTGTAGTAAAACCGCGGCACATCGTCTGAACACGGCCCTTCGTCCACTTGCAGGAGGCAGACTTCTGTAAAGATGCAGGGAAATCTTGTTAAAGAGCAGATAGTATCCCCAGAAACAGAAAAGGCGTTGTGCAGAAAGCAGAGAAACACGTGTCTGTGTGTGTGTCTGTGTCCGTGTGTGTGATTTCCTCTGTACAAATCACAAGAAAGCCTGGTGTTAGCTTGTCAGCTTACCTCTGGATGAAGGTCTGTAAGCGAATGCGCTTTGGATGAAGCTTATGAGCAAAACGCACCCGAGAAAACGTCTGTCCATCTTTCAGCTTCTGAGCTCCTGGTCTTCAGAGATGTGTGTGAAGTGCAGCGCTTTGCTTTATTTATAGCGCACTCACTGATATCCGGTGGGAAATAAAAGGGCGGGCTGAAGTCACTGACTAATCACTCTACAGTGAAATCAGGCTGACTGTCCCTCTCACTATATGTCTACTATTATTTCATTATTACTGTTATTTTACTTCGGTGGATTTGTGTAGTTTTCGAGAAGAGGGTGAGGATATTTTCAAGATGAGTATCTCCGACCCTCAAGTGCAAACCGTGTACTGTAACTTCCACACGTTTACAGACCAGCTTCCTTCTGTAGACTTCAGCAGTCACACTCAGTCATACATATGTACTGCTCATTCATAAACAAAATTATCTTATCTTCAAGGCCATTTGGAAAACCTATTTAAAAGTTTTCAAAAGTATTTAAAATATTGTGAAAACAATTTATAATTTTTTTATTTATTTTGGTAGGTGTCTAAATGTTGTGAAGAAGTCATGGAATACATTCAGAGTGGTATGGACGATGATCCCCTGGTCAAAGGCATCCCAGAAGAAAAGAATCCATTCAAGGAAAAGGGTGGATGTGTCATTTGCTAATGTGGACAGAATAACTGCCCTATTCCTTTTACAGTTTAGACTCTGGTACTGCACATGGACGCCTGCTACTCTTTAATCTTAGCCAGAATCTTCTCCGCTGCCCGAAACAGAGAAATGACAGTTGAGGATAGATAATAAAAATACTCTAAATGACTTGGATATGGACGCTTTCACATCTTCTTGTGTATTGATCTATGAAGTGGTGAAATAAAACAGAATGCTTTTTTAGCAGCGACTGTCAGTTTTGGTGCACGGCATGATGGGCTGAACATCAAAATGTACACAGCTTGGTATTACGCTCACAAAATTGTTTTAAATATTGACTATTTATCCATTTATTAATGAATTCATTCATTCATTCATTAAGCTCTATACTAGTGTCCTATTTTCATAGTGGCTCTGCAGGGAATTTACAAAGAAACAAAAATGAATCAAAGTCAGAAATGGTCTAAAATAGACAGAAAAAAAATCATAAGAAAGTAAATAAAGAATATAATTAAAAATGAAAGTCTGAAGAAATAAGAGATAAAATCTACAGTCACAAAATCAATGCCATATAATACACTTCCATAGGATGAATTAAAATGTATGGATTATTCATTCATCTTCAGTAAGTGCTTTATCCTGGTCATGCTCGTGGTGGACCCAGAGCCCATCCCAGTAACCCTGTGCGCAGTGCAGGAGAATTCAACCTGCCTGGGTCGCCATTTACTTAATGACTTTTCCAAGTAGTTGGCAAGCCAATATTTTCTTGGCTTAGTTCCAATGTGCATGTAAATGTGCTATTTAACCAAATTATTGTTGTCACTCATTTTATTATCCACCAAGTAAAATTTCTCTTTACACAATCACTTAGACAAACGATTTACACTTCAGCACACTTCAGATTTGTACTTCAGCATGTCATTTATGATTTCAACATCCTTCCCTTTGCCATCTCATAAAAAAAATATTACCAAGGTTTCTAAAGGCATTTGGTGTTATATGTTTTAAATGCCATGCATTTTATTTGCATTTTGCACTGGTTTCACTGTGTATGTCAGCCTGCCCTGAGATATTTCAGTGCACTTGTTGATTTGAGAAGAGAAATGTTTCTTTGCATAGTTTCAGCTTGATAAGCAGTGTAGCAACCTATTTCCAGTGATTACTCATGCAGTTATAAAATGGCATTTCACTTTCTCTCAAGTATTTGAAATACCATTATATACACAAATGCAGTCCAGTCTTGTTTAAAAGGAACTTTAACGTACCTTTTCCTCTCATGACTACGCTTATGACGACCTTCCACTTATATAATTATTAAAGTAGCTAATTACTGCTATACCACACCCAAATCTAACACACACCCTAACCTTATCCTCAGTAACCAGAAGGAAACAAACCCCCTACCCACCATGTTTCCCTGTGTCCATGTACGTTTCCTCTGGGTTCTCCAGGTTCCTGGAGATAAAACCAGGATAAAATGGTTACTAACAATAAATGAATAAACATACAGATATGCAGAATAGTCTGTCTGAGTGTTTTTTTGTTCATTTCCTTTTTATTTTGCTTCTTTAATAGTAGTTCACAGGTGTCCAATCTAATCCGAAAAGGGCCGGTGTGGGCGCAGGTTTTCATTCCAGACACGCAGGAGCTACACCTGATTGAGTCGATCTTGGCTTTCAGCAGCCTCCATCAGGGGTGACTTCTGCTCGGTTGGAATGAAAACCTACACCCACACCATTCCTTTTCAGATCACATCGGACATCCCTGGTAGTAGTTGCAATTGCAATAGAAATTTGACATGAAAGACGGGTTCATTACAAAGTGTCCGTGGCCTGTTGATGCAAGATGTTTGACGGTGAGTCAATCTATGCACAGTGAAAGAATATGAAATAAGATGGAACTCTCTTTAATTGATTGTCATTCCTTTGATTTCATGCCCATTGCCAAAGCTGATTGCTTGTCATCAAGACCAGGGTTGATCAGGGCCAATATGCCATTTTAAAGCCTTTCTTTTGTTAACGGTTAAATAAGTAGACATTCCCTGATTGTGATTCTAGAGCATGTCAGAAGGATAGCTTTTTATCATGCTGTTGTGTGCATGTGTGTAGTCAGAGTGCGCATCTCCCTCTAACAGTACCTGAGGGAACACATTTGTCATTAAGAATGATGATGTGTTATTCAGCATGACAGGTTGGGGGTAAACACAGATTAACGTGCTTATCATTGCAATTTATAATACTGTGTCCCCTTGACCTACATTTCTACCATAATATTATCATGGCCCGGAGAACCCGGTAAATCTCAGACTTACTACAAATTGTACAATCTATGTGCAGTTTTTAAAAATTTTATGTGACAACAAAAAACAATAACATAATGAGTAACTCACTTTTTAATTCAATAGCTATCTAAAGCAATGGTAAAATAAGAGTGTTTGCTTTAATAGGATTATGAGCTTGCAGTGTTTATACAGATTACTTTATAACCCAGATTGAGAGACACCTGAAGGATTGTCTTTCCGTCTTCAGGGGGGGAAAGAACGCACTGTAAGCGGCAGTAAGTGTGGACTTCATTACTCACTTCATCTAGAATGTAAATACTTCTGCTATTAGTTTTACTTTGACAACAGTGCATAGCATGTAATGCTGTTATAAAACATGTGCATTTGATTTGTTTTCTCACAGAAAATGCCGGTTATAAATGTAGAGAATCTCACGGACTTGGATAAGGCTAAAATGGAAGTAGATCAGTTGAAAAAAGAGGTGAAACTGGAAAGGGAAAAGGTAAGAACTTGTCTATTCATAAGCTCAGTGGTTTAAATAGTAAATAATAGTATGAAAAATAGTATGTGAAGCATTCATAGATTTCATCAAATATCATTCATACTAATGTACTGCTCTTTCAAAAACAAAATGTCTGCTTACCTTGAAGGCCATTTGGAAAACCTATTTAAACGTTTTCAAAAGTATTTAAAATATTGTGAAAACAACTGTGTGTCATTTAATTTTATTACATACCATTTTTGATGAAGTCCTTATCTATTATAATTTTTTTATTTATTTTGGTAGGTGTCTAAATGTTGTGAAGAAGTCATGGAATACATTCAGAGTGGTATGGACGATGATCCCCTGGTCAAAGGCATCCCAGAAGAAAAGAATCCATTCAAGGAAAAGGGTGGATGTGTCATTTGCTAATGTGGACAGAATAACTGCCCTATTCCTTTTACAGTTTAGACTCTGGTACTGCACATGGACGCCTGCTACTCTTTAATCTTAGCCAGAATCTTCTCCGCTGCCCGAAACAGAGAAATGACAGTTGAGGATAGATAATAAAAATACTCTAAATGACTTGGATATGGACGCTTTCACATCTTCTTGTGTATTGATCTATGAAGTGGTGAAATAAAACAATACTTTTGGGCAGCGATTGTCAGTTTTGGTGCACGGCATGATGGGCTGAACATCAAAATGTACAGAGGCTCCTTTAGAAATATTTATTAAAAAACTTTTAATGTCTTCAGTGTCACCTTGCCATGTCCAGTTATCTGTGTGGCTGTGTGATATGTGCTGCATATGAGTGCACAAGGTTCTGGGGCAATGTCCTACTTGGATCCTGTCTTTTTGTCTTATGTTTGCTTATATCACAGTGTTATGAAATCTCAATTTTGACTGGTCATAAGATGTTGATTAATTTTCTAGAATACAAGCTCTGACAGTAAAGTCGTCTGTAATTGAAATCATGGGTTTATATTAATGTTTATTCTAATATGGTGTCGTTTCTATAGTAACAACTTTACATAATATAAGCCTAATAATAAACAGATTAATTATGTGTTGTTATTTAACCAGGAAAAACACATCATTGTTGATATGGTACAGATTTTTGAGGGAAGACATTTATTTTATTTGTCTTATTACCTACAAGGAAGTGAAAAACTGAGGTGAGCAGATCACTGTTTTAGCTGCTATAGTTGTAAAAGGAACTAACTTGTCTTGCGGATGATGCACAACATTAAATAGAACTATAAAGTGTTAAAAAGCACAATGTACATTATTAAAATTTAAAAAATTGTAACAGCAAGAAAATTACTGTGGTATAAGATGACTAAAACATTTTGGGACATTATTTGAAAATAATCCACTTTGGGGTGATAACAGTAACCCCTTTTGGCACACATCCCATCACTGATTATTTTCCTGTAACAGCACACCCCTTGTGTGTTATTATACATTTTATTCTGTACTTGAATGTGGCCTGCCCCAACAAATGTTCAGTAAAGAAAGTGGAATATATTGAACTGACATACGGAAGAGCAAAACAGATTATTCTACTGCAGGTCTGAAGATACACTATATTACCAAAAGTATTCGGTCACCCATCCAAATGATCAGAATCAGGTGTCCTAATCACTTGGCCTG
>CM075025.1:8375281-8412158 GCA_037576675.1 Pangasius sanitwongsei | reverse complement strand
CATCCATCCATCCACCTACCCACATACCCATCTGCCCATCCTTCCATTCATCCATCCATCCACCTACCCACATACCCATCTGCCCATCCTTCCATTCATCCATCCATCCACCTACCCACATACCCATCCATCTATCCTTCTATCCATCCATCCATCCATCCATATACCCACATACCCTTTTAAGACCTGGAGGGACAGGGCCTTCTCCGCTGCTGCCCCCACCCTCTGGAGCTCCCTGCCCAAACACATCAGAGACTCATCCACACTCCCCATGTTTAAAAAAGCCCTGAAAACCCATCTCTTTAAAACCACCTTTCATTAACTGTCTTAATTCTTTTGTTGCCCTCGTTTGTCTCTTCATGTAAAGCGTCTTTGAGTATCTTGAAAAGCGCTATACAAGTGTTATGTATTATTATTATTATTATTATTATAAGATAAGTATAAGTAAGTATAAACTGCTAAATGTATGATGCATCATCAGCTAATAAAAATTGTTAGCGTTGAAAATGTACTGTGATGTCAGAAGTATAGAACAAATTCTGGATGTGGTGTTGGAAAGTAATAACCTTTGGGGTGGTATGTGCATCACACTACCCTGCCATTGCTCATGTGAATCCTTGTTTCATTATGTAGTCTAGTCACCTAATGACCCATTTCAGTAGCACTACTAAGTGTACAAAAGAACATGTAATTAGACACACCTCTTAATATTTGGAGTGGTGTCTACAAATTATTTTGGTGTCATTAAAAATGACAAAATGCAATGTATTTGGGCCTGTGTAAGTGGTTTCTGAGACCAGGTGACAATTATCCAAGCAAGCGTGCACACTCAAGCAAGTGAGGCCAATCCAGTGTTTAAGTCTCATTACATACCTTTAGGATACTGAAAACTGTTTGTATGTTGCTTTAGAAAAGCTGTACATTGTGTTTTATTGCACTCTTGCAGCTCATTGATCAGGAGATCAACCCTTTTGTGGACAAATGGGAGGAGGAGGGTCAATTCCCTGCACACAGAGTCTTCAAGATCCTCGGGACCGCTGGATTTCTGGGAGTCAACAAACCCGTGGGTGAGCTGACTATACATTTTAGAAATTAAAGTGACTAGAGGCTACAGAGTAATTTAACTCTTTCTCCACATTTCTGTAAGAGAATGGAGTTGAGCATGTGGAAAATTTGATGTATGAGAAGACAGAGTTTGATAATGACAATATTAATGAAGGTTGAGTTATTCTGAATAGACACATTAAAATAATAGATAGCAGAGCGCTTCTTTAATGTATTTCGGAGGAAAACTCCTAAACCTATTGTAAGCACCAAGATTGTGCTTAAAGATCTTGAATATTAATAAATGTATCCTCAGTGACTAGACTTTAATTTGTCTGCTGTGCCAGTTAAATAGCTAGTCATTATCAAAGTAATATTTCAATAAGGTAAGTGATTAAATGTGTATTAAGTGGTATTTCTTACTAAAGGGGAAATGTAACATTGCGGTCCATGAATCTTTGCATAGAGATTAAAAAAAGTGAAGGGGAGAACTTTTAAAAAAAACATTAACTTGTGAATTTTTTTTTCAGTGCTCCTCATTCTGTGTTCCTCAAAGAATTATGGGTGTTATAATGTTTTTTCTTGTTTCACAGATGTGGGATTGGCATGAGCACAGTGTTTTTAGGGCAATGAGGAATTTAGTTTATAAACCAGTGGGTCAGGAGACAGAGGCTCTTGCATTAAGAAATGCTGACACTGGGAATGTTTTGCATTAGCAGGCAGGATTAAACAAGAGCCTCCGAAGCCTAACCTGTACATAAGATTACCATCTGGGAACTCAACTCACCTCATCAGCTATACACAGCCTTTGTTACTTGTGAGACATTTATTGTGTATGATGATACTTTAACTGAAATGCTAAAGTGATTCGTGTTAGTTTTATGAGCAAAAACTGAAAGGATTAGGTTTTCATTTGAGACAAAATAAACATTTGTATTCTCATTGTCCCTAAGAGAGATGAATCGTATTTTGTTAGAAATACAGTAAAAATGAACTGAGAGCTCAGAATATTTGTTCAGGTTTAAGACCTTTACTCCTCTTTAAGACTTCTGATTTTCTTGCCTCAAGTTCTACAGTTTCAGTTTTCAGTTAAATTTTTCAAAACATGAAAATCAGATTTCTCATTACTATTTGGTAACAATAGTACCTTAAAAAAAAAAAACATTATACCACAGCGCTGTTGAATTCTCAGGTCTCATTGGTCAGAAGGTGTTGATTGATTTTCTATAACAGCAGTTTTCCATCGCAGGAAAGACATCATGACAGAGGACTTTGCACTTTCCAGGTTCTCTTTGACATGGAAAGCTGTGGGTTTTTTTCTTTCTTGACTCATGAATTTTTTTTTTTGTTAGTAATGTCAAGACAGAGAACACTCAGAGCATGTTGCGAATCTCCCATACTACCACATCCCTAAGGTCATGACGAGGCCACATGTTCATGGAACCAGTTTGAGCTGACTTGTGCTTTGTGACATGGCGCAGTATCATGCTGGAAGTAGCCATTACGAGATGGTTAAATTGTGGCCATAATGGGATGCATGTGGTCAGCAATTATAGTCAAAAAGGCTGTGGCATTTACACAATGCTTGATTGGTATTAAGTGGCCCAGTGTGTGCCAAGAAAACATTCCCCACACCATTACACCACCACCACCAGTCTGAACTCTTGACACAATCCAGGTTGGGTCCATGGATTCATGCACCAAATTCTGACCCTACCATCTTCATGTAGCAGCAGAAGTCAAGATTCATAAGATTAGGTGATGTTTTTTTTTCAATTTTCAGCTATTCAGTTTCAGTCAACCTGTGCCCAATGTAGCCTCAGATACCTGTTATTGGCTAACAAGAGTAAACAGTGTGGTCTTCTGCTGTTGTAGCCAATCCACCTCAAGGTTCAATGTGCTGTGTATTCTGAGATGCTTTTCTGCTCACCACAGATGTGCAGAGTAGTTGTTTGAGTTACTGTGGCCTTCCTGTCAGCTCGAACCAGTTTGGCCATTCAACTCTGAACTCTCGTGTCAGCAATTTCATCCACAGAACTGCTGCTTACTGGATGTCTATTGTTTTTCACACCGTTCTGTATACCCAGTCCATCTGGCACCAACAACCATGCCACCGACAACGTTACTGATATGAACATTAACTGAAACTCTTGACCTGTATCTGCATGATGTTATGCACTGCGCTGCTGCCATGTGATTTCCGGTTTAGACCTTATCGAGGAAGAAAATTTTATGGCTCAGTATCACAGAATTGTCAGATAGAACCTTATAAGTACAAGATCTTGAAATTGATTCATGTCTTAGTCTTACCTCATGAAAATCTATTACATTTAAAAGGACCAACAATGTAGTAAACCTGAGGATACAGTCATGCAGGACACACGGCCTTCCTGTTCAGGGTCTTTTCAGAGTTTGCTGAAATGAATTCACAGAGATGAGTGAAATCATGACTGGTGTTGAAAAAGGGTGATGTAAATCTCTTTGCACTGAGTAATAATATCCTCAGTGCAGTGCTACAACCACTCACGAAGAGGAAAGAGTGTGAGCTGGATCTCTGACAAGGTTGGGCACCACATCAGTGACCTCTCCTCCCTGCTGCTACAAGTTTTGTTATTTTAACACGTGAAATATTTGGTGGTTGTTAAACCTGGCAGTAGAACTTGTTTTTTATTTTTTTTATTTTTTAAAGAACGTTTCCATCCTCTATCAGGTTCTGTGGAGTGTGCTGAAACTGGTTGCTCAATATTAATTACAGATAATACACATTTTTATTCCAATTTTGGTGGCAAAATCATGATCATGAAACGAGTTACTTTGAAGCCTCACTCAAACAGTTTCAACAGCTTTAACACTGCCGTTCCTTTAGGAAATCTGGGAATTTATTAAGACTGCTCTTTAATTTGCACGCTTTGATTTATTTAAACGTACTCTCCCAAGTGTAGATGTAAACTAGCTTGCAATCAATCATAATTAGAGCCATGATCATGAAGCACACAATAAAAACCTGACAATTAAGACTGACTGAACCATATCACATTCGTCACGGTCTTTGTAATAGTCGACCCTATGAGATTTGGCACTCGGTGGCTGTTTATGTCTCATCAAGAAACTGAATATTATCTGCCTGGATGCTTTATTTAAATGTACCAAGCCAGTGTTCTTTTTCCTCTTATCCGCCTACTGTTTTAGGCTTCATCACTGCAATAGCCTTATCTCTTTGCTTTCCTCTGCTTTCACATTCCTCTGCCAGAGCCAGACACTCCTCTTCTGAGCGCACCAGGAGAAAATAACCTGTACTGCTAAAGGAAATATTGTAAAGAGTCGTCTATAATGTGCTTATATAACATAACTGAGCCAGTGTAATGGATAAATGCTCTCAAATAAGGTGAAATGTTTTTTGAAGTTTGTAGCTTGTAGGTTATTTGTGTTATGCATTTGTGGTCTGACATTTCACAGCTTTGCGTTTGTAATGTTGCATAACTAAAAATTTGCTTTACTCAGTAGATAGTATAATTATTTCAAGCATCAGTCTCAGTAATCATTGTGTGGTGGTCTGGGAAAATCCATCTGATCTCACCGTGGAATTCTGGCGAACAGAAAAAAAGACAAAAAAAATCAGGGTTTGACCAAAATTTTTTTTTTTTTAAATGCGAGATGCCCTGATGCAACCCTCCCCAGTTTTTATCTAGGATTGGGCCTGGCACTGGGAGTGCACTGTCATGTGCAACCCCAATGGCTGGGGTCAGTTCCCTGGCCGGGAATCGAACCCCGGCCACAGCGGGTAAAGATGTAAATTTAGACCTAGTGTTCATGGTCATATTTATTATTTTTACATTTTATTTAGTACATGTTAAATGCAAATTATCTCAGTAGATAATAAATGCATTGGTGTGTCTCAGTGGAGTCTGAGTGGAATCTTTAAATGTAAATTTCTCCACTTTCACCCTTGGGGCTAAACAGATTTTAAAATGTTTGAACTTTACTTGTGACTGAGGTACATGCAAAAGAGAAACTTCAGTTCAGGAAAGTCTGTGATTTTCAAAAAGTAGAAAATTTCACCATGTGAAGGGTTTTCCCAGGCAGCTATAAATGGTCATCCCCTCATCAGCCTCTAAGTTTCTAATTTTAATGTTACCAAGAAACCTACTGTTACAAACACACTCGAGACTCCTTCCATAAATGTTAAATAAATGTCTCCTTACAGAAACCTTAACCAAGTCCCTGTGAATTAGCTGTTACTGGAGAAATGAGAACATATTCGAATGAGTGTATTAATATAAACCTGTGACTTGCCGCCCCCCCGAAGTGACTTTTTGACCTCTGGGAATCTGTTTGGAAGGAGCCAATACATTAGACTAGCCTTGATCTCTAAGTATTTATATTCTTGGAGGCTCTTAAACATGACATACTAGTCTGAATAATTAGTAAGTTGTAATGATATTTAGAGTGCACTGTAGATAAACAGAAATCAAGGGAAATGCAGTTGAAATAAACAGTCATTTGGAGTTGTTTGATTCTGACAGAATATGGAGGTCTGGGCCTGGACTTCAGCTACAGTGTGGCTGTGGCAGAGGAACTGGGCAACATCAACTGTGGAGGCATTCCCATGGCCATCGGTGTTCAGACTGATATGGCTACTCCTGCACTGGCCAGGTAACTAAGAGTACTTTCTCTTAAGGGTGGTACATAAAACAAAGCCCTTTACTGAAACAACTATAAACTGGGGTCTTAGTAGGGTCCATACAGTAATCGAAAGGTACACCTACACATCTTGGATGCACAGCTCTGATTTCAATTTTTGATTTTTCTGCACTCTTCTGTGTTGCTTTGGTGCAGGTTGTTGAGGCAATATCTTTCTAAATGAATTTTCTTTTATTAAAATATCAATTTGTTATGCATAGGTTGTTCATCACCATCTCATGAGGTTTTTGCTTGGAGTAATGAAAGGAGCAAATTGTGCTGAATAATGAATAATGTTCAATTATTGCTATGAGGGATGTAACTGAACTCCATGCCACTGTAGATTTGGATCTGCAGAGCTGAAAAAGGAGTTCTTGCTTCCTTCCATAATGGGAGACAAAGTGGCATGCCTGGGAGTGAGTGAAGTCGGTGCCGGCTCTGATGTTGCAAGTAAGTACCATTTTCCCCCAAGGAAAGAGGCAACAAGGGATCATCGTGGATGTACATGAGACACAAACTTGATTAAAGTGAAGAAAAGCATTTTAGGCAAGAAGAGATGTTAAGCAGAGCTAAACTGATACATACAGTATTTTGTCCATCTGTAGTGTTTATGTTCGAGGGGAAAAAGGTAGCACTATAATGGATTTCTTTCTCTCTCTCCCTCTCTCTCTCTCTCTCTGGGGGAACAATTAAAGATTCAAGAGAGTTTCCCTTCATTTCAGAGCCTTTTTCAAATTCTAGAAAGGTTAGTCATCCGCAGAACATACTGTTAAGAGAACCTTTTTTCAAGAGCACACAATGCAAAACTGAATTGTAGGAACTCCCAGAGTTTTTCTTAAACAAAACACCATGTTACATCTGTGCACCCTTAAAAGCAGAATTGGCAGGTGTTTCCAGTAACCTGACTTTGCTAACTGGAAACAATTTCCTCTAAGAATCTGTTTTGGAATTTGAACAGAATTTTCTGCAGGTGCCAACTGAAAAAGAAATGCTGTTGTGTTCCAGGCATAAAGACGAAGGCTGTGCGTAAAGGAGATGAGTTTGTCATTAATGGGGGAAAGATGTGGACCACCACTGGAGCACAAGCAGACTGGATGTGCCTCTTGGCCAATACAAGCGATGGGCCACCACACAGGAACAAGTCCCTCATCTGCCTACCCATGAATCTGCCTGGTAGGAGCATATGCAAAACCAGGAAGCTGTTTGTCCTCAGAATGTAATTTTTCGGAGAACATAGACTCTTCAACCAAGAAGGACGAATACTTGCTTATGTATGACCGGTGACTCCTGTTCTGACAGCACCTTAGCTTATCTGTATCTTTACTCTGGGGCTGATCTGTTACAGGAATTCATATTGCCCGTAAGATTGATAAGCTGGGCATGAGGTCCTCGGACACAGCAGAGGTGTTCTTTGAAGATGTTCGGGTGCCATGTAAAAACATCATAGGTCAAGAGGGAATGGGCTTCACGTACCAGATGCTGCAATTCCAGGAAGAGCGCCTTTGGGGAGTGGCCAATAGTAAGTGCAAGTGGCATTTCCTGTATATCACATAGAGAACCTTTTACTCCCTATTTGAGAGAGTATTTTGAGTATGATTCACTGCCTGTGTCAGTATGACATCACATGAATGACGGCAGTGCTGTTTATGAAATGTAAGGTACAACATCTTAATGTCAACTTAACGTCATTTGAAAGTGTGTTTCCCTTTGAGTTCCACTTCCTCCATGACAGACTGTTTCCAAAATGATTGACTGCATATGTTGGAACGGTCATCCTGTTGAGGTGGAAAGTCTGAGTTTGACTTTAATTATTTTAAAAGTTGCCTCCCTTGAGGTCAGTAGCACATGTACTCCGGCCTGTCTGGGATCCAAATGGTTTCAAGCCCATTATTATTATAATTATCATTATTTATACCATAATATACGCTTTTCACCATTTCTGTTTGTAATATAAAGTTCTAATGATGATGGAGAAAGTGGTGCAGGAGACGATTAACTACACTCGGCAGAGGAAGATCTTCCAGCAGCCGGTGCTGTACCACCAAGTAGTGCACTTCAGGTTAGCAGAGCTGCAGACTGAGATCGAGCTCCTGCGCTCCCTGCTGTACCGTTGCACAGGTGGGCCATCTCATCGACCTAACCTTTTAAAGCAACTCCTCTGGGACACTCCATGTTGTGTCTTTAGCTGTTCTAACACAGGCTGTGGTTGTCTCTCACGTCATTGTTTTCACATTTTGTTTGTGTGTTTAAATTTGAGCCGATGGAGCATTGAAAATAACGTCAATAAATGTTAAATTAATTAACATTTAACATTTTAAACCTGACGCATAGAAAGCAGTGTCGTCCACATTACGTTGTTGGGCTAATGAACTATGTGATAATGCATGTTCATAATAATCAGATGATTCAGTAAAGACAATTTGCGTAGTATATTTACTTACTCATCGGGAAAGAGCAAGTAAATGAAGCTTCGCTCTCCAATGAATGAATGACGTCCCTATGAACTCGAATTGAAAAGCTTAACTTGCACAATTAAAGAATACAGCTTCATTTTTAATTTTCCTTATTGGCATTGAACTGCAGAGACTCAACACAATGCCGAAGTGGGGGAAAAAAAAAAAAAGCCTTAAACAAATCAGATATTCACCAGGCTTTGTAAGCAGTTTGTAAGCAGAACTTCAGTTGCCTTTGTAGCTTTTCACTGATGTGGTAGAAACAGGATTTATAAGAATCTGCCACTGATTTCTCGTCTCTAAATTATAGCCTACCAGCAAGCCTTCCACCAGTATCTGACCTCTAAAACTATACATGTATGAGGCCTGATTTTTAATCTCCCTCTAGTGTCTGGTAGATGTGCGTGTATTTCTGATAGACCAGCAGAAAGATGGATTTTGACAGCATAGGAATGAAATAAAACATCCTGACATCACTATCTTTGACTCACATCCTTAGATGTACCTACCTTGTAAATTACAACTGTAATAGAACATTTTTTAAGGTCAGAAATTATAGAAGTAAGAGATGATACAGTATAAGATCATGTTCTTGTTACATATTTCATGAAACTTGCAGGAGTTGCCCATTAAGCCAGTTCTTTCTTTTGCAGTTGTACTGTGAATTTGCTCAGTTCTCAAAATGGTGCTAGCAAAATCAAGTTTGCTGGGCTAACAAAGTCTGACCTTAAAGCAAATATCTCTAGTGAAGTTCAAATACTATTTTTCAACTTGTATATTTCAATGGCAGCAAATACTGCCATGGATTTACAGTCAGGAGTCTAGATATAACACGGTAACTGATTGGGTGGTGACTGTTTTTTTTTTTTTTCCTCCTTTGTCCTTAGCGCTGTACATTAAGGGCAACGATGTGACAAAGTTGGCAAGCATGGCAAAGCTGAAGGCAGGTCGTCTAGCACGTGAGTTAGGAGACAGCTGTTTGCAGTACTGGGGCGGGATGGGCTTCACCAGTGATGTCCTCGTCAGCAGGTTCTACAGGTCAGTCCTCTGCTGTCTCTTTGAACCCAACTCTTCTTAATCTTTGCCCACAGTCTGTTATTAATACATATTAAGCTACAGTGACACCTAGTGATGTGGCTAATGAAGGCAACAATAAAGAAACCTGCCTCTAATTGAATTTTAAAAGATTGTGGTTTCTAATACTCCATCAATTAAATAAAGGATTAATTAATGCCTCACAGTAATGGCTCTTAAATGTACTCAAGGTGATTATGTAGTTGAAACTTTGTCTTTTTTATCTTCTCACCAGGGACTCCAGGCTGATGTCAATAGGTGCAGGAGCAGATGAAGTCATGCTATCAATCATTTGCAAGTACATGGACACTCTGCCCAGAAAATAACACCACTATGTAATACCAGTGTCGGTGCGAACAAAGTGTTCTTAACTTAGTTTGAACTCAAGCGCAACTCATTTAATGAAGTAGGTTTTCCATGACAAGATTATTGATTATTACTATTTTAATACAAGATTATTAGTCACCTCCTGCCTTAACAGGAAAGCTGGTCTATGTGAGAACCTTGTACTTGTCTAAATTGTGAGTATTCTAGTTTGAAGCCATTGCACTTCACTTTTTTAGGACAAAAGTTCTTTGAATAACAACTGGTTAGCACTTATAGCTTTCTAAAGATTTTCTACCTGGAAAATGCAAACCTTGATATAGAATCTTTAGGAGTGAAATAACCCTTTGGAGTGATCGAGGTCAGCTTTTTCACACACCTTAGTCCTACTCGTATGTTTCTTTTTAACCAATTTAATGTGGAAAACCTATTTGGTACAGGAGCATTTTCACTTTGGGAACTAATTTTTAAAAATTCAATGCAAGGTTGTTTTTTTTGTTTGTTTGTTTTAGCCAGAAGTTTGTACAGAATTACTGCACAGGTAATTGATTTGCTGAATAAATATATCATACACTGGTGTGTCTAACTGTAAAATACATATAAAACATTAAATTGCTTTCTTCAACATTTATTGCCTAACATTTTTTTCTCTTACATACAAATCACAATTCTGTGAGAAATCCAACATTATTAGTCCAGAGCTGTTGAGCTTAAGATGTATTCTGTATACTCAAATCTCAAATTCTTAAATTAAACCTCACCTTACAAGTCAACAGAAAAATGATTAAAATCTTAAAGTTAGAAAAGATGAAAATTTTCTCCTCATCATTTATATCACTATTGTTTTTCCCCCCCTCAGAAAACATTTTTAATGTTTACATATTTCCTTGAACAATGAAAAGTCCTGTCCTCCCTATAATTAAGAGCTTTTGTGCATTCAGTACATCTTGTCACAATTATTATGAAAGAACATGCTGACCAGCATGGCAGCTAAGTAAGTTGTTTATGCCAAGCATAGCCAACAAGCTTGATGAATAATTAGCTTGACAAAATGGACAATGTTATTCTCACTGGTTTCCTGTTCTGGGACCTGCAGCAGATCCTGGACCCGTGCATTCATATAAAACTAACATCTTTGTTTTCAGCCAGTATATAGGGGGAAAAAAACAGTCAATTTTACATTCTCAGATGATGCATGCATGGAACCGTGGGAAAACATTAGGCGTTAGGATCATTAATCCTACGAAACAGCTGCATATCTAGAATGACACTGGCATTGCATTAAAGCCTTTGTATCGCACAAAGAATATTGATAATACAAAAATGTACATCCTAAAATCACTAACCTGTGTCAGGGCGGAATTCTGGTAACCTCTGTCCATGATTTTGCACAACTGTTGAGTGGTAAATATTGAACACATCAAAGACTCTTTATGTTAATCATCTCAAAGGCATCACTGGCCTAATTCGGTCTGTCTGATGCAGTGGAACGTGGCACACAGGGTAGAGGACGTCATGAAAGCGGTCAAATTCATTAGTCCTTCCATCACCTCAGTTTGATCACCCAGTAAAGAACAGTGAATACAAAGAGAGCAAAAAGCAGCATGTAGCAGTAGATTTTGGTCTGGCTTCCTCTGGACAGCAGCTTCAGTCTGCCCATGGTGGCTCCCAGCAAACCGCCAGTTGAGTCAAAGTCTGAGTCCTACGGCACATTTACAGCAAATTCAAAATGTTATGCAGGGCTTGTTATGGGCTTAGACCAATGGCAATTTATCATGATTAGCTGATGATGTACGTTTACATGCCTAAGGTACACAAATCCTTAAAAGAATATTCACGTAATAGATCATTCAGTTTATGCATCTCAGATATGCAAATTCGCAGCCTGTAGAAAATGTTCATATGCATATATAGACACGCTTTGTGAACAGGCTCCTGAACCTTCGCTCACTAGGAACTCATTAAAGCATTATTCAGCACTAAATATGTCGACTGCAGTGTAATTTGCATTGTAAAACTGCACCATGTTGCAAAACTGATTAAGCTCGCCACCACTGAGATAAGCACAACTATCTGATGTCTAGATCACACAAGCAAATTTCAACATGAAAGTGTGAGCATGAATCTTTTCATTCTATATATATATATATATATATGCACTCAGTTAAATCCAGAACGAACTACGTTGTAGCACAAATGAGTCCCTCATAATGTTTCGCTATCATGTACAATAAGACTGATGATTTAGAAGACATCTTGTACAGATAGATATTTACATTAACATTTCAGATACAGCAGCAACTAATGAAAATTATTCAACTGATTCTTTTTTTTTTATTATTAATTCATTGGTTTGATTATTGTTCACACACACACACACACACACACACACACACACACTAAATGCCAAACACATTTATTTAAAAATATTTTTTTCCAAAATTTCAAACAAACAAGTCTGCTTTTAACTCGTACAGTATTACTGAAATTTATCAGACAAATTTATCTGTCCTGGGATGAGAATATTATAAAGCGCTCAGCACTTCTTTTAAAATGAGACACCCAAGCTAAAATATCACATATGCCATACAATTTCACTGGTTCTGCAACTACTTCATTGTGACCAATGGCCCAATGGTCTCAGACACTGACTGAGGGTCTTACCATTATTTCAAGCCCTGATGTGTTCAATTCTGACCAGTCAGTCAAACTTAAATGAAGGTCGCAAAGCTCTAGCTGTCTCACTAATCAAAACACTTAATGTTAAATTCATTTTGCTTGCTGTGTTTGAACGAGGCGAATCATTTTCAGTGTTTGGATTCAACTCCAAAAGTTTTCAATGCCTGGAACAAGGGAATCGACTTTTTTATGATGGACTCCCAGCAACTCTGATGTGAACACAGTAGTTTTATAGGTGCTACTGGCTCCAAGTTAATTGATCCAAATAGCTTTGTTACATGTAGCAACACCACTGCCAAATAATGCACATTCTGATCCACATAAATGCATTATTAATGACATTAATTGTGAATAAAACATGCAAACCCTAGATAAATGAAACTTGAATAAATATGAGTTTGGCTTCAGGGCATGAGTTGTGTTTAAAGAGACAAAATGTTTGAGGACTAATCATACATGACCATGTTCAGTCATTTCAACCCATCAAATTGTCCCAAAAACTACTGAGTTTTTGGCCAAAGTTTCATGAGGTAATGTTTTCAGTTGGACAGTTAATAAGCATGGATCAACCTGGGACATCACACTTTCTTTTCTCTTTATTTTTTCTGCAATAAATTGGAATTTTCCAGATTATTTTTAGGGAATGATTTGAACAAAATTCTACATGGTGTGAAGCGCGCCGACTTCCATATCTGGTGTAGACCACTAGGACCAACTTATTAATGTTTTGAAAGCTACAATGTACAGGATTTCTCTGGTCAAAAATTGTAAAAAAAAAAAAAAAAAAAAAAATAATTAATTAATTAATTAATTAATTAAAAAAAAAAAAAAGACTGAGTTTTATTTGCTGTCACACTAGATATTAATGTTTTTGATATTAATGTAATTTTTCATTTTCAAGAGTTCATGAATTGTGGTCAAAGGATCTGACATGTAAAATTAAAAACCATAAACTTACCATGTCTGATAACACTTTATTTTGGTATTTGACTTCAGTCCCGATGTCAATTGAGAGCTGGCAGAATACAAGGAAAGACAAATGATCATTCACCTAGTAGACTATTCAATAACATACATATATGTTGTATATACATACATGATATATAACTGCACATGTAATACTCATATAACTTACATGTTTCAATGCGTTTACTTTGGCTCTAAGACCTTCTTGTAACTGTTCGTTCTCCTCCTCATAAACGCTGTAACCGCTTGCCACATAATTCCCCTGCGGGGCGCCTTCACCTGTGAAACATTGACCAAAAAATGCTTTGCTTTAATTAATTCGATATTGCATAAACATCAACAATAATAATAGCTTTAATCACAACACTGGGACAACTTAAAAATCAATCATAAATTGGAGTATAAGTCATGGCTTCACAGTCTTTGCAACAGTCCAAATAATACCTAGCGGTATATGGAGGCATAAAAACATGTATATAACGTGAGTTAGAATCTGATAGACCTTTTTTTTTTTTTTTTTAAGTAGAAGACATTTATCTGCTGGATGGATGACAGTTTATCCTGACTAATCATAACTTTGCTTGCAGGATTAGATTGTCTAAACTAGATTTATTGTATTATAGCATATTGTGATATAGTAACAACTGACGGGATTCAAAATCAAGTTATTAGAGAATATTTATATCACATTCACAAAGATGGAAATTATTTCCTCTATTAATTTCTTTAGTGCACCATCTGGTGATGATAAAGCAAGATCTGTGAAACACAGCCCACTGCTATAAATGTAATGTCTTCTTCTTTTTCTAAGGGCATGCAAACTTTTGCACTTAGTACAACCAATATAACATTGTTACGCACTGCTTGAACGAAGCGACTTTATATTATGTATGGAACCAGCACTAGATCTCTAACATCAGGACAGTGAGATAATGAATAATCAGTGACGACAGATACAAGGCTGTGAGAGTAACACATCAGCTGGAACTGTTCCACGTATGAAGAGACCTCCAGTCTCTCCAACAGGTGAAAGAAACTCAATTCTTATCTCGTTACTGATTTTCTTTGTTATAGGTTTGGTTTATTTATAGATAGATAGATAGATAGATAGATAGATAGATAGATAGATAAAAAATAAAACTCATCATTCCCATTGTGAACCCATTGAACATCTGGGGTGTGTGTGTGTGTGTGTGTGTTTTCATGTAAATACGTACATTGTTTTTGAACCTACTTGCACTTCAATTTGAGGAAAAGGTTTTATGGAAGTCTAAATGAGCAAAATATTCATTTATTCATCAACAGTTCTCATGGCTAAGATCTTCACTGTAAAGTAATGGAGTAATAAATGCACATAGAATAATAAAGGTCCTGTTTTTGTCTCCTTTTTGTTCAGAATTTCAACACAATTTGTTTATCTTTGTTTATCTTTTCACATAACAAATGTGCCCTAAAATACTGAAGATGTACAATGCCTTTGCTGGAATTTATTTCCTTTTTTTTTTTTTTTGTCACTGATGTCACTTCCCAAGTTCCACGTATGAAGTTCCAACCATTTAGGCTAGCTAGTTACACTAAGTAGGCCCCCTAAGTAGGCTACATATAGCACATCTTTCTAAACAACCACAAATTAAATAAAAATAAATAAGTAATTTCTGAGATTGTTCCAGGTCTCAGCCTACACACGGGAAATGACATAAGCAGAAAACGTACCCAGTTCTCTAGCCAGTTAGCATAATCCATTTTGATGACTAGCATTACTGAGAATGACTTACCCAACCCTGCACGCCTCATTTTACCGTCAAATCTTCAGCTGTGTTTTTCCTACAGTCACCTCTCCTGACTGCTAAAAACAACGTCTTCGCTCTTTAAACAGAGTCTAAGACAAACACAAGCTCAGTCTTGCTACACTTCTGATATCACTCACAACTGTTAGCCGACGTTTTCACGCCACGACAGCCTACGGAAGCCGGTATGGTCCCTGAGTGACACGCCGAGTCGTCACGTGATGAAAAGGAACGTGGGTAATGCAGTTTTCACGGGTTTCTGCGTTCACTTCCGTGTAACGTTATTATAAAGGGTGGCAACAGCAACAACGATAACCAGGTCCTGTGTGAAGACATTCTGCAGCGTTGTTTTAGACTCAAATCTGAAAAACAACAACAATAATAATTTTTTTTAAATTTTTTTTTTTATATAATAATAATTATTATTATTATTGTTGTTGTTGTTGTTTTTCAGATTTGAGTCTAAAACAACGCTGCAGAATGTCTTCACACAAGACCTGGTTATCGTTGTTGCTGTTGCCACCCTTTATAATAATTAATTCCTACCCTTAATTACACCCTTCTTAATAATAATAATAATAATAATAATAATAATAATAATAATAATAATAATAATAATAATAATAGTATTATTATTATTATTATTATTATTATTATTGGCACAGAGGCTTAGTGGTTAGCACGTTGGCCTCGCACCTCCAGGGTTGGGGGTTCGATTTCCGCCTCTGCCCTGTGTGTGTGTGGTGTTTGCATTGTCTTCCGGGTTTCCTCCGGATACTCTGGTTTCCTCCCCCAGTCCAAGGACATGCATGGTAGGCTGACTGGCATCTCTATATTGTGTGAATGTGTGTGTGATTATGGATTGTGTAGGATAAGTGGTACAGAGGATGGATTATTATTATTATTTGCACATGGTACAGTTTCCTCCCACTTCCCAAAATCATGGATTGGCTACCATAGGAGTGTTTTTTTGTGTGTGTGTGTGTGTGTGTGTTTTTTATGCTGTACTAGCCTCCTCAACAGGGTTTTAAGACATGGTACTCTCAGTCTCTGACCTATTGAACTAGCATGAGGATGTGTTTTTGATAGAGATAAATGCTAAAAATGTAAATGTAAATGAACAAGTGTGTGCAACACTGGGCACAAGGCCGGGAGAATCTTCTTAAATGTGATGCCAGTCCATCGCACGGTATCATTCATACACTCATTCACTCACTTTTGCTCACATAAAATTAGCCACTTTGGCAGGTACCCTTACAGGTCATTATGAAAATAAAATAAAAATATAAACCTGTGTTGTCTCTATTGTAGTATGTCTCCTTGCACATATGCATTTCCTCACTCAGCATGACCAACAGTTCTCCTGATAGTGTATCAGTGTAATCTCCATACTGTTTTTTTGTTCTTACCTCATGGAAGCTTGTCACCTCATGTTAGTGAACATGAGCCAACATGCAGATGTTTAGAAAAGGCCTGGTCAAATACCTATAGAACAGACAGCAGCTGAAAATTAAAAAAGGATGTAAAGCAAAAAAAGCAAAAACATGTTTTCGTGAGAAGTGCTGTTGCTTGAGCATGATCATCCAGAGTTTTGTCAGGACTTACAGTGTCATGAAAACAATGGTAAACACTCATCGAAGCACCATAGTGCTGCTGAGCTGTAAGTCTTGACAAAACTCTGGATTGTTAGCTGGATCATGCTCAAGCGAAGGCACTTTTCACTAAAACATGACTTCAAAGACACCCGTATTAGGTAGTGTTTTTCTGATCGACAGGGGAGAAAGTAAAGCTACCCCTTCTACCCAGTGCTAATGATTCTCTCGTTCTAAGAGTTTAAAATCAACTTGCACTGAAAGCCCATTAATCTCCTTCTAGACAAACATGCCTCAGGCATATCACAACCTCTTAGATGTTTAGTAAGTCCAAAGCTATTTAATTACCACCTCACCAACCTGAGGTTTATACCATAGATTTATTAGTGACAGCCACGCTTCCATGGAGAATAACTTCCGCATAGAACCGAAACTCAAGCCATGGAAGAATACTTTCAAGAAATATTTTCAGTAACGGGAGTAGCCTCTAAACTGAAACTGTTTATAAAGCATCTTTAGAAAACTGCGAAACTGAGAAAATTCAGGGTTTATTTGTTTCTTCACATCTCTGACAAGAGGGCTACCAGTGAGAAGACTGCCTTGTATAGAGCAAGAGGTTTTGAACACTGTAATAGTCAACTATTGCTATCCTCTCCCTCTCATACCTAGTACTTTTAGAGCAACGTGTCAGGCAAAGCAGGCTGAAAAATGGAAATCACATCCCAAATGAAGATCACATTTAGGGGACACTTCACTCTGTAATCACCTGACGTGACTGTCACTGGTAGGCTCTACAGGATCTACAGCCTGGGCTAGAAAGAAATCAGAACAGCCTCATTTCATACCATTCGGAGTATTTTTCTTATGATCATTGGTAGTGTCATTACGCTTGGGTCGACAAAAATCCAAAATAATCAGACGTAAGACATTTGTTAGTAAATAATCTGATATAGATGCTAATGATGAACCTTATATTAATGCCTTTTTATATCTGAAAGACGGGAGGGCTTAGCCATGCTAGCCCATTTATCCCAGACGCCCCTGGTCACTACGAGTATTTAGTGATGCCAAATGGACCTAGTAAATATCAGTGCATTGAGCCAATTTGCATTGTCAACACTGGAACTGGCATCAAACTACAACTCCCCGACGACAGACCGGCCTACAAACATGGCCACCAAGGAATACAATACTCAACTATCACAAACTCTCTCACGTTCACGTTCACCTGAATACTTATCACACACACCTGGAATCAATTACAATCACAGCCACACTCACAGTATGTAAGGACTCTCGGTTCACGTGTTCATTGTGAAGTATATGCTCAGTGTTTTCATACCTGGCTATACTAAACCTTTGTATTTTGCTACGTAGTTATTCTGGTTTTGATCCCAGTTCTGGTTTCCTGGTTCTGATTCTTGCCTTGTGTATGCTTGTTGATCACCTGACCATTGCCTGTTTCCTGGTTTCTGAGCTTTGCCACAAATATTGGATTTGTATGTGAGTTTCAATAAAGCACCGTTGTACCTGCACCTGCGTCCATATCTGCAGCCGAGGCACAATTATGATTGCATATATTGGTATGTGAATGTATTTCGCCCAAATGTCCAACCGCGACACACAAAGTTGTAGCATAAGCAGCATTTTATTCAATATATCACTATTTCTTTCCAAGGTAATTCAGTTAGGTTATTCAATCAGTTATTCAGTTTTTGTAGATAAGTACAAACATAGCCAGAACCAAAGATGTTTAAAGATTTACCCAGCTTCAGAAATGTCTTTATTTGCTGCTTGGAAGGTAAATGAACAGCTCTTTCATGCTCCCACATGAAAGCACACAGGCTTGGAGATATTTAGATTGGAAGTAGATGCTTCTGATGTTGGCATAGAAGTAGTTTCATCTCTGTAGCATGGTAGGGCTCCTAAATGAGATATATGCGCATATTTAGCAAGACACTGTTTCCCACTGAGCAGATGATATTGAACATCCCTGACTGTCAGATTTGCCCTAGAAGAGTCAATACAGCAGCTGAGAAAGTGTGGACTACCACCACATGGCTAAAAGGCTGAATTTCTGACAAGCTAGATGGACACTTTTCTTTATTCATTTTCATTTTGTTATATTGTTATACAGTCATATAAGGACATTTTAATGCTTGCTAAAAACAGTGTGATCCACTGTTTCTAGGGGATATGTTTCATTTTCTGTAGTTACAATACCACTCCATTTTCTCTACTTTTAACACCATATCACTTGTCTCTTCACTACATATTTATCATAACCACAGCCTAAATCCATGCAAAATAGAATATGCACCGATTATATGCATAGAAAAAAACACATAGTCCAAACTATGTATTTCGACTGCAAATGATTGAGATATCCGCCCAACCTCCAACCCACATTAAAAAAAATTGACTCACAGCAGCATGGCAAGAGTAGCTTATTTTACGAGAAAAGCCACAGACCTGGTAGCACTGAAGAGGCAGGACTGTCAGCTATTTGCACCTTTTAGTCAGACGTTACTTCCTCCGAAACACATGGTGTTCCTTCCAACTCCTGCCTACAATGTTTGACTGACAGAGCTACCTCGTTTGTAGTGAAAATGCGAATTCAAACAGAATTGGCATTTTATTTTTGGCCGAGGATGAGAAAGTGCAATCGCAATTGTACAGAATGCTATTATTTTTTTCTGAATCATAACAGTTTAGGCATTTAAAATGAAATGAAATGCCAAATGGACTTTGCATTTGCAGTTTAATTTTGGCAGCTATGATACACTGCTGTGCTCAAAAATGCAAATGGAAATCCAGGTTTTGCAACTGAATTTGAATTATGTCTCAAATTATGCAGGGTCATAAGGGAAATACATAATTGAATTAGCATTTTCTAATTAGCATTTGAGTTTGAATAAAGTCTGGAAAATACTGTCATAACCCTTAAGGAAAAGACTGTACCAGACAAAACCATCATTTGTTGTTTTTTCTCCTGTTTACAGAGCCTGTGGTGGCCACTGAGACTGGAGTTTTTACTGACAGCTGTCAGAATGAAAGGAGAACTTTGACTATAATCAAAAGTGGTCTGAGTTTGAAATTGCTGACTTTTCCTTTAACTGCACAAGCCTGATTACAGAAAGCCTCTCTGCCTGTGTGTATTAGAAAAAGGCCATAGGTCTGAGTTTATGCATCAGTTATTGAAAGTTAAAAACACTGCAAGACCTAAAGCCAAAGATCAAGATGTTGAACTGTAGATAATTCATGATTTTCATTTCATGATCAAGAAAGGGTTTATGCCCAAAAACATTATGACAAATGAAAGTAAGCCACTGACTGTCTTTATCACCTTTTGGGAATGATAGCATATTGGATCGGCTTCTTGTCCATTGCATGAATGTGCTTGTAACATTCCAGTGTTTCATGAAAAAATGTCTTGAATCTTAAGGAGGCAAAAACTATATACTGAATCCAATCAAACAATATTTAGATTCAGTGTGCAGATTATATAAACCTTCTTCACAAGTGGGGGTTGTACAAACCGGAGGTTCATTACCTGGGTGTAGTTGCCTAACCCTGTAGCTTATAATACCTTCTACACAGAGAACAACCAATCCATCAGTTTAATATGTGATTTACATTTGAACAGGCTTGTTTGTTTGCCTGTTTGCCACCACTTGCACATGTAAATTAGCATGCAACAACACGTACACATAGGCTAAAAACTGGGCAAATGATTTAAAAAAAACAAAACAAAAAACATTCTCCCATTTATTGGAACACATCTGACTCTGATAGCACAAATAATATACATGTACACAGAGAGGTTTAAGGAGGCATCTAGCTAACATTACAGCTAGCTAGCTAAAAATGAGCTTCATAGACACAATACTAAGAGCTAGCGATTATCCTAGCTAATAGCATGATAATAGCTAGGAAAATAGCTAGGATATCTTTCAATGATGGAATGCAAGAGAAATGTTTCCTTTTGACCCTTTGAAAAATCAAAGACAAAGCATAAAACATGAATTAACAAATTCTGTGTCGGTTGCTGATCAAGTCAGCTAGCTACTTACAAACCAATCTTTTTTCACTTCTTTTCTTTTCTTTTCCTTGCACATGCCAACATCTAAAGGAACTGAGGCAAAACTATCATCTGTTTTACCCTGTATTAAAAGTCCATAAATTGATAAGGACATTTCAGCTATTGTGAAAGTTGGTAGGGGAAAGCCTCTATAAATAAATAATTTAAATTATTAATAAAAGTGTAAATAATATACATTTTCAAATGCAGAAGAGAGTAATGTGAGTAAGTTTTCAAATGTAGAAGAGTTACGCCCATCTTGAAGGAACCCACTCTGACATCTTACATTCTGTTCTACAGAGGAACAGAAAACCACAGGCTTACTTCTGAGGATTGTGTAGATTTATTGAATTTCCTGATTAATTTATCAAACGTATCCATAATCTCAAAAACATGTAAGACGTTTTTAAAAAGACCCCAGAATAGCAGTAGAAAGTGTGATTTCACTGCTTGATTGCAATGGGATGCAATTTTACTCCCACAGTTGATGAACCACAAAGTATTCCTCAATCTCTGGGCGATATTTGGCTCCACATTCATCCAGTGGAAGTCTGTGGATGTTTCTGTCATGTTTCTGGCATGTTCCTCATGCTGGTTGTTAAATCATGTTCCAACTATCTAAGGTATGCCTGTTGAACTACTGAAGCATAATCAGTTCCTGTTCTTCTGTTTCCTGTTCAAAGTTTTGGCTTTCTCACTAAAAAATATTTAATTTCACAATCTCATTGTGTGAGGAAAAAGAAGGACATCGTAAAATTGCACCATATCCCACAAATAAAACTGAGACTCATTTATCAAGCTGGATATGAACAAATATATTGGCAGGAGCATTTACTCAGGAAATGTGGTGAAAATCCAATTACGAAAAATATTATTTTCTTACAAGAGCGCCTGAGTTTTAAATTTTACACTTTTTAAGTAAGTAAATTTTAATTTTTAAGGAATGACTTACTAATCAGAACCTCCACTGATAAGCTTTAAATTGTACAACTGGCGACAAGTTACTGAAATTATATGGGTAATAATATACGGATTAAGTTGTCGAGTTTAAATAGCTTATTTATGTCAATTGCATGCACATATTTAATAAACATTTTCTAAAAATCAAAAATCAGCTTGAAAGAAAACAATGCAAAGTAAATCCATTAATTAAAGAATAAGACTTGCAGTGAGGACTAAAGGAAGGGTTAGCCTGTGTCTATGATAGCTCACGCACTGCAGTGGCTCAGCTGCTTTCAGAAGTGGAAAAATTATGAACTACATCTGAACTACTCTCATTACAGTACTTGAGTACACATTTCACTGTAACAGTACTTTCTGAGCATAATTAAATCATAGGTCTTTTACTTTAATTTTTAAAAAGATTTTTTTTGCCAAAAATCTAAACTTTCCTCCCAAAAGTTTACACTTCAGGCACCAATGTTTAGTCAGCAGCAGTGATGTCTGAGACAGTGGAGAAAGATGAGCATTTCTCACTGAAATGATCAGATATCCTCAGTTTTCAATGCTTAAAAGGAAATAGCATTATAATGATCTGCACATTATGTGAAACCCAGTGCATATCTGCATTTCACAGCTCAACTTCCAACCAGAAACATGTACAGATAAGCCATTATCTAGCTGAGTGAGCTCGACTTGCTAGCAAGATCTTTTTGATATGTTACAGCTCTGGATTAACCCTAAGATTACTTCAAAGTTCTGTAGTGATTGCCTGTTGTGTTAAATATATCTGTGTTATATGTTTTCTATACTGTATAAGTGCTGCTACAGCCAGTAGGTAACACTCAGGTTAATGTGTAAGAGGCATCTTCGCTTGATAACTATGTAGGCAGAAACATGTATGAATGAGCTAAATCATACATGAGTTAATTCATACATTTCCTTTCTTTATACTGTATATTGCTGATAGTGGAGTTGGTGTTCACTTCAGCATAGTTCACTTGGTTAGTTAAAATAATTGTTCGAAAATGCATTCCTTCAGTACTCAGGACTCCATCAGTGGACAGTGGATAGATTTTAACCAAGCGGACTTCTTGCAAAAGCTGTGATGAATTTACTGGTTGCACATTTGCACTATTTGTCCATATAGTACACAATAATAGACTACAGTAATAGAATTACTGGGAGATTTAGCACATACTGTGCTTGTGGGGGATGTGCTTTTTAATAGTCATGTTCTCATTTCAGATTTTCAGCTCTCTGTGAACAAATCAGCTGTGCTGTGAACATATGCACATGAGTACAAAGAAAACTTACAGAAACTTCAGTCTGTCAGGAATTTTTGTTTGGCCTGAAAATATTTATATACAACTTTAATAAATGACTGATAAACAAGGCCCATCATCCTAATCCTCAATGAAATTGAATTTAATAATGTAATTAATAAATGATGAGAGTGATTTGCTGCATGTATGTGGTAGTGTACTAGCTAGTGCTACAGCAGGGATGTGAGTATTACCATAAATATGCTGGAATTTTCACAGATTTGTTCCTTTCCACTTCACTGGGTATAAAATCTACTTTGATTGTGCTACCACTCAGAGGAATGGATCCTTACTACTGATAAATTATCACCTCAGACAGACCTCATTTATTTATTAAATTTAATCTTAGTGTTTTGTTGAAGTGTACTTTGAATATTAGCACTGACATGCCTCTAGACATAGCTAAGGATTCATCAGCAGTGTACTTAAGTACAGTTTAAGTATCTGTAATTTACTTATCTTTTTCTTTCACCTACTATTTGAGTTATACTTAGTAAGTTTTAAAAAATAATTTCATTTCTGCCTATTACATGTAAAAAAAGGTCTCTATAACCAACATATATTCTAAAGGCATAAGATGATTTTTGTTTGTTGTGTACATACAAGTAAAAAAATGACTTAATATCAATCACTACAAACATCTACTTGTCATTAGCTACATTTTGTATGTACCAAGACATATTAGTGGAGAATTTAACCTCATCTGCCAAGAAACTGAATCTGGGGAGAAGACGGACATTTTAACACGACAACGATCCCAAACTAACTCAAGAAGGCCTTGCATGACCTAGCCAATCTCCTGACTTGAATCCCATTGAAATTTTATGGATTTTGAAATTTTGAGTCCATCAGAGGGACCCTCTGAGGGGAACTGAACATGATTTGCCAAGAGGATTGGGCAAAAATTAAACCACGATGCTTCTTATAAGTCTTCTTACAATTACTTCTTACCGTAGATGTCTTGAAGCTGTAACTGTATCTTTGTTTAGGCTTCTGAATACATATTTTTTGTTCATATTTTTAAGTACAAAGTAAAGCGATTTGATGTGTGTATAATCTGAAATGGATATAGACAGTGGAAGTATATTAAATAACAAAGACAAAAGTGTCCAAGTACTTATTTCTCCTCACTGTAGATAGATCTATTAGCTGTATTTAGTTAGTGATAGTTAATGTTTGCTTACGTTCTTGGGTCATTGGCAAAAGGAGACTAGTTTACCATCAGTAACCAAAATCAGTGTGCGTTTTGAGGTGCAGAGGTAAAAATAAATTATTAAATGCAAATTCCTGCATTGTATTGGCTTCTTCTTTTCTGACTTCTTCCTTCTTTCCATGTAGTCCTTTGTAACTGAAGCCCATGACAGGACTGTTTAATTTCTCCTTTTCTAATATTGTCTGGTGTAATTGAGTTGTAATGGAATTCAGCACCTTTCCATTTACTGCAGGTTCACAGAGTGACAGTTTTTTTTCCCCAAGTAAATAGTTTTTTTCAAATAAGGTGAATTGCTTTAGCTGCCTCCACCTCTCCATCCACAAAGGAAACAGTAAGTAGACCATAAGGTCACACTCCATTACAAAAGCAGGTGCTTATCATTCCAGGAGCAGCATCATTGATTTATATTCATGCATGCTGCTTTTACTTAAGGTTCTTACAAAAAAAAAATAGACTGGGTCTTTACCCTTGGACAAATTTCCCCTGGGCAGCCTGACTGTTGAATGACTGAGCGCTCTAGGGAAAGGGCCATCTGCTGAGCATAATCAAGCCTGCTTCTAATAAGAAAGAATGTTTTCCTTTTGTGGAGATATTTCTGAAAGTGAATGAATTAAACACAGCTACACAATAATAGGACAGAAATTGTGGGCTACAAACAAATGAAGGTTTTTAAATGTGTGAACTGGTATGTATCCTCAGTAAGTACTCATTTTACTACTCATATTCTAGGTACACTTAATACCAAAACAGACTAGTTAAATTTATACTTGTAATAGAACAAGCCCCATGTTCATGGCGTGCCATGGAAGGATGGTATGGCTAATTAAAAACCTAATAAATGCAGACGAATGTTAATGAGTTGTTAGTGCTTCTAATCAACAAGCATCACACAGGAAGCTCTCATCACATTTAGGAGGCCTTTTCTTAGTCAAGAACTTATACAAGAAGACAGAACATCCCACTGTATCACTTCTATAATGCTTTACCACTTTATACATAATCATATCATAGAAGGAGGTAATAATACTAATTAAAATAGCTTATAATATGTCAGTCTATTACCTGTACCTCTTTAATATACAATCAGTGGTTTTCACAAGACACCTTGTATGAGGACAATAAATATAACTTAGAAAAAATAAAAAATTCTGACTACAGTCCAGTTATTATTACAATGTTTCTCTTCCTCCAGCCAGCGTCTTTACAAAGAAAGCTGAAAAGCACTAGTGTGTGTATGCAAAACAAGGTTCCGCTGTACAAAGCTTGTACTTGTCCACAGATACAGAGAGAAGGAACAACAGTGCCATCTAGTATAGAAAGTTGTCATATTTCTCACTGGTTATACATTTAAAGAGAAACTATGATGACACTATCTAACATAATAACAGCTCCAAAAACATTTACTAGCTCAAAAAAAGTGGCAACTGATAGACCCATATGGATTTTACCTGATTTAATAGCACCACTTTAAGAAAGTATAAAGTATAAAATAAACATTAGAATAAACATTAAAATTCAAATCTCACACATACACACACACACTCCTCCATAAAAAAACCCCTGCTGTTTAAAAGCTTTGTAAATGCTTTAAAAGCTTTTCTGCAGAGTCCCACAAATTGCAGCTTCTGAACTTCAACAAGCCTCATTTGAGCTACAACTAAAATTGTGTGCTTAATTTGTTGAGACTATGTTGAGATGATGAGACTAAAATCAAACTTTTTGGCCATGCATACAATTTGATATGTTTGGCAAAAAAGATGAAGAAGAAAAAAAGGCCCCTGA
The DNA here is from genome assembly GCA_037576675.1 of Pangasius sanitwongsei. Taxonomy (NCBI): domain Eukaryota; kingdom Metazoa; phylum Chordata; class Actinopteri; order Siluriformes; family Pangasiidae; genus Pangasius; species Pangasius sanitwongsei. Next base: position 8,386,219 of record CM075025.1, on the reverse strand, counting down.
TAAGCCACTATAAAGTATGGAGCAGGATTGTTAATGCTTTATAGCACTTTGAGCATTGAAGGCACTATGAATTGTGCCAGGAGTCTCGAAGGCTTTATTAAATATTAACTGTGAAGATGCCAATAATTTTGAAATGAGTGTTTTGCAGGAAAAACGTCATTTCAAATTTAAATCATTTTCAAAAACAGTGTCAATAATTCTGGAATTGACTGCATATGTGAATACAAGTACAGCAAGACTTCTTTAGATTGCAAGTAAGCAACCTTCAGAATTGTAAGGCCCACCATAACACCGTCACGGACAAGTCCGCTTAAGGAGAAATGTCTGTGGTAGTTAAAATGAAGGTGAAAACACTTTGGCTCCCAAAGGCTATCAAATCAATTCCACTTTCACATTTTTCACAAAACAGATTCACTTAAAATCAAGAAAATGACCCAGAGGAAAAGGACTGTGAAGTCCAATGTCCATGCCTGAGAGCAAATGTTCGACCTCCGTGCAGGGATACATTGATTAAGTAAGGTGCCATTTAAACAAGGTTCGGTGATGCAGAAAATGTTTTATATGTATTCTACATGATCCATCACAATGAGGAATGACCACAGATTGAGCTTTTTAATCTAGACACTGATAACTGAGACCAATTCAAAAATACAGAGAAACACACAGATATAATTGTTTAACATCGTACTTGGTCCACAATATGACCTACTGTAGCTAAGATAAGGACAATCAGCTGTTCACTGGTAGTTATATGGGGAAAATTAATTTATTTACTTTGCTGTTTGTTCTACAAGGTAAAGCTTCTGTATTTTAATTTAAGCTTGTCCGAGATGTGAAAAAGGTAGTTCATATTTTAAGAAATAGTAGCAATTTGTCAAATGAATGCATCTTCACTGACAATGGTCAGTGAGAAGGGAAAATGCCCTTATATAATGTGTATATCTAGACCCTATAATGTGTATATCTTAGATCACATCACAGAGCATGCAAATTCCCAACTCTTTTTTCCAAGGGGCCTTAAGGGACTCTGGCACAAGGAGGATCCTAGGGATTGGAAGTTACCAGGTTCTGACCATTAGCAAAAACTGTAGTGAAAACAAGGTTTTGTTGGCAATTTTGGGGCCACATCATCTGGAAACATTAGCTGTATGAGAGTCAAAGTACAATACCATAGAATAGAAGTGTCTTGTAATCATGAGGCCAGTGCTCATTACCCCGAGGCGTGTAATTATTAATGGTGCAAAGGCCCTGTTGAACCGTGTACATTTATGTGATTCTCTCTCTCTCTCTCTCTCTATCTCTCTCTCAACTGTGCCAAGGGGCATGTGATAAAAATAAAAGTTCACATGCATTCTTATCCTAGGTCTCCTTCGTTGTCTGAATGGCATGCTTGCAAAAGTTTTATAAATTACAAAACCTGATCAATAATTAAATGTAAGGTTTCTGTCTGATTATGAACATAGTTGTATGTGGCAGCAAGGAGCTTTATTCTCACCATCAAGGTATTACTGATTCAGACTTCTTTTTAATGCATGTTAATGAAAGCACCCTTTTAATTCATGTGAAAAGGTCTTACTGTTGCTTCCATAGGCAATTACACAGCACTCCACTTCCATCACACAGCGCTCTCATACTTATCAAAACCTATTATAAAATTACCGCTCTGAATTTAAATTTAAATTGGTTTGTCATACACCAAGTTTCTTCTCATTTAGTTTGTTTATGATAATCCATACAATTCCTTATAACAGTTATTCAGATGTATTACCATCTTTGCTACTTATATACAATAGGGGACAAAAAGCTAATGAGGGTGTTTTTTTTTTTTATTATTTGAAGAGTTTTTCATTTTACACATAGGGAATAAGCCAACTGTACATTTCTGACACTTGCACAGCCTGTGAAAAGCAAAATTAAATGTGCATTTTCTAATTTTCTGACATTAAAGCAAGAGATTCTTTGTTCTCTGATTCTTTTATATGTTAATGTCGAGTATGACTTAATTGAGGAAGATTAAGATTATTGAGAGACTGAGGTTACACAGTGGTCATGTGGCAAGCAGAAGCTGATGGTCAGTTATATGGACAGGTTAGCCTCATATTATCAAGTCACCTGTCCTTAAAAATTGATTTTTTCACCTTTTGCTGCTGCTAGTCTGGTTCTATGTGCCCATATTCTTGTATATTATATTAAAACATCTATATCTATTTCTGCAGTCCACATCAGCGTTATTGCTAATTCCACCTAATTATATTTTATTGTGTTTTATAGCATTATTGTAATTAAAATGACCTTATATAGGCATTAAAGACTTGTGTAAACGTAAAAATCTATCAACGCATAAAGACCAGCATAACCTATGTCAACTATACAGCAATATCTGTTAGCTAGCTCGGAAACATTAGTAACAAGGTAGCTAGCTAGCATAGTTACACAGCTAAAGTCAATTACGTTAGCACATTCTCATCAATTCAGAAAATCTACAGTAGTTTGTCAAGCAGAAAGTGCATTTTATTATTAGACATTTACATAATTGTGCTTATAGCACAACTGTTTAACTCAGCAAAAGACACTGGGGAAAGTGGTTGGACATTCACGTTATCCTTCTGGACACTCAAGAAAGGTCACACAATCACACTCACAAAACGTTTTTACACCTATAGAAGCTGCACAACTTGAATCTCACTGGTGGACTCTGAAGACATTTATGCATTGATAGACTTTCAAATTTACATGTAGCTTACAACTACCAAGCTTTTACATACAGTGGGGTCCAAAAGTCTGAGACCACCTTTGAAAATGCTCCTGTTTGGCATTCTTTTTCAATTTAACACAAAGGTTTTCATTACAAATGATATTATCAGCAATAACTTGAGTGAAAAGTAGAATTTTAGAAATATTTACGGGAATTTCAGAGTTTCTTAGCATATGGTACGTCCCCTTTTTGCTTTAATGACAGTTTGAAAAGGTGCTGACACAGACACCACAAATCTGTGTAAAACTTCCATGTTAGATCAAATCCATCAGTGTCATCTGAACACATGCTTCAGTGGAAGGAATAAGACTCTTTTGTACAAAGGAGTTAACATGGTCAATATCACAAATTTGCTTAAAGTTAAATAGCGACCTAGAAATTGTGCAACATCCTTTTGTTTTAGAATTCTCAAAATTCTAAATCTTTCTTTTTTTCAGTTTTAAGTTTAAAAATAATCACAGATTTTCAATATGGTCTCAGACCTGTGGACTCCACTGTACCATTAAAGTACATAAAAAAGTACATAAAAATAATAGCGAAAATACTGTTCAGTGCAAAAGTGTACAAAAGTTTCTGCATCGGAAAAGTTCTTCTGTTTTATGATTTGTCTACCAAAAATAGAACTGTGAAATTAAAATAGATTAAAAATTAAATTAAATGTTAATTAATATTAAAAATTAAAGAAAAATTAAGAAGAAAAATGTATTTTCTATTTTAACGTTTAAACATTTTTAATGTTTTTTGTCTGTTTTATTTTTTCCTAAGCATATCCACTGGACTGTTTTGGTGCATGATATTTGAATATCATTTTAGAAGTGCAAATTCTTTGTTAATATAAATTTAGGTCTTGCTTTGATTCCAAAAAAATTCTTTCCACATCATAATTTGTCAGAGACACAGTAGATTAGCATATACTTGATTGCCCTGTTTCTCTTTGGCCTTCTCTCACTGTCTCTCAAGACTATTGATCTATGATTCATCTCCCTTGAATCCTTCCTTGGAGTGATGACACCATATTTAACCTTTATTCATGAGCTCTTCTTCACATTCCTGGCACATTTGCAATTCTGATGCATGCAGATGACTAAAACTTTCATTCCCTTAAGTGAAAAGCACTTAAAAATACTACTGTTAGTCCCAAGGATCACTTGCAGCTCAGTGGACGATTTTTCTTACACCCTTAAACTCTGGAATAGTGTTCTAAGGAACATTAGTAACTCTAACTCAATAAATGCTTTTAAATCCAGAGTAAAAACATACATAGGCTTAGTCTTGGACTTAGTCTTGGACTTAGACTTATTTTGTTAAATAGACCTTTCGTGATAGATAGTCATTCTCATGGATACTGTATATATTTCATTCATTAGTGGTTTATATTGGTCCCTTAATGTGCTTTATCTTAAAGACCTTTTTGAGCATCTAATCTTTTGTATGTAAAGCATATTGAAATTTTGATTCGCTATATACATAAAGATTATTATTGAATTTAAATGTGAATTAAAAAGGAATCTAGTGAACAAAGCACAACAGCAGTTTGTGGCTTTCATCAGGAATCTGTATTGTTTCTTTTAAGAAATTATGTTTCAAACTTTTTTTTCTTGTGAAATAAGGTATACTTTGTACTTTGAAAGCTAGTTATTTAAAGTTTGCTTCATCCTTGTGATGTATTGTTTTGGTTTTTTTTTGTTTGTTTTTTTTAAACTAATTTAAACCTATTATAAAGATATTGGAAAACATATTAAAAACCAGAGGGCACGGTGCCACAGTGGGTAATGCTGCCGCCTCACAGCTCCAGGGTCCCCAGTTCAATCCTGTCCAATCAGTTTACTGTCTGTGTGGAGTTCTGCATGGGCCCCCTGTGTCTATGTGGGTTTACTCTGGGCTCTGTGGTTTCCTTCCACCTCCCAAAAACTACACTACATAGATAGGTATGAATGAATATGTGAATGTGTGTGCATAGTGCCCTGCAGTGGCTTGGCATCCCATCCAGTGTGTGTTCCCACCTTTTTTTTTTTGTGTGTGTTTCCAGGATAGGTTCAGGCTCCCCCGTGACCCTGACCAGGATAAAGCATTTTCTGCAGGCAAATGAATATTAGAAACATCAAAACATTGCAAGTCAAACTATACACTACAAATGGTCAGACTGAAAAATTATCTGACCTTCGTGAGAAAAAAAATCTGTTCATACACTGAATTTATGCTGCGAATGGTAGAGAAAAAAGAAAAACAAAGTATTAAAAATTCAATGTACTAGAATAATCTTCCACTGACTGTTAGTTGCATTGTAATTAGCATTATTAAACTGTGTGTGATGGGAAACAGTGGGTGATTGAATAAGGTGTCCAAGAAATAGAAGTATGAATGAGGGCATGTGTGTGGGAGTGTGGGAGTTGTTGAGCTGTTTACTCAACAACTGTCCCATGTCACATCTAACTGATAACTCTGGTTGTACATAATGGATTTGTAGCAATATGTTCGAGGGTTGTATAGCAAGGTCAAAGCATACTTCTGTGATCGGTTTATGCAAAAAGAAGCAATGCTGTTTTCTTGGGGGGTGCGAGTGGGGGATTGGATTGTTTGCTTGTTGCCTTTTTTTTAATTTTTTTTTTTAGTACAATCTCTGAGTGCCATCCAGTGGAGCATTATGATTACTACTATGAAATATTTTTTTCTATGAAAAAAAAAATGACCACAGACTGTTTCTGTATAGTGCTATATCTGCTCAGTAAAGCAGCACCAAAAAAGGAGTTACAAACCACATACACAACCATATTTAACCTCTGTCGCTATACTGTGCAATGCAGAATATCACACTAAGCTATTTATTGTGTAGCATTGTGTTAGCTGGAAAGCTAGTTTATTTAGTTTATCATCGCTTATCATTGACCCAGTGAAATAGAAATTGTATATTCCTTTATAATTGGCTTCCTTTATAATGAGCAAAAAGTAAGTATACTCCTTTTTTGCCCTGAACTCCTTGAGCAGCTGTCTACTGTAATCTAGGAATCCTTTATGTATGCCTACACGGCCAGTGAAGAGTTAAATACTTTTACTGAATACTCAATGCCAGAAAAGGAAGCCTCCAGTCTTGCGCCATCGGTTTGGCACATATGCCTGCCCCAACAATTTTTCTTCTCTTATGCATTCATCTCTGTTTCTAACCACAAGAGGATGCTGCTCTCTCACTCACAGAGCATGCTAAAGGGCACATAATCTACGAGATGCAGTGCTTTGGGTGTTTGCATGCAATAACTTTACCACAGATTTCTAAAAGGTAATCAAAAAGAATGCGCTATCCATCCAGAATGTAAAAAAAACAATGCATTCTCAAATATTTATCATATTATATATTTTACAATTAACTTTGCTTTAGCGCATTGTGTGTTAAGCTGTATGTTTTCTCTTCTCCTCCCTTGCCTGGTGAAGTCATTTTGAGAAACGTCTCTGAACAGGCGGAGATGTTGCATGCTTCTCATTTCTTACACCACAGAACTACTAAGGATTCTCTACATATGCATTTAAAGGAACAAACTGAAAAATAAAATGCAGCAAAACATGCCTGACAGTCCTGATATCTGTCCTTTTTAGAGACCTGAATATAATCATATGGTTGAGAGTAAGTTTACAATACATACAATTTGTTTCTGAGAATAAATTATACCCAGGGGTTAAACTGGGGGTAGGACAAGAGAGCTGAGCTGCCCCTCCTTTAGTTCATGTGAGCAGTAAATGGAACTGAGCTACAGTACTGTAATTTAATAGAAATGTAAATCATAGCATGCTGTAATGTTAATATAAGGTTATAAAGGCCTAGTTTAAAACTGTAAAATGCGTTTTTGATCAGTTAAAGACTTTACTGCATCATGTATCTTTGTCAGAAAATAATCTTTACCATTTTGATGCCAAAACAAGGAAAACTGAAAACTTAAGGTCTTGCCACCCGAATGCAGTGAGTTAAAATGAAGTCCTATCTTTATAAACAGATCTAGCATTAAATTCCCAGACTAAACCTCACTCAGTTAACTACACACCTTCCCTCTTAGTTTCACTGTAGTTACTAAAGAATTCATAGTGGTTAATGAATAATATGCTTTAAGATTAATAACTTGTGGTTAAAAGTTCTATGTAGAACCGTACAACAGAATGATTCCTTTTCAGGTTTCCATCTAGTACCTCTTTTGGGACCTCTGGTTCGATCCTGAGTTTGGCTTTCTGTCTATATGGATTTCCTGTGCATGTTCTCCCCGTCTGTACGGGTTTCCTCAGGGTTCTCTGGTTTCCTCCCACCTCTGAAAAACATGCCAGTAGGTGGATCGACTATGATAAATTGCACCTAGGTGTGAAAAAGTGTGTGTGTGTATGGTGCCATTCAATGGACTGGCATCCCATCCAGGTTGTATTCCTGCCTCATACTCAGTGTTCCTGGGATAGGCTCGGGATCCACCACGCCATAACAAGGATAATGCAGTTACTGAAAGTGAGTGAGTAAGGACATATTATATTGTGAATATATTTTAGCAGATCCCATGGTTGAATTTATGCAGCACTCAGAGGCCTGATGTTTTCCATGGCCCAGTACGCCAAAGGCAAAAGTGAGGAAAAATATCAGTTCGGATGTCACAAATTATATTTCTTTATTATTTCCTTATTATATTGTCCAAATTTAATGTTTCATATTCAAACTCACAGGAAGTTTGGTAACATGACATATGAAATATAAGCTTGTAGCGACCATTTAGCATGATAACTCCCCAAATGGTTAATGTGAAATGTGTGCGAGCATCTTACATGTCTCATTTAACGGTAAATGAAGTCTTACGCCAAGTACATTTTAATTAAAACTTCACTTAACAGCTTACATCACTATTATCTTAGAATGGCTAGTTCTTAGAACAGCTTACATCCCTATTATCTTTTGGCTAGTTCTTAGCTCCCTAAACCAATCTACTGCTTTAAGGGAAACACTCTGTTGTATGGTTCTACACAGCACTTACTGTATAAGGGTTCCCACAGAGGAACAAACTAAAGAACACTACAGTTTTAGAAAAAAGAAAAAGGTCTGTTGTCACTTAAAGGCTCTTTGTAGAACCCTAGTGTTTCCCTATCAGAGAAGGTTCCACACTAGAACCCATTTAGGAAGGTTTAACTATATAAAGAATGCTTGCTGAGCCCTTTTCTAAGTGGGTAGTTTTTAAATGTGAGTGTTACTTTGAATGGAAGATTATAGATGTCTTACAGTGATTACAGGAAGCTTGTAATGCCTGTGCCTCCAAACTCTTGGTTTTTTTAATCTTCTGAAAAACGACCTAGTCTATAATGAGCCTGAACACACCGCTGCCTCCCAACACCCACCTGGACTAATCAAGACCATTCACTAATTCTGCTACAGTGCTCTTTTTTTCTACCCAATTGCATAGAGTAGATCCTATCCAACCAGTACTGTTCTGTTGTCCTGTCTAGTTGCCCTGAGTATTTATCATTGTGTGTATTTATCATACATTTTTGCTCTCATCTCACTGTTGTGTATTTGCACATTATGTAGACTTACGTACCACTGCATTATTGCATTGTTTCGTTTTGCACTATGGTTCTGAAGAAACGACATGTCGTTCAATTGTATACATGTTATATAGAGGAATGCCAATAAAACCCCACTTGACTAGAGTGGCGTACAGAAGCCACTGTGTTTCAGCCTTTCATTTTCATCATACCCCAATCATACTGCAGCACTGCAAAGCTTTAGCAGGTTCTAAAGCAGGTTCTGGGCCACACTCCCAACAGAATGTAAATAAGTCTGTAAATGTCTGTCCAGTGATATATTTTCAATGTGACTCCCACAACTTCTGTGCCATGGCAGAATGGTTTCATGAATTCTCTCAAGCCACTTTACATGAAAAGTTAAAAATGGCTTAAAACATGAAGGTTTAGGGGCTGTTTCAGATGATGGTGTTTATTTTATATCCAACAAAATCTCATTAATTTAGTGTGATCCTAACTTTTGCATCTTGACCTGATACTCCAGACATTAAAAAACACGGTGGTTTTGAAAATGCTATTTAAAATGTACAGGAAGCTACTCGATGACCCTGACACTCCCTCTAACCCAACATCCACCAAATCATAAGTCTCAACAACGAACAACTTAGAGGGCAGAGAGAGAGTGAGACAGAGAGAGAGAGAGAGAGAGAGACAGAGAGAGCAGGGAAAAATGTAGCTGAGCAGAGGAGGTATGAGAGACAGGGAGGGGAGAGAGAATGAAAAAGACAACGTGGCAGACAGCAATGCAGTGTAGTTTTTGGAGATGGTAAAAGTACTGAAGGTTCACCTGAGGTGGCACAGGGGACTGTGTGAACTAAAGCCTTCAATCAAATAAGCTACCATATTTTACTGAAAATTAAGCAAGAAACCTCATAGTATATTAGAAACATTTACATTATATAGTATGCACTGGATCTAAATAGTAAGACAGTGGATACATTCTGTGCTGATTTATCTCCAGCACAGTGGATTTGAGATGCAATGAATAAGAATGTAAGAATAAATATACTCTGTCAGGTTCGATTTGAGGATATGTACATCAAATAATAAAAATGTATAAATTACATACATTTTTATAAATCATTTACATTTTCTGTCAGCCAAATATAATTGGACAGTTGTGTGTTGTTGCATTATTGGGTCACACAAAACAGAGCTAATAAAATGTCTAGAGTTAATTGTAGATTTTGTTGTGCTGCTGTGGTCTCCCAACATGACAGCTAATAAGCTGATCCTAAAAGAAATTTACATAAATTCAAAAATCATTTTTACTGCATTACCCCCAGCCCTAACTTTACCTTTACCTTTGAATCTTTCCGTATTACTTGAGCTAAGATGAGAATTTTACAAGTTTACAAATGTACAAGTGTGGGACCATCATGTGATCACAGATGCATCAATCATGACGTTGACAAAGTTAGAACCAAACGATCAAAGTCATTACAGTGTTCCTAGTCTCTGGTTTTATGAACTGAAAAAGATTCAGGGATTTGTGGAAGAAAAAAAGCTACTCATCCAAAGCATATCAATCTCATCTGTGAAACATGGCTGCTAGTGGAACTGACTCATTTTTGGTGATGATATGATTGTCTATGGTATTTGAAATTATGTTAATACGTCAAGGGGCGGCACAGTGGCACAGCTCCAGCATCCCCAATTTGATCCTGAGCTCGGACTGCTGTCTCTCTGAATTTCATGTGTTCATCCTGTGTCTGTGGTTGTCCTCCTGACTCTCTGGTTGCCTCCCACCTTCTAAAATCATAACTGTAGGTGGACTGGTGACTCTGTCTCTAGGTATCAATGTGTGTACACACTGCCCTGCAATGGACTGGCCCCCCATCCCAGATACATTCCACAAATTGTGTGCAGTGTTTCCGTGACCAGGAAAAAGTAGTTACTGAATATGAACAAATAAATGAATGAATTAATTAATCTAATTACTTCTGATCTTCTGAAATGGGAATGTATCTGTAAAAGGTTGTGTTTCCTGCAGTTGAGTCTAACAGTTTGCGTCACCCTTGGCTTCTCTGTGAAAACATAAAAAATACCTCTTGTTGGCAGTTTATCTACAAAACAGCCCTTTATATTAATATGCCCAGGAAACTCATAGCAAAACCATTTTGTTCCACAGCACCAATGCTTGTGACCTCCAGCAAAACAGACACAGATTTCCAGTAGGTCTTATTTAATCCACAGTATTTACTTCATATTTTACTCCTGAAATGGTGCAGGGCTCTCAACATGCATCACACTGCACACGCCTCTCAGGAAGTTATGACTCTCTGCAGGGGTGTACTGTATGTACAGGGCATGCTGCCTGCCTCAGGCTATAAAAGGGACCATATATATATGTATTTGTGATTTTGCCTTTATAGTTCACCACAATGGATTTGAAATAAAACAAGATGTGATCGAAGTGCAGACTTTCAGCTTTATGTTGAGAGGTTCCACAGAAATATGGCATTTGCCATTTAGGAATTACAGCCATTTTCAGCAAAGTACCTCCATTTACAGGGGCTCAAAGGTAAGGCAGAAAGACCCACAAACAAGCAGCAATTGAAGGTGGCAGCAGTGAAGGCCTGGCAAAGCATCTCCAGGGAGGAAACTCAGAATTTGAGTTTTGAGAACATGGGCCCCAGACTTCA
>CM075025.1:8355736-8366820 GCA_037576675.1 Pangasius sanitwongsei | reverse complement strand
TATATATATATATATATATATATATATATGTGTGTGTGTGTGTGTGTGTGTGTGTGTGTATATATATATATATATATATCAGAGTAATGTCAGGTATGTTGTCAGATTAAATAATTATATTTACAATACTATTCTGAAACACTTATACATATACAAACTTGCTTCAATGCAGAAATATACTAGCTTTAGAAGCATACAAGACGTATAAGTAGTCTTACATTTCATGTTATAACTTAAAAATACGCTGAAACAGTGTTGCTTGGTGCAAGCATTATGTTTTTAGTTTGTAAAATAAATAATTTTATTCAAAATAGACTTACATTCAGTTTGTGACACTGGTTGCAGGTGTGTAACTCATTGCATCGAAAAAAAAAAGCATTGCATAGAACAAAAGTACTCGTCTTTTTTTTCTTTTTTTTAGTGCAGTGTGCTTGGCATGGCTTGAGACAGACGTTTAGATTAAGGGTGTGTAATTGAAGGGAAGAGATGGATGGACTTCTTTAGTGACTAGGTCTGGAGGAAGTTAACAAGAACAGCTAACATCTCTGACAGCAGCTTTAACCCTCCACTATTCATTTCTATGACTGGATTATATTCGTGTTTGTTTGTAAATTGCTTTATGCAAAAAAGAACAGCATATTAGAAACTCGGTGTGTTAGCCATAAGACTGCAAAGACTGTATCTCTGTTATCAAATAAATGCTAGTTACTATTGCTAGATTTAAAATTGATGTTGTGCCCTATCTACCCGAGCACGACGTAACATTCTTTCATCTTTAATTACAGTTCTTCTACTATATTTTTTGCTGACAGCAGCTGTATTTTCTTGCCGTTTATTGAAGACTTCCAGTCACCCTGACTGCAGGTGAGCACTGTGGGTGTCCTGATACAAACTGGTCAAAGAAAGAAGGACGAGACACAGGTTATTTGTCCGTAATGGCTGTGCAGAGAAACATTAAATAAAGGAGGACTATGATGTCTGGAGTGTGTATTGTTAGCATTATGGTTGGCCCTCTGATCAAGCAAGCTATCACCAAGCACAGACCTTAAGTATACCCTGGAGAAAGACAATTGAAGGGTTAACATTTGAAGTGTGCTGAAATGCACACGTGGAAGAAGTCTGATTTAAGATGGAATGGAAGGGAAATCATCATCTTGATGTCGACTCCTCCTCCTTTGTATAACCTAGAGAAAAAGAGAGCTAAGGCTGCATGGACACACCCAAGAGTTTGTGAAGAATCTGGGGGGAGTTTTTTTCCCCCACAGATTGGAATGAGAGAAGCTTGAGGCAAGCTTGCGTCTATCCAAACCTATGACAAACCTATGACTGAGAAAAGCTATTGCTTTGTGCATGAACTCATCCGGTTGTTTTATCGGACTGCGTATTGGAGGTGCTACATCAGACCACATATAGGGAGAATTACATTTGCATTGATTTTATTTGATCATTAAATGATATTAATTCTTAGCCAGAAGCCAGGACATAACTTGTCTTGGAAAATGTAATTTGAGAACTAAAAAAAAGTGAGAGAACAGTGGGAGAGGGAGGACCTTTTGATTTTTTTTTTTTTAACTTCAGATTGAATTCACATTCAAGTGCAAATCGTGCATCTCCCAACAGTAAAAAAAAAAAAAGAAAGAAAAGAAAACTATACCTCTATTTTACAATTTATCTACAATAAAACAATCCAACATTCCAATACTGAAATATGGGTGTATCTTAAGGGAGATGCAAGGTGATGAACTGAAGTCATTTTTAATTCTTTTCACTGCTTATATTTTAATATACATTATTTCATCATTTTGTTATTTGTGGTACTGAAGGAACATTTGAAACGCAACAGATTAACTGTGTTCTTGCTAAAAATGTATCTGTTACCTTTGTTTTGTTCTAAGGGTATGCAAACATTTGCACTCGACTGCCATTTTCTGTGTTGATTAAAGAATCATCTCCTTGTCACTGCATGATGACAACGTCATCACATCACAAGAGTGTTCACTGGTACAACCTTGTCCTAGACATATAGAAAAAAAATATTGCAAATGTCCAAATGCTAACGCTTCTTCTTTGTGGTTTGTTTGTCATTGTTTAAAAAGGAGACAAGCAGAGCGAATATGAGAGAGAAAGACAGAGCTGCTGAGAGACCGGGGAAAAGGCTAAAGATTTCAACCAGATGCTGTGGTTTGACGTTGGATGGCAGCCAGTAAGCATGTACTCATGCTGCAGCTATGTGGTGAGACCAGCTCCCTCAACTCTTCAAACCCCTACCCCCCACCCCCTCCCAATACGTTTCCACCCCTTCTCTTTATGTTATACCAGAAGACCCTGAGAGCTGTTTTTACAGAGAAAATTGACAACACAACACTTCCACCCCTCATTTAAAGCCTTTGGAGCCATTGCATGTGATGTGGCATCTTTCCGTTTGCAGAGATAAAGGGTGATGCATGACTACTCTGTCTCGGTCAGCACATCCACAGACTAGTACTGAGTGTTACAACAGTGACATGACCAAGATGAAATGCATTGTGCAAATGAGTTAGCAGAGAACTGAGTCTTGAGAACTGTTTAGTTAATAGCATGGGGCTGCACCTCAACTTAGCAATGACCGTGATTTTCCACTGTGTGAGCTCGCGGAGGAGAGAAGGGGAGGGACTAGACAAAGGAAGGTGGAAAATCTACAGTCAACTAAAGTTCTCTACTGGAATTTCTGGCATCACCATCCAGACCTGCACATTTAACCAAAAGGGTAGGAAAAATGAAAGGAAACTTCAGTTAAAACTGGAGCCTATAAGTGAAGTCTATATGAAGGGAGACAACTACATATGCTCTAACAGCTAGATCTTCCCAAGTGCAAATTCTTGGCAACTTATTCATTTCATATCACTGCTCTGAATATCATTTAGCAGTTTTTGTTTTGAATAAACCAACTGATATAAACACAAATGCGCCACTGGAAGGGACTGGCCAGTTTTTAAGACCCATGTGTCCTCTGTATTCTTCCTCATGGATATAATATCTTCCAGGCGTCTTTGGAGGCTTCTTACTGACCCATTAAACCTCAAAAAATGTCTGACTTTTAACCAATTCTGAAATTTATCAAAAGGACAACAACGTCACAACAACCTCATGCTGTCTGCTTTTTATTATTGTATAGCTGTTATAACTCTGAGTGATAAGCTATTAAATAAACAGATGAATAAACAGATCTACTAGTTAGTCATGAAACCTGCATGAGATTTTGTCTGTCTGTAAAGAAATGTGTTGTGTGGAAAGGCATGTTTTTCAGTTATACTACAGTAGCGTAGCCACCACAGCCTGGAATGAGAAGGCTTTCCTACTGATTTGAGCTTTGTATAACTTCTTACATGAAATGAGCTAGCCCCACACGTTATCCTTCCCTCTGATTTTGTAGGGGAATATGCCTGTTTAAAGTTGACAGGATAATTCTTCAGTTCCTACAGCTCAGTTATTTCATCCAGGATAACCACAAGACCCTGACAGGAGAAACCACACTTCACATTTGCCTCTATCTAATGTATTTCTACCTACAAATATCACAGTCTTGTGATTACCTCAATTATTAACATGTGAAGGAAAGGTTTGTGCATCATGTATCATTTAAATCTTGATTTCAATTGTTCAATGTCCATTCTTTTGGTATCGAACATTTTGGGAGTCAAAAATTTCATTCCAAGTTGTGACACAATGTTGACGTTGATGACTATGCCAAAGCTAGGGCAAGTTTTCTTGGTAATTTACCAACATGTCTGAGGAAATGTTGATATTCTTAGCAGTTCTTCTAGCTATCAAAATTATTTATACTTATATGTAATGATGTGGAATGTCCACAAAATCATTTAGTTCTTGTTCTTACAGTCATTCCCTCACCGGCCTCTCTCTCAAGTTAATAAGACCAAAAAACGCAGCTTGTCATGTTACCAAGAAACCATATAGTGCAAAGTTCTCTCTAATGAAAACTTTCCTACTGTGGAAAATTTACTGATTTAACAAAGCACTGACACTAGAGACTCCTTCCATGAGAATCTTGTTACAGAAAGCTTCAATGATTAGATTATTTGTTAAATAACAGCAATCTTTTATAAATTATTTTTTTTATTATTAGCTTAAGATTATGTGGAGCATCTACCTCTGCGAAGTTCCTGTGCATGAGCTATTATAGAAATGACATAATAGAATATTATTATAGAAATGATCATTTATTACAAGTGCGATTTGCATTACAGACGGTGTTACTGTCAGAGCCGCTGTAATAGAAAATTTCTCATCAGTCACATTTGAGAATTCAACAGCGTTGTGGTATAATAAGATTTAATATACAGGGACGACTGTATTGCACAAATAAAATCGTAGATAAAATGATTTCTGTGACAAGCACTGAAAAATGACATTTTAAAGTCACCAAAAGTGTTTAAAGTGTTTATTGCTTTTTTATTTTGCATATTTTGTGTTTGCACTGCTCTAAAACTAATTCTGTCCCTTAAAAATATCATTTTACTGTTATATACATGTTGAATATTAATGGAATTTTCACTACCAATTTTTAGTTCATGCCTTTGCTGTAAACACTGCAAGCAGGAGGCACCTTGCCGTGTTTTATTTTTGGGAAAGCAGTACTTAGTGCACCATTTGTTTTCTATAAAGAAGTGAGGCAGTCATTAACTAAGCACAACTACCGGCTGCAGTGTTTATCCTGCTTTCCGTACTCTTATTTCAGACAGTGCACGCCCCATCTTTCTGTCTCCAGAAAATATTGCAAAAATGCATGCCACATCATATGGGACTAAACCATCAGCACTACTAGCATGTTGTAAATATACTATATTACCAATATCTGCATAGTTTTCTTCAGTAATTAAGATTTAAAAAAGCGCATGCAGAAGATGTTTTACTGCTATCTGTACTTTATAACATTTGGACAGCAATCCATAAGAAAAGGTTGAGGCAAGCTGTAGAACAGAAAGAAGGAAATGGTCAGAGAAGAGAAAAGCATAAAGCTGGCGAGAGAAACACGGGGCAGGAGGAGTGTTCACATGTGCTGCTGATAAGATAGTTGCTGCCTTAACAACAGTTTTAACGATTGTTAGAATAATAGAAATGAGCATAAGTTAAAGTTTCATTTTAATGGAAATTATCAACAAATGAATAAATGCTCTAGTGTTTTATGCACATAGTATTAGGAGGACCAGCAGGAATGATGATTGACTCCATACAGAGGATAATTCCTCACAGAGTTTCTCATCTTCTTCCCGACCCAGTCACCAACAGCTTGATTCTTGAGGCTACACAAACCAAAAACTCATTTATAATGAGGTTTCTTGTTAGAAGCATGAATTACTTGATATTAGTAACACTCAGCAGAATTGAAATGTCTTGTAACAGTGTTTATACTGATGCACTCATCATATAATATGTGTAGGCTCAAAGGCAAGGTGCCAAATTGCTCCCAGAATAAAATCCTGGCTATTTCCACCTGTGCCACTTACAGACAGTGGTGTATGGAGCCTAGGGGCAGAAAATGATGGCTTCAGCACAGGTTGTGTGAAGTTTAAAAGCAGCCAGTTAAAAGGAAATTGGTGAGGCAGGTGGGGGTCTCATTACAAACAGGTGGCAGACTCCATGTCTTCTTCCTCCGCCAGTGACTCTGGAAAGGATGCAGTCCTGTGAATTCAGTACCTGAATAGCTTTGAATCACATCACATCACAGCAAGAAAAGGAAAAGTATCCAAACAACAGCAAAAACTGAAAGAAGAATAAGCCATTGTGATACAGGTTGTTTTTTTATATATTCACTGCAACCCCTGGCAGAATATTCTCAATATATTGGTTCTCATGTTGAATTTGTTCTCTATTACTTTCATTGTTGTTACAGTTATAACTGAGACTGTTTCTCTAAAACTTCACTTTGATGGGAAAAAAGCTAAATCTAGAACCCAAATTTTTCACCCAGTCACTCTGGGAGAACCATTAAATATTCTATGCAGAACTTTACTCCTCTATCACAGAAAGTTCTATCCCATTAGGAAAAGAATAACTATTAACTACCCAAATTAACCCTTGAGGAACCATTTTTGTAAGAGTGTTGTCAAAAAATGCTTTCTGCAATTCATCTTCTATCAAAAGAACCATCAAAATTTAATTGAGTCATTTTAAGAACAAGACCCTTCTGCATTTTCTTTAAGTAAGTTAGTGTGTTACAATATTTCAGTGTATTTAGACTAATACACTCATGGGAAAAAAGTTTAAATTTACACTCTTAAAACGGGGGGTTTTATGGGTTCTTCAAGGGCTTCTTTGTATAGATAAGAGCTCTTAGATGCTTAAAAAGATTCTAGCTTAGAACCCTTCCTAATAGGGAAACATTTTGCTGTAGGGTTCTACATAGAACCTTTATGGGTTTCCCCAGAGGGACAACCAAAGAACTCTTAAGGGCTCAAGATTTGACCTAAGATATGATGAGTGTGGTCCTTCTCTGGCAGAACCCTTAATGGTTCTCTGTTGTACCCGACAACAAATTGTTTTCTTATCAGACAAGGTTTGAAAATGATGTGTGTGTAATTACGTATATTTTTGCAAGTGACAAAACAAACATAAAGTGTCTACGTAAGCTGTCGAGCCACCAAAACAACTTCATTCCACAGATTCTACAACTCTCTGGAGGGATGAACACTGTTCTTCCAAAAGACATTCCCTCAATTGGTGTTTTGATGATGGTAGTAGAGATTGCTGTCTAACACATCACTCCAAAATTTCCCATAGGTGTTCAACAGTATTGAGATCTGGTGAAAGTGAAGGCCATAGCATATAATTTATATCACTTTCATTCTGGTCAAACCATTCACCTCTCGTTCCCTGTGAATGAGGCAGAGCTGTGTTGGAAGAGACAGGATAGAAATGTTTTATCATAGGATAAAGGTGATCAGCCAGAAGAACTTTGTATTTATTTGCAGTGGCCCTTTGCAAGAAGACCCAAACCATGCCAGCAAAATAAATAAATGCCCCCACAGCCTAACAGAAACACTGTTTGTTTGTGTTTTTTTTTTTGTTCTGTCCAAAAATGGATTTTGAGGACATATGCTATACAAAACCATTTCATTCATGTCGAAATTAACATTAACATAGCTTTTGAGCAATGTACATGTTTTTGATGTACATTCTATTCACAATACATGTTTACTTTGTAAAATAGATTTTCCTGAGCCATGCTCAGGGAATCATCCAAAAAAAAAAAAAAAGTCAGAACAGCTACATAGAGTGTAACATTTTGAGGTATAGTTCAGCATGAGGTGTGTCTTCTGCACTATCTGGCTGCACAGTCTCTGCTGCTGTTTACCTCAGAGGTCAGGTCTAAGTGCTGTGGGGGTTGTGTGGGGGTTGGGTTGAGAAACAACTCGAAATATTTCTCTTCTTCATGTTTAGGCAGACTCCAGATAATAAGACTGTATGTTTGGAGGAATGAGCAGAAATACTTGTCTAATTTATTAAAGTGTGTGAAGAATTTAAACTTGCAAATGAGGAATGTGAAGATGAGACACACAGGCACTTTCCGTTATGGAACATAAAGCTGACCCATTACCGCTCTAAACCCACTTTCCTCACATAATGTAAGAGCAGAGGAGTAGACACGTGATGTGGGAGGTACATGTCTCACATTTACATGACTGAGATTAATATTCATGATTAACATTTTTTTATTTTTCCCTTTAGTTCTCTGAGAAGGAGGGGCATTGTTTCTAAAAGACCAATAAGCTGAGGGATGTGAGTCATTGCGCTTTTGCCCTGCTAAAGTTTCATACTTCCCACACTGCTGGAGGCCAATTTATCCAGGCCATGTCATTTTAGGTCTTTACCAAAGACTTTATATTTGCCTTCTGATGCTGGCAAAAGAACGCACTGTTCTTAAGCTTGTACACTTTTGTCTCCACTTTAGACTGAACTTCATTTTACTTTGGAGTTCTTCAGTTTGCCTCTTAAAACAAGCTACACAACATTTCAAAACAAGCTCCAGATAAAGCTTAAAGTGCGGCTTGAAGTGAGTTTTCCAGATGTGCAATGATATGCTGCACGAAATCTGCCCTTTGCCAGAGAAAGAGTGAGAGAAAATAAAAGAGGGGGTGGGATAAAGTAAGAGGAAGAGAGACAAGAAACAGACAGAGGGCTGGAGAGAGACAAAGTGAGTGAGTGAGAGAGAGAGAGACAGAGAGAGAGAGAGAGAGGTCCCAGACAGCTGGACTCGTTTAAACTGTTCCTCATGTGCTGCTCTATGGAAAAGATTTCTACATTCTACATCCAGGGAGCCTTTAACCATTTAATGGCCCACCTCTGCTTGGGCCTCAGACTGTGAAGGTTTTACCACAACAGTAATGAAATTTCAATATGGCTTAAAATTCAGGGTACCAATTAGAGGCTGGGGGGGGGCTTGGTTATGGGGCTGACCTCCTAGTGAAGAGAGTAAACACTAAGGGCGTGGTGGAGGGAAGGTTTACCTTAGGTTACACGTACTAAATAATTTTTATTAGAAAACACTAAA
Organism: Pangasius sanitwongsei; assembly: GCA_037576675.1. Taxonomy (NCBI): domain Eukaryota; kingdom Metazoa; phylum Chordata; class Actinopteri; order Siluriformes; family Pangasiidae; genus Pangasius; species Pangasius sanitwongsei. Next base: position 8,358,272 of record CM075025.1, on the reverse strand, counting down.
ATATTTTCCCTGTCTTGTCACTTTATACTGCCATAAGGTAATGGACAAGTTGTTTTGTAGTCATTATGAACATATTAATGCATATTAATGTAAGCAAACATTACAAGAAAATCAAATGTCTTCAGCTTTCTTAATCATGTGCCCACAGAATATTATGTAGTTAGTACCCCTGTACTCTATCATCATGGAGAAAAAACACACATTTGAACCATTTTCATTAGAAACTCAGGCTGATGTCTTAGGGCAGATATTGGGGCAGTCAATCAAAGTTTATGTAAAACGTATTTCTGGAGAACACTTTCATGAATACTTCAGCCAAATGTTTTTGTAAATTATGGGCTTTAAATATACATAGTGTGTTTTTTCAGAGATGGAACAGATGAAAGAATTTGTAATTATGAACGTAGTCATGTAAACAAGAGTGCATGAGTTTACTTGTGAGTAGATACTACAAAATCTTCAGGGAAGCGCTGTAAGAATGATTTTCCACTTCCGTGTTGGGCAGCACAATGTCTCAGGGGGTAGCATTTCCACCTCTCCTGAGCTCGGTATAGTGTCTGTGCAGCATTTCACATGTTCTCCCTGTGTTCCCGTGGGGTTCCTCTGGGTTCTCTGGTTCCCTCCCACTGTACAAAAACATTCAGTTAGGTAGACTGGCTATGCTAAATTGCCCATAGCCATGAATGTGTGTGTGTGTGTGTGTGTGTGTGTGTGTGCATGATGCCCTATGATGGACTGCCATCCCATCCAGGGTGAATTTTCTTGCCTTGTGCCCAGTGTTACCAGGATTGGTTCCGGATCCAATCGTTGTATTTCATTTATAAATTCATCCCCATTAACCACTTTTTCCTGGTCAGGTTGGTAGTTTATTCAAAGAATATCCCAGGAACACTGGACACAAGGCAATAACACACCCTGGACAGGATGTCATCACAGGGTACACACATACACACTCTCATTCACACCTATAGGTAATTTAGAGCAGTAATTTTTTCATGGATTTTAACAGCTGCCCACCGATTTTTCTGAAACAGAGTTTCAAGTAAATGGATTTTCCATTGTTTGCTCAGTAGGCTACAAGGAAATGTGTCAAAATTCTAGTCCGTGGTAATTACACATACACTACAGATGCAGTGGATAGTGATTACTTTGAAAAATTGTGAATATTGCTTTATGTTCCTTATAAATTCATTTAAATATTTTAACCAAAACAGAGCAAAGAATGTTAACTTAATAATAACTATATAATAACTTGATAATAATAACTTTTTGTCCAAGGCATTGTTAGCTGTGCACGTGTGCGGTCGCACACTTCCGATGACACTCCAGCACAGAAAATAATGATGTGTATAAAAAGTTCTGTGTTATGAATGCAGATGCAGAAGAAGTATTAGCGTTTCAAAAAGTTCAGTGAGATAGTGAATAATGGCAACAAGTACAGCTCGCAATCATTGCAGCATCCAAATAATTCAAACAAACATCCATACTTGAGCGTTCACTTGTTTCCCACAGATGTGCTTGTGAAAAAGAAATGGCTTTGTGCTCTGAGGATTTCAAATAATCTGGCTACTCAAAAACCACTGGCCATGACTAGCTGTATTAGCTGTCATCGTAGCAAGCCATCTCAGTTCTTCAACATGTCTGACAATCCCCCATTAAATCTTGTTAGCATAGCAGCACTGTTGAGAGGCTAGCCGGGTAATGCTAACCAGGCAGTGCAGCTAGCAAACTGTGCGGCTCATGGGGATATTTAAGCTTACTGTCAAATTTTTAATGATAAATGTGGAAAAAAAAAATCATACTCAGTGAGGTTGCTGATATAAAAAGTGACCTTACAGTATTTACTCATTCACCAAAGGTACAAAATACTAAAATTAAGGTGAGAGAGAGTTTTCGGTCTGCACAAGGATACTTTACTAAATCTACAGTAACCCGTTTCAAAATGTTGACATTCTCTGAACTTAAGTTTAAATTTCATACTCTGTGGTCAGAACTGTTCCTTTTTGCCAGGCAACCCAGTAGCCATGAAAATGTATTATATGTTAGGTCTTTGCTCTAAAACCACGGCCAGAGGTATCCACTAATTTGTCGCACTGTGTATTCCAGTGACATTGTGTGGAGATATTTTTATGCCTTTTATTATGCGTTTGCTGACCAAGCCATGAGTCATGTGGATGATGAAAAAAAGATAACTATGTGTTAGACAGAGCGATGGGTCCCTCCCTGCTCAGAGTTTTTTCTCTTGCAGCACAAATGCATCCTCTATCACAGGTTAAACATGACAAAAAGATCCTGATGCAAAAAATTAGAAAGTTTTGACTCGTCTTCCTTTTATAATACCATGTATTTGGACTTAAGATGGAGTCTCCTGATCTAAGTCTCCAAATTCACCCATGTTTGTTGAGTGATTTTTTTTTTTTTTTTTTTTTTTTTTTTTTTTATTAGTTTAACCACAAACAAAAGAAAGGTAAAAGAACATGAAACCCCACCCAAACAAATTTCCCAACAAAAAAAAAAATCAAAATAAAATGGCCGC
>CM075025.1:8314299-8355636 GCA_037576675.1 Pangasius sanitwongsei | reverse complement strand
TTGTTTTATACATTGTATTTTAAAAGTCTGCACACCCCTGTTAAAATGGTTTGTTTTTTTTTTTTTAAAAATTAAAAAATTAAAAAAAAAAAAAAAAAAAAAAAAAAAAAAAAAAACATTCCACCCTCAATGTGAAATTACAACATATAGAATAATCAGAAAAATTTTAAGGAAAACAGGAAAAATAAAAAAGTTGGAACAACCTGGTTGCATAAGTGTGCACACCCTGTTAAATTGGGGATGTGGCTGTGTTCAGACCAATTCCACAAAGTACGTTTGGTTAAAAAAAAAAAATAAAAAAAAAATACCATATCCACGATGCAGCATGGTGGTGGCAGCATCATGCATTATTGCTGCTTTTCTTCAGCCAGAACTGGGGCTTTTCTCAAGGTGGAGGGAATCATGAATAGCTACAAATACCAGTCGATTTTAGTGCAAAACCTTAAGGTGTCTGCTAGTAAGCTGAAGACGAAAAGGACTTTGACCCTTCAGCACGACAGTTACCCAAAGCATACATCAACAAAGGAATGGCTTAACCAAGAAGATAGATTTTTGAATGGCCTAGCCAGAGCCCAGACCTGAATCCATGAATCCAACTAAAAATCTGTTGGGTGACCTAAAGTTCCTCGAACCACACACAGACTCAGACAGTTTTGAAGCGTTACCAGACATGACCAATCTTTAAGTGAAAACAGACTGGGGCATGAGGGGAAAAAAAAGTACATCTCGTAATTGTATTTTGCCATGGAAACCTTTTGAAATGCTTGTTAGCTCAGTCTTGTACACAGCTTCTCCTTTGCTTCTCCTTGTTGGCTACCCTGCCTTTCCTGATTTAATTACAAAAGGGCACAAATAAAAGAAACGCGTCACTGTAGCAGGGGTGGGCTTTTGAAAGACAGGTCACAGTGACCAACACTAGGTGGAAATGCATGGTGTAATGAGGAGATGTGTCCAAAAGGGGGAGCCAAAACCACACACAACCTGAATGATGTTGAAAGTTCAAGAGCTCAGTTTTTCATGTCAACACTGTAACCGAAACTTGCTTCATAATGCCTGCTATTTTATAATAAGGTTTCCTTAAAGGTTCTAACTGCTCCAAACCTATTTTAGTTTTATTTATTTGGATGCGGTGTGCCAGATGTTGGGAGCTTTGTGTCTGGGATTTGCTACCCAGGAGCTGCACATTTTACACACAAAGTCCTTTGCACATTTATTAGTCTTACCCGGATCATTTTTCTGATTCTGTGATCACTGGCTGATTTTCTGTCAGGCATTGCATTTTACTAAAATTAATTGATCAGCCACAGACTTTGTTAGTGATTCTAAGCATTACCACTGTCCAAGTGCAAAGTGCCTTGTGCTTTACACATGTACTGAATCTTGCTGAATTAATTACATTTAATTTTCACTTTAAATAATGCTGGTACTTTATATTAACTCTTCTTCTAACACTTCCTACTGTAACCTAGCAAACATAGCTAGCCAGTTTCTTGCTCTCTTTTTTAATCACATAACTGATGTATCATATGGCCTGTCACTTCCACCATCTGGGAACTGAATGCACTTGTTTATTATCCAGCAACACTTTATGAGTAAAATGTCTACCAGTTGACACATTCATTATTGTTTTTGCAGTTTTCTTTTGCAGTTAATGTAAACACACTTGTTAAATGATTAACTCCTTTCTTCTCTAGATGCTGCAGGACTGTCCCAAAGCCAGGCGCGAGGTAGAGTTGCACTGGCGAGCATCACCCTGTGCTCACATCGTGCGTATCATTGATGTATATGAAAACCTGCACCAGGGCCGCAAGTGCTTACTCATCGTCATGGAGTGGTGAGTCATATGTCTGCCACAGTCATGCCTGTGCCTCTATCGCAATGAGTGAATGCTCTCAAGACGTGCATCCCCCAACCCAAAACGTGCTTTTGTGAGAGTCTGCAATAATGACATTTGATATTATAGTACATTCTTGACTGGCACAATGCTAATATTGATATCAGTGTCCTGCACTTCCACTGTACAATACCTAATGCTTGCAAGCTACTCCCATCTCTTATAGCAAGCAGCGAAGTAATTTTTTTTTATTATTGAATCATTTAGGTACCTGCTTATCAATCCCGAACCAACTCATATCTGGTGCCATGTTGCTGTCAGAAGGTTTCACTGTGCTGTCTGTGTAAAACGAGTACTAGCAGATGTCTCAAACACCAATTTATAGTAAATGCATTATGATCTGGCACTGCTGTTTGCATAAGTGAGCTGGGGGGGGAGGAAGGGGCCCCTCAGATTTAGCATATAGAAACGCATGCTTCATGAGACTGTGATCTCTTCTCCATGTAGTACACACAATAAAGAAGATTAGTTTGTCACGTACGCTTGTTTCACATTCTCAGAAGTTTTGTGACACGCTCTGTGTTAGCCTGCAAACTTTTGAATAGGGCAGTACACAAGACGAGAAGCGATATTTTCTGTAAACTGTGCGTAGCTCTAAATTCTGTTATTCTGAAACTTGTAGAACATCCTATTTCTGATTTGACCAATAAAAGGGGATTATCTTTCATGTACACTGTGTTTTTGTCCCCTTTTTGTCCCCATTTTATCGGTGTCTCTTCTGCAGTGATGTACTGATCTTTTCCCTAAGGCCTATGAAGTGCAGACTTTATAACATGCACACCTAATGAGCTTTTAAGTGCTCTGAACACGAAATTCTCACAATCCTCTCACAAGCTGTCTCACACTTTCTTTTCTTAAAATAAAAAAAAAAAAGAAAAGAAATTGCTCGAAGGCATCCCTGTTGACTTTTAGTGTTTCACCCTTGTACACCCTTGTACATGTTGTAGGTTCTTTCAGTATTGTCTTACTTTCCTCAAATGTGTTGACACTTTTTCTTTCTTTTCCCACCAGCGAAGGGAAGTGAAAAACAAGCATTGCACTTGTACAATGTCTTCAGTTTATTTTCTATACAGCTCTCATGACAGGTGTTTTCTTCGTAGTCTGCTCGTGTCATTTAGTCTGCAGTTTAAAAAAAAAAAAGGCGGTTAGCAGTTTAGTCTGCAGATTAAAAAACTTAAGTTGTTTACTCTTTCTGATAGCTGTTACATGAAAATGTGAGCATTTCTGGACAAAAAATCAATTCAGAATAAGCGTTTGCGCTAGTGTCATACCATTCAGTGGTTAATGTGAGGAAGTAAATGCTTCCAGTTGACCTTTAGTTTGTTGCCAACTTCCTTAATTATTTTTTGGGAGATTTACCAAGTTTCAAAATGCTTTCATAGTTTTAGTCTGTTATTGTTTATTAATCTGAAAATCTGAACAGTTTTGTGTGGATACAAATTTATTTTGAGAACCTGCTTTAACACACTGTCCTTGATAACACATTCAGTAACTGCAGTAATCCGTTCAATGAGGGTTTTTATGCATTTGTGCCCCTTCAGTCTTCCCTCATCATTTCTGAAGCAGTGTTGAGTGTTTTTTTCTTAGAATAACGGGAGTTACTTAATGTCAAGTGTTTCACAACTTAAAGCATATATGAAGGATATTCTCCAGCAGAGTGATGATGCGTCATCACCAGGCGTCCTTGCGAGATGGGGGACTGGCCGTCAGGCTGACAGGTCCCCCCTTGTGTGGGAGTTCTGTGGTTACCCCACTGCAAGGGCATTTCTCACATTAAATGCTCACTATATGTCTGAGTCATCAGAAATTTACTGATAAATGCAAACCCAGCTCAATGGGAGCAAGCAGAACTGGAAATCCCACTGCACAAGTTGCTTGCGTGAATCTTTAGCTTCCCTTTCATGATTTTTGCTTATGTTTCATATATTTGGGGTAGTCTGTCCGTCTCATAGTAATATCACTGTAGACAGAGTGATACAATTGCATGCGAAATTTACTGAGATTTTTTTCTTCATGTGAAATTGACGGATGTGGCACATGTGGTCAAAACGCATGTGATGCATCATTTAACTGTTTGTACGACAGGGCAAAAATGTAAATAAAAAAAAAAAAAAAAAAAAGAACATGGCTTATTACCCCTCAGTGGTTAACAGTCAGTTTTTCACAGGCTTCCATGAGGCCATCTATTACAGCTTCAAAAAGATTACAAGAAATCAAACTCATGAGGTATGACAGGAACAGAATGTGTAGGTCAAAGGAACTAAGCACTGCACAGGTAGAAATGGAAACTGCAAACCTTCTCTTTTTAGTGCTTACACAGATTTCCTCTATGAGCTTGCTATAATACCATCATAACACCTTTGATGTGGAAAATTGCTTACAAATGTGGTCAGAAACGTTTGTGTGTGCCACTTTAGACTTGTTCTCTCTCTTTGATACAGGCAAAATATAGGCACATGCCCGGGAGACTGTAGGGTAGCATGTGGGTGCCCAGCTTCAGCCCTGATAGTTCAGAGTGCAACAAAGCTTTCAGCTGTCATATACATTGTGACTAATATTGAAAGTAATATGCCTGTAATATGTAATAGGTCAGGGTGAAAACTAGGCGCCTTGGAGATATTTTCCTTTTTAATCATTAAAAATCATTAAAATGAAATTTGGACCCTATGTTAGGGCCCTCTCTCCTGATGTGTCCTGATCTGTCCCGATGAAAGGTGAAGGATCCCACTAGTTTTGAGACTGATGCTGGTTTTCCTGGTAAATAAGATGCGTTTTGGTTCTTAGTGTTAGTATCAGTCTTTGAGATCTGTCGTCAGGAGCTCCGTGACATTGCTTGATATTACTGTGGCTTTTAAATTTTGATAGATAGACTGATAAGGTGCTATGCGTCCACTTCTAGCCTCCATCTTTATTTCCATCATGTGCCACCATAGACCTTGTGGTATAAGGCAGTGGTTCTCAACGTGGGGTCCAGGGGTCCATGAAGCATAGCCAGGGGTTCCATGACTCTTTCCATGATTTTGTCACCGAGGTGGAAATCACAGCCCACATGAGATTATTACATACATGTGATTAATACATGTGATATTCTATTTAGGGGTCCAAGTCAGCTCAGACCAGCTGTGTTAGTAGAATGCTCTATGGCTCAAAAAATAATATTTGAAAATTTTAAATAATGTTCATGAAATAAATCCATACTGAAGTGGTCCATGGAATTTTTTTTATTTTAATTAATTAATTTGTTTGTTTGTTTGTTTTTTACAGTTTCAAAAGGGTCCCTGGCTACAAAAGTATATGGTACTTGCGGACTGCAGTTTTAACACTATCACTTTAATGTTACCCACAAGAGCTATTTCTTTTTCTGTTTCAAAATATGCTAGCTGACTAAAAAGATTTAAGTTACTACTGAAAGTAGTAAAATGTGGTTTGTTCAGGGGTTTTTATGTGAGGTTTTAGAAAAGTGTATCAGTATCCACATACTAAACATTCCTTCCGTTGTGTTGGCTAAATGATGATTTCATCTGAAACTGTATGTTTTTTTTTAAACATACTGGTGGAGAAAACGAGACTTAACCTTACAAAGGTTATCGAGGAAGAATGTTCACTGTAGTACTCCTGAGGTGTTTAAGGATATATTCAGAGCTATCTTTTGCTTTATTGCAATAGAGATAAGAGTTGCAAAACCACAATGAATCATCTTTCTTTGTAAAATAAAATATGATTTTATGGGCAGTAGGCAAATTACAATTTTTTTTTTTCATTCTGTTAATTTTTAGTGTTGTAACTTGAACATCAATCCAAGTAACTTGCAGTAGTCATTTACAGGCATGTTGTGTCATCTATTTCTGTTCCTATCTCTCAATGAACTTTGTAAATTTGATGACCTCATTCATTTCTTCTTAACTGGCAGGCTTCCAAGAAGGGCAGCCCACCCAACCATCCCTGGGCTCACACTGTTGAGTGGTTTATGCATCTGAAAACCACAATGAATAAAGATGGGGATGTGTTGCACAGGAAGACACCCCCATTGGTGTGTGTCGGATTTTATTTGCAGTGCTTACCTGAGACTGAGGTTTTCTTGTCTGCTTTGAACAGTTCTTTGAAAGTGAGGGCTAGGGCATTATTCAACTATACTATTTCCCCCTTTAACAGTAAAAAGCAGGCCTATGAATGTTTGGACTTTACTAGTGTACCAGATTGTTGACAACTTAATTACTGGTCTTAGTATCATGCAGCCAGGTTCTTATTAAAAAACAAATAAATAAATAATAATAACAAAAAAATTGTTTTTCTCTTGAGTTTTATCACCCTGTGGATAAAATACTGACAAGTGCAAACACATGTTACACGGCCTACAGAAATCGTATAGCCCTCTTCATAGAAGCCTTCTTTTCCTGGTGGTGTTGCAGTGGCAACAAGCTGGGAAGGTCAGTTCAGACTTCTCTATCCATGGCCATATATTCTAGCTCCTCCTGGGAGATCCCAACATGTTGTCAAGCCAGCTGTGTGATTATAATCTCTCCGGAGGGTCCTGGGCCTGCCCTGGGGTGTCTGATCATTGGGACATGCCTAATACAGCTCTAGCAGGAACTGACCAGATGGCCCTATTTGACAGAGCTATATATGCTATAATTAAGACATTGAAAATGAGAGGGAATGTTACTGCGAATAACAGTACTGCTGTTGCACACAAGCGTTGTAGTTAATCACAGCCAGGATATTCGCAGTGACATTCTCCCTCTCATGTTCTATTACATATGCTTTTATACGCCTGTATACAAGGTAAAAGAAAAAAACCAAAACAAAGAAACTACAAAAATTGTTTCGAAATGTGATTTTAATATCAGTCATTTTTTGTTGGTATGCAACAAAGTAACAATGTACAGTAGTTGTAGAAGGGCAGACATTTTGTATTTTACATTTTGCCTGTAAAGTAGCTGTGAAGCCTCATTAGCTGGCTCCAGTACATCAACTAATATAGTTATGTTTGTAACTGAGGTTGTTCCAACTGCCGTGGAAACGGTCATTTTCTGTGTAAACATGAAAGATTTCCTTCACATTTTCCTTTTTTAACAGTTTGAACTGTTGTATAATGTGCAGTATATGTTATGTGGTTGATTTTTATATGTTGCTGGTTTATTGCAGTATGGATGGTGGGGAGCTTTTCAGTCGGATTCAGGACCGAGGGGACCAGGCATTCACTGAGAGAGGTACAGCATTGTCCCCCTCACCCTTTTTTTTTTTTTTTTTTTTTTTTTTTTTTTTTTTTTTTTTTTTTTGTGAAGTCTGTTCCCCTCCTCCATCCTCAGGGTAAAAGCTCTGAAAGCCCCACCTACACATTTTGCACGACTCTAAAACAGTGCAAATGAAATGGCCGGCAGATGTGCAAGTCACACGCTCCAGACTGAGAGCTGGATCATTTAGAGTGCATAAAGAAAATGAGCTCTCCTTAAATTGCTGCTGTTACTAGTTTTTCCTGATAGTGCCCTATGTTTCAAACATAGACTTTGGAGGGAATGTCAGCGGTCATCACATTCTGACATGTGCTCAGACCTGTTCCCTTAAGTGGCAAATTCTTTTCAGGAACTGCTTGGAAGCAATAAAAATCAAAGAGGTGCCCAATTCTACAATATTGCATGCATTAGTATTAGTATTAGTATAGAATGGGAATACTAGAGTTCTTCTAAAACATAGATAATTTATATTCAGAGGCAGAAATGTTCAAGCTAGATTTGGTTCCCTCTTTTCTCTCTGTCTGTCATATGGAAAGTTCATTACCACAGAGTCCAGAGTTAGGAAAAAAAGGATATCTGGCCGGAGAATAGCCTGTAATTTAGAAACCTCAGTCTGCGCTCTCTCTCTCTCTCTCTCTCCCTACCTTTCTCTGTGTGTGTGTATTACACGTGTGTGTGTCTTCACCTCAGTCAGTGAAATGAGTATGTTATGGGGAGCTCCTCCTATGTAATGACCCTCTTTGTAGTGCTACAGTCTTTCAGACAATATAACCCAAATGCCACGGCGGCGGACAGCCCGCACGCTTTCCCTGCAGCCTGCCTGTCAGCTGCTGTTTTCTACTCACCCCTGTTTCAAGGCAATCACAGAGTAGCTGCACTGTCTTCATTAATGTGACACATCAACAGTATGAGATTTCACTCTATCAGCTGTATGGTGATGACATGCTTTCCATTTTTTAAAGGGAGTCATTATATTACATTTCATTTTACCTTTTAAAGTTTATTAAGTTTATTAGTCAGTTATTCATCCTGAAGCACATTATTTAGTGCCTAATAAAAATTATTAAGAAACAGCAATGAAACTAATGGGAAAGGTTTATAGTTTTGGAGTGGGGAATGTAAATCTGGTCAGATCCAGGAAGTTTCAAGGGTTAAACGGTATAGAAATTGTAAATTAATAAATGAGCTCCAGGGTCCCTGGTTCAATCCTGAGCTCAAGTTATTGTCTGTGTGGCATTTCGCATGTTCTCTCCATGTATGCTGGTTTCCTCCTGGTTCTCCTATTTCCTCCCACCTCCTAAAAAAGCATGCTTGTAGGTGGATTGGCTTTGGTAAATTGCCCCTAGGTGTGAATATGTGTACATGGTGTCCAGAGATAGACTGGCATCATATCCAGGGTGTATCACGTCCCGTATCCATGACTGCCAGACTGCCACTGCTGGGTCCTTGAGCAAGACCTTTAAACCTCAGCTGCTCAGTTATGTCCCATGTCAACTGTAGGTTGTTTTTTTTTTATCTAATGAGCAAGTGTTTTTGTATCTTAAAGCTACAACACAATTAATAATAACTTTTATTTAACCAGGTAATTTACAATGACAACCTGGCCAAGGGGCAGCATAAAAAGCAAGTACAACAATAAAGACATTATACAATTACAAATAACGCAATTATAAACAGTGACATAAAGACAAGCAAATAACTAAAAACAAGTACAATGATCCTGTACTATTGACTGAATTATATTTTTAAAGGAAGTAAGCGAAATGAATAAACTAAGCTTTAAGGTCTGCTGCAGATGATTCCAGTCATCGGCAGCAGAAAACTGAAAGGAGTAACGACCAAAGGAAGTACGGGCTTTAGGTATGCAGAAATTAATAAAACTGCTAGAGCGCAGATTATAACTTGTATTATGAATATTAAGAAGTGACTGTAAATATAGCAGAGATTTCCCAATAAGAGTTTTGTGAATAAACAAAAACCAGTGAATTTGTCCATGAGAATGAAGAGAAGGCCAGTTCAGTAATGAGTTTATTTGCTACTAATTAAGCTGACTGACACTGATATCTTACATGTTGCATGCTGGCACCTTTTATAGTATGCACTGCACATCTTGATGTTCTGCCAGTGTGTTTAACACAGTTAATATCCCAGGACCTGGTCTTATTCCTCACTCTTGTAACTACACACCTTTACTATTACTTTCACTGTAGTTACTGAATTATTCATAGTAGTACTAGCAGTAGTAGTAGCATACGAAATAACATGCTATAATGTGAATAACTGAATAATAAGAGGGGATTAAAGTGAGTGAACCTGCCCACATTTAAAGATTTCAAACTTGATCACTTGCATCACTTAAAGGAAGAAAATACAGTTTACTGGAGATGCCTTGCTTGGGTGTGTCTCTGGTGTTGCGAGGAGTCAGGATGTTTTGCCCTAGGATAAGTGCCAATCCAACAAGCCCTGTGTGAGTTCTGCTAGACGTAGCTGTTGTTTGCTCTCTGTGCTAAGCAGAGGTGCGAACTCTTTGCTGATTCACACTGATAGCAGTACAGCATCAGTTATGACAAACTGAGCTAATGCTTTGCTTTTGAAATTTGCTTAACTTGCACACTATGCAAGAAACAGTATTGCTCATGTAGTCTTGAGATATATTTTCCCTATTAAATATTTAGAGTATCTCACCTTCTTGTCACTAAAATAACTAGGGTGACAGCGTTGCTCCCTCACAGCTCCAGGATAACCAGTTTGATCCTGAGTTCAGGTTACTGTCTATGTGGAGTTTTGCATGTTCTTCCGGTGTCCATGTGGGTTTCCTCTGGATTCTCTGGTTTCCTTCCATTTCCCAAAAACTTGCCAGTATGTGGACTGGTGACAGTAAATTGTCTCTAGGTGTGAATGAGTGTGTGAATCTGTGTATTATGGTGCCATGTAATAGAGTGGTACACCATGTGGTACTGTGTTCACCATGACCCTGACCAGAATAAAGTCCTTAGTTTTATTAAGCTACAAAATGTCTAAAAAAAATCTAGCAGATATTTTACAAATATTAGTCATTTAAACAAGATTTTTAATTTTATTAGTGATCACCTGTACTAACCTTTATATCATTAAATTTCCTGTTTGTTTCTTGTGTAATTGTGTAAATGATTAATCAAATCTGTGATCTGTAAGTTCCATGTTCCAAATAGAACCTCATTAGGACGAGCTGTTGAGGAAACCTTTTTCCAAAGAGTGTATTTATCTTGCAGTTGTACCATGTGTACGTGACTACATTAGAAGCTTGTTGTGAAGCTAACACTTGTATGAGATTCCAGCAATGATTCTGTAGGAGCTGGTTGGCAGGTGTAATGTACATAAACCCTGACACCATCTGCATGTCCCTCTTACTTTCTGCCTGTGAGTGTGGAGAAATCAGAGCCGCTTTACTCGGGTGCAGCATGAGGTTGTTCCCCACCAAGCAAGCAGAGTCAAGCACATCTGGAACACAGCAACATGCAGCGCTGGAAAAACACTCACACTCTGAAGACCATAGAGAAAAAAAGAAAGCAATGCAAAATGCCTGAAAAAAAAGCTGACACACAGTTGAAGAGGGAGCAGAATTAAAGCTATGACACGGAGAAAGTTTTTTGCAGAGAACTTCTGAAAGTTTCTCTTTTTGTGGCTTTAAAATGGTGCTTCAGTTGAAGACATTTTACCCAGAGGTTTTCACAGTCAGAGTGGCAGCTGTCCCCCCAAACAAGCCTTGCTACTCCTACTGGCAACCCAACATTGACCTCAAATTTTTACAGACTTAATAAATAATATATTGTTCATGTCAATATGAAGTCAGTAAAGTAATGTCTCTTTTCATTTTGCATCAAGGAACAAATCGGATTATCTGCGAATGCAACTTTCTCCTCTATCTAATTAGGTGGAGGTTATTCTGACTGTTACAAAGCACTGACACTGAAGACTTATTCCAGAGGATGTTTAATAAATATCTCTTACATAAAACTTCACCATGTCAACAGTTACACATTTATTCAGTCTCTTTATTTGAGCATCTGACATACAAGTCCGTGAGAACTGATAACGTATTACAATGACACGATAACAGATTACAATGAGCACATTAATAAAAATTATTGCCAGCAAGTACTATAGCCTGGGCTGCTGTTATAATCAACACCTTCTAAATAATCAGACTGGAGCATTCAGTGTATAAATATGATCTATAAAAAACATTTAAATGGTTATCATCATCACTATTATCAGACAGAGTGACCGAGCCACCCAATGAGAGCATGGCCATTGCGTATCCCAGCCCCATTCTTTTTGAAAGAATTATTGATACATTAAATTAATCTATCTAAAAAATATCTAGAATATCAGTCCAAGCTCTTAATTACAGTTATAACAAATTAATTATTAAATGTTAAAGTATGATTTTTGGTTATACTTGATACTAACTGAATACAAAGTCTAACATTCAAACTTCCCATTTTTCAAGGCATTCTTCCCTTAAATTGGTGTTTTGCTGCATCTTTGCTTTAGATTCAAGTTCTTAAAATGGTGTTTTGAGTTGTGCAATACTTATATTGGTATTTTAATTATACTTTGGATATGTACCTCTGGAGGGCTCAAATAAACTTTCATAAGAGAGTATTCATATTTAATAATGTTCATTGGACAAAGACAAGCGCTACACTTTTCTAAATGTAATTTAGTGCATAAGAGATCTTTATATTCACCTCATTGCTGTGGTGAAGTGACCATTACTAAAGGCAAATATGTGAAGGTGGTTCATGTCTGACTCCAGCGTTATACCGATGCAGTTCCTCCTGAGTGCAGATTTTCGTAGAACATGCTGCAGAGCTCAGCTCCTTGGCCATCTTTGAAACACATTTCCTCTTACATGCTCCTCCCCTTCAATGCTTTCCTTGCTTTGACTTCAGCACAGTTGTCTAGATATTCCAGCAGTGACTAATATTTTACTGGCGCAGCTCTGAAAAGTCCTGTGAAAAAAAGAATAGCAGCAGACGCCATTTTTATAAAGCTTGTTTCTCATTGGGTTCACATAATTAAGCCTAGAAATCTACTACATATAGACTAAAATAGATGTCTATATATAAAACAAAAATGTTCAGTGGTATATTGTTACCTTAGTACTTTATTGCTAAGGAATTTATTGCTATTCAGGTGACAGATCATAAAGAGTTGACAATCTGAGGACACTGGGAAATTATAAAAATACAAATTAAACTTATGAAAATATATCCATGACAAATGTTTATTTGCAACTGAAAAGACAAAATTATGCACAGCTAAAGCCAACTGCTAGCAACTTCACGTGTGTGTGTGTGTGTGTGTGTGTGTGTGTGTGTGTTTGTGTTTGTGTGCGCGTTCCCCTGCACATGCTGGTTTAGTAAGGTATTTAGAAATGCCTAGTCCATGAACCTTCCCATAGAATTAACCAATGAAACAGTTGGCGGGCTGTTACACTACTCTGCAGTTCATTAAAACAGCTTAACAGCAGACACGGCCATATTATTACTGCATAATTACTGCAGGGGAATCATTTTTCTCTACATGTTGTAGGCCCTAAGTAGAGAACATTGTGAACTAAATGTATGTCT
Source organism: Pangasius sanitwongsei (assembly GCA_037576675.1). Classification (NCBI taxonomy): domain Eukaryota; kingdom Metazoa; phylum Chordata; class Actinopteri; order Siluriformes; family Pangasiidae; genus Pangasius; species Pangasius sanitwongsei. The sequence continues at coordinate 8,342,890 of CM075025.1, read as the reverse complement.
CCTCAAACAAGCCAGTGAACCATAAAAGGTATGCAATGCAAGAAGTCTATATAACACTCGCTCATGTAACATCATCTCACCTGAAAATTGGAGAAAAGTGGTTTAAAATACAGTTTTATAGGGACATTTATTAAGCATGGCATAACGTATTGAAATCGAATGCGTGTGCAGCTTTAATAGTCTGTACAAAGAATGAACAAAGAATGTAGGGTATGTAAATATAGATCATCTATGGCATTCTGTGATATGAAAGAAATAAAGCTGACTTCTGAATACGTAGGTTTCTAAACCTGCTATTTTGTATTTGAATATCACTGATTATTTAAGGATATTGTAGATGCAATGGAAAGTTGAGCAGATGCTTATGAGTTCCTGCAGCTCTGCATTGTACAGAGAGTAAGTGGTGGAGCTTGGCTGTGGACATGTCTGGTCCTGTGGCCTGCTTGGAGCTGTGTGCTGAGACTCAGAGCTGAAACTGGATCTCTCTCACCTGCCTTTAGTCTTTAAAGCAAACTTCTTTAGCTGTGTGACCTTAACCTATAGGCTAAATATCATCCCCAGTCCAGTGCCTGGTGACCTCCTGGAGAATGAACTTTTTTAATCAGCTCAGAATACACCTGAGCCAGGGTAAAATCAAAGCTTTCACCTGGCTCAAGTGTATTAGGAAGTGGAAGTTAAGAAAAAAGTGAACTGGGGCTTCCCCAGGAATTACACTGAGAAGATATCTGAGAAGAAGTTGGCATGAAGCTGTGAAGGTTTGGGAGACAGAGGACACAGGAAACACGTTTAATTGCGTGATTACAAAAGTACAAAGTGTTAGCATATAGAGCGCAAATGTACTCAGGCACAAGCGACCTTAATAAAAATGACCAAAAAGACTCCGCACGAGCGTGTCCGGTCTGCACCGCATCTGCCTGCTGCACCGCATCTGCTCCGCGCGCGCCTCAGAACTCCCCGCATTCTCTCCAAAGCGCTGCGTAAAAGCGCGCATCTTCCGTGTGCCACCGATCAGCCTGACCTGTCCTGACCACAGGAGTAGCAGCACTAGTCTACAAACCCCTGCAAAGTGACGCCTCAAATGAGACTAGACCCCCAATATGAAGCCCAAAAAAAAAAAACGCACACGGGTTTCGGATCTCGTCTGTGTCCACGTCCTCAAAAGAATGGATCTAATTAAAACGTTGCACTCGTCATCACGGTTAGAAAGTTGCCAAAGTTTGCGGGGAGTGGGCAGGGACCAGGGGCGGTCACGTGACCAGCGCGGGCCGTTCTCAACTCAGGACCTCTCTAGTGTTCCTCACATCCTATTGGTTCAGCGGTGGCTCTTCGACGCGCAGTCATAGGAACCTCCTGCCGTATAAATAGGGCTGATAGGACTTTGTTATTCCAGCATCAAGGCAGCAGGTTCCCGCTAAGTTTGGAGTTTAACTTTGCGTCATCGCGGCTGTATGCCTGCTTGAAGAAGTGAAAAAACCAGGCACCGCGGCACAAGGAGTCTGCATGTCGGACTAGACATGCTCAGCTTTGTGGATACCCGGATTCTGTTGCTGCTTGCAGTGACATCGTACCTAGCGTCATGCCAATGTAAGTTTCAATTGTGCTTCTTCTGTTTTTTTTTTTTGTTTTTTTTTTTGTTTTTTTGTGTGTCTTCCCAAGGACCCTTAAGCCTCATTTATTCCTTTGATCACTGAGGATTCATTGGGCTGCCTGTGGCCACTGTACTCGGAGTTGACCTGAAGGACAGCTGGCATTGACATTGGCTATCAAAAAAAGAGAGAAAGAAATAAAGAAAATAAAGGATTCTCGTGCATTTAAAGGATGCTTCGTGATTTTACCTTGGATATTTTCATCTTTTGAATTTGCAGATGAAGACAAATCGCTTGACCGCAAAACATAGCTGAGTAACATTGCATTAAATAGAATATGCTTAAGGCAATGAAGTTAGATTGATCTCACAGCCTCTAGTTTGGGCGTTGCGAGTTTTTCCAGGCTGCTGTATATGAGCGCTTATCATAAGTATAGGAAACGCACACGCGCCCTCTGCTGGACGAATTGTGTAATCGCATATTTTGGCATTCGGCATTCAGGCTAATTTTCCTTAGTTTGTTTGGCGATTAAGGCGCAGTTTAGTTCAAATAAGCAGCTAAATAATAAATAAATATGAAGTGGACAAATCATTATATTTCACCTTTTTTTCTAACGGGAATAAGAAACCTAAAAGTTCCATTGCAAACTTATTTGATGTCCTTTTAATTAACACATTCTTGTTAATCTTGTAGACTTCCTTATAAAATCTGCTCTCCATCTTCTAACTGTATTTTGTGGCTATATTTTTTTACTTGCGCCAGAGACTTGTAACGTGCCCCGAGGCGCCATCTAGTGGTGATACAGTGACATAACGGCGCCGCCCTACAGCGCATACCGCTATTACAGTGCGCCACCTCTAGTAGGCACTAGGACTGGATGCGGGGCGGGGCGGAGCAGGGTTGCTGGGTGCGTTAGCTCCGCCCACAAGGCCACTCGTCAATCAGGCTGACTGAATGACCCAAATAACTGGACATAGTTTATCCGGAAGACCTAAACAGACCAACAGCACTTGTGATCTAGCCTACAGGAGCTTTTGAATTTATTCCTCTCTATCCTATTTTTAATTGGAACAGATTTTTTTTAGGTATTTCCATAGTTTTGTGTCATTGTGTACAATAATAGTCCCATTAACAACAACAACAATAACAACAACAACAATAATAATAATAATAATAATAATAATAATAATAATAATAATAGCGGTGGTTGATTTAGAAGTATTTTTCAGCATGCATAATTTGACATATATAATAAGACTGGCATGTACTATTCTCAGTTGATTATTATTATTATTATTATTATTATTATTATTATTGGCACAGTTATTTCTTACTCCTTATTCAAAAGAATTTTGGTATGAGCTCCACTTTAAGAGCATTCCTGCCTAGCAGGTGTTTTCCATTTCAGTGAAGCACCATGAAGATGTACTTCTGTTCCTACTACAACAAGGTCAAAACAGATTGTTTCACAAGTGACCAATATAACAATAAGGCCTATGCAACAGTCCTCAAATTACACTACATAAAGCAGATCAAAGCTTGATATAAGTTTAATATGACACAGTTATTTTACAGGTTTAAGTAGCAATTAGTGGACAAATACAGTGGAAAATGACTCTTTGTATGTGTTCACAATTTTAGTCTATTTAGCATTGAACATTTAATGCCAAATGTTTTTGGTAACCAAGAAGATTATTAAAGCATATTTCAGTCTATAGTTGAATTTTTCTAACTGATTATTTCCCTCTTCCTCTCCCTTTCTTTCTCCATGTCACTTCTCCTGCCCCGTATCATCAAAGCGGTCAGTACACTTTCATGCAATTATTCTTTAGTAGTGCAATAGAAATTCTTACCCTCTTTATGTTTCCATAATGAAGGATATTCGGTGAACAGATCCATGCCAGTCTCAGATATGCCACAGTATTCTGTGTTATCGAGAGATTTCAGCAGTGCTTTTTTTCCCCTCTTTCCTGTCAAAAAGAGGACGAAAGTCCTATTGGCTAAGGTAAATGTCAGTGAAATCAGAAACCACTAACTTCTCCTGGGCAGGCAGCTCGAGTACAATGAACCCCTTTTAGATGGCTGTCTGAAGGGGAGGCCTTTACACAGAATCAACACGGCCTAGAAGTTCCTAACAGAAGTACCGCTACACAACAGGGCCTTCAATTTTTATATATATATATATATATATATATATATATATATATATATATATATATATACATATATATATCCAATATTGACTATATCTTGTATTTGAGATTAAGGCAGATTGTTCACTGGAATATCACTGTTTACACCAGTTACACTATTAATACCAGTTTCAACTTATTTGTCTTTACTGTCAGTAGATGTATAAAGGAGTAGTTGATGCTTATTAGAAGAACATATTTATTAAGTTATGTTTAATCTGAATGAGGCCTTCATACTCCTTTAAGCATCTTGCTCAATATATATTACATGATGCACAAGCTCTGATGACTAATCACATGGCTAATCCAGTGCTCTTTTATTCTAACCAACATGAGAACATGTGAAGAGCATGTGAATATGCATGCTTTACTGAGAGCTTAGTGAAGACTAATCTGCACGTTAGTGAGATAATACAGCCGCACACATCAAATGACATAAGAAACTTGAAAAGATGGAATAAATAAATCTCGCATTTATTTATCTTTCTTTTTGTCTAGGCTTATCTGAAGGTGAGCATGAACTGTTATGGTCATAGTGATGTATGTAGCTTGTGGCATGTGTGAACTAAGTTCATGGTTCTATAACCGGCTAAATATGATCATGCTCAACTCAGTATCAAATTTATGATCTTAGTTCACACATTCTCACAAACAGCCTTAAAGCTAGTACACAATGAATGCCATATTCAATGAAAGCCAATCGACTTCTGCTTATGCAAGTGAATGATGGCATGATTACAAACCTTCTAACTAAAAGGATTTGTTCCAGTTGGTGATTATCTTTTTTTTAATAAACAGGGCCCAAGGGGAGATAAAGGACCTAGAGGTGACAGGGTAAGTCCGAAACTATGATTCCTCAAGATGTGTGATAGTTTTTATTACTAAAAGGGATCAGTGGAACAATCGGTCTTTCCTTAAATCATCGTGCAACACAATAACCATTACGAGTCTACAGTTATTATAATTGGCATGAGTCCATTAGTGTTTATATTAAGAACTCACTGATCAGTCCTTCTCTGCTACTGCAACAAGAACCTTTCAAACAACATAACTATGCCACTCATAAACAGTATTATGTCACTTGTACTCATTATTAAGAAGCTCAGAGAATGTCCTGGTCAGAGTTAGCAGTCTAGTTCCAGGGTGGACAATTATTTTCTACATTCAGAAGAATCTAATATCAGTCTTCTTTACCAGGGTCCTAAAGGGCCTGATGGCAAACCTGGCAAACCTGGACTTCCTGGGCCTCCTGGCCCCCCTGGCCCCCCTGGTCTTAGTGGAGTAAGTTTACACTTCAATGTTTGACATTTTTACCTGTTTTCGTTGTAATGAACAGAGGTTTGAGCTGTACTGATTTTGAGAATATTTTGATCCTAGTGTCCTATTGACCTGTTATGTCTGCAAAGGGTGGTTACCTCTTAACCCTTTGACCCAATGACCTTTGAACTTTAATCACTCCCAGTGTTTGTGTTTGTGCCATGAGTTATGCTTTGTACTATGTTTTATGTGACATCCAATAATGGAATGTGCATCGATTCTTATTCTTCATATTAGTATTATCATTTTCAAATAAGATATTTGATATTATTATATGTTATTTAAAACAATCTATAGTTGTCAGGGAAAAAATGCTAACTTGCCTCACTTTTGAACAGAACTTTGCTGCTCAGTATGATGGCTCTAAAGGACCTGACCCTGGCCCTGGACCTATGGTGAGTGCCTGAAGTTCAACCTGGAAAAACACAATACAATTAACCATAGTTTGTACAGACAATACATCAATGAATGTAGAAAGTAAAATGAATACTCATGCAAGACTCATTTGTATTCTTCTGTAAAGGGTTTGATGGGACCTCGAGGCCCTAGTGGACCATCTGGTGCCCCTGTAAGTACATTTTTTTCTAAATTCTGTGATTTTTAATTATAGATACAAAAGCAGACATTATGCATTTGCATCATTTCTGATGTTTCAAAATATTTGTTTTAATACATAGGGACCTCAGGGACTCCAAGGACATGCTGGCGAGCCTGGAGAGCCTGGACAGGCTGTAAGGAAAATGGTTTATTCTTAGTTTAATAACACAGACAGGCACAAAACAGACTTGACCTTTAACTATTTACCACTTTTATTTTATGTTAGGGACAAGTTGGACCTCGTGGACCCCCTGGACCTCCTGGAAAGGCTGGTGAAGATGTGAGTGAAATAAATTTTTATTATTATTTTTTTTTACTTCTTCTGATTTTACTGATGTGCACATCTGACAGCATTGTCTCTAACTTTTATTCAGGGTAACAATGGCAGACCTGGACAGCCTGGAGACAGAGGTGCATCTGGCCCCCAGGTAAGACCAACTTCAGTACACTGCACAATTAATTTGAATGTGTCAAGTACACTTGCAGGACTTGTAGTATAAATTACTAGTTAAACTAGCTTCAACTGAACTTTTCATTCACATCAGTCCTAAAACATACATGTTTATTTCCCAGTCAGACATGATTACATCATTAGGATGACAAAGGATGACAAAAATTCATTTATCTAGCTGCTGTGCTCTTAAAGTCAGAATACACAAGCTTCAGTGTCTTTTGCAGTCCTTGAAATAGACCTGTTACACTATACCTAAAGAGATAAAGCTGATAACATTGAAAAATACGTATAAAAGCACTCACTAATATCTTGTTCTTTTACCTTTACAGGGTGCTCGTGGTTTCCCAGGAACTCCTGGACTTCCAGGCATGAAGGGACACAGAGTGAGTTACAGGAATAAGGATAATATAAAATTCTTTATGTTATGCATCATGTATTTATCTAATTCTAATTCATAATTCAATAATGAGGTACTTTGTAATTATTTGCAGGGAAAATATACTATACTATATATACATTTATATTTATATATGGATATAGTCTTCTTTAGATTTACTATATTTTGGAAAATAATATTTACATATAAATTGTGAGATGGATGCTTCTCTTTAGTGATTGATTTTCTTTCTCCATCATAGGGCTACAATGGTCTTGATGGACGGAAAGGAGAGCCTGGCGAACACGGATCCAAGGTAAAATTAGAGATGAACTGATCCATCAGCTATCATGAAAAAGTGATTCAGTTCAGAACAGCAAAACTACAATGCTAGTGTCATTGTATTAGCAATGAACCCCCAGCTTGTTATCTAGTTATTTATCTTAAGGCACCTGCAGTAATTTCAGTGAAACTGAAAGGAAGGCCTTGTAGCAAGAGTTATGAATGCAATTCTGGGCCCACTAACAGGTCCTGAAAGTTAAGGGATTAATCTATATTTCACATATGAACCAAAAGCAAATTTATTCATCTTGGCAGTGCCTTTACACCTCCAAAGCTATCAAGTGCACCCATGTTTCTTCACAGATGGCCTTTAATTCTTATAGAGTTTGAACTCACTTTTTTATCTCTTTTAGGGTGAGAACGGTGCTCATGGCTCAAATGGAACCCCTGGACAAAGAGTAGGTTATGACTTATCATATTTTTTTTTCTTAAATGAATGATTTATCTTATGGAATAACATTATTCATTCTACCAGTTTTTCATAATTTACAATAAAAGTAGAAGTTGAAATTGTCCTCATACTACACACGTGTTTGTATAGGGTGCACGTGGTCTGCCTGGTGAGAGAGGTCGTGTTGGTCCTGCTGGTCCAGTTGGTGCCCGTGGTGCTGATGGTAACACTGGTCCTGCTGGCCCTGCTGTGAGTATTATCTTCGACCCCTCCGGTGTCCTAGACTAGATTTCTAAGGTCCAGTCTAACACTATTTTGTCTGTGATCTTCCTTGTCAGGGTCCACTTGGATCTGCTGGCCCTCCAGGTTTCCCTGGTGCCCCTGGACCTAAAGTACGTGCCTTCCTTTTGTTTCAACCTGAGAAAGAGTGTAAAATGAAAAGCTCAAATGAATATGTTTGCATCTTAAATGTGCTACCTGCATGTCTGTATAATGCATCTTTACTTAAATTACTTCTAATCTGAAGTCTTCCACATGCCGTAGCTGCATTATTGTAAGAACAGTCCAGTATCAGCCCGCCATTTAAGCCCTTTCTCTGATTTCATCATTATTTGACAGGGAGAGATTGGACCTGCTGGTCCCTCTGGCCCAGCTGGACCTCAAGGACAGAGAGGAGAGCCTGGAACTAATGGTGTTGCTGGCCCAGTTGGTCCTCCTGTAAGTATGCTTACTAGTTGAACTAAAGCACTGTGTTATCATTACAGTAACATACTGATAGCCTCATTTTGTTTCCCTTCTCTAGGGTAACCCTGGTGCTAATGGTATCAACGGTGCTAAGGGAGCTGCTGTAAGTATTCAGTGATGCGTTATTTGAGTGAAAGAATGAAAATAATAGTCTAATTGAATGTGAAATGCTACAACGCAAGATAGGGCAAGTTTATTTGAACAGCACATGCGATACACACCCTAACAGGCTTGTATTCTTCAGGCTTTACGGAAATATACTTTTGTGAGTCAAAGAAAAGCAGCACAAAGTCATAGGTTAACACTATAGCACTATATACTATTATTGCTTTTTTTCTGGCTCCCAACACCTGTACCATGTTTTCAGCATTCAGCTTTATTAAAAAGTGTTGGGAGATGGGAGAGAGTAAAATTGTAGACAGTCTGGGAGACCCAGATGATTGGTTTGGGAAACATGGCACAACAGGTACATGCAGTATGGATCAGGACTGTCACAATCATTAGCAGTCTACCTGCATAAACGATATGTATCTGTAGTGCCATGTTTCCCAATCCAATTCTCTAGGTCACCTTTATTTATACTCTCTTTAATCTCTCATATATATGTATAAGAAATGGGATTCATTTATATGATTTCCTTTAAGTTTATGCCTTCTTTTGAGCTAAATTCTTAATATATTACATATTAGATATTTGATAGTAGATTCAGATAAAACGAACCTAACAGTGGCTATTTTATGCTCTTATAATACCTCTATCAAGGAAAGGAATTTATTTAAAGGAATAACAAAGACAATAAAAAACAACCTACAAGATAAAGTACATTACATTTGAAAAGAATGTATTAGAGCCAGGACAAATTATATTTAAAAATGTTTGACAGCTTCACTGGTTATCTAAAATAGTTGCACCCATCGTACATTCATTTCTAGTGTTGTGCTGCTTCAAACTAAAAAAGGGTGTCATTTTGCACCCTAATGGTTCTTTTGGTTTGTCACTCTGGGGGAACTGATAAAAGTTCTTTGTAGAACCCTACAACAGAATTTTTGAATATTAGAACCATTTCAATCCACCAAAGTACCCTTGAGGAACCCATTTTCTTAAGTGTACTTTTTACGTAATGTACAATTCCATTGTGTCTTTCCATGTTGAAATGGAAAGTTTGCAGAATTTATTTTAATATGCATTTCATTTGCCATCTTTAAATTCTCTGGTTGATCTTGCAGGGTGCCCCTGGAGTTGCTGGTACCCCTGGTTTCCCTGGTCCAAGAGGAGGCCCTGGCCCCCAGGGACCTGCTGGAGCTTCTGGCCCCAGAGGCCTTACTGTGAGTTCCACCTAACCAGACAAAACATAACAAAATCATGCTATGTATATTGTCTGTATTCTGCTGGACAGTTCTGAAGGATCTTTTCATTGCTTCTGCCTATTAGGGTGACCCTGGTCCCGTCGGAGTGAAGGGAGATTCTGGTGCCAAGGGTGAGCCTGTAAGTATAATTATACCATGTATTTTTGTTCCTAAGTACATGTTAAAGAACAGGTGTTTCCTGGGTTGTTTCCTTTCCTAATCTTGTTGTGCTTGTTGTGTGCAGGGTAGCCCTGGCCCTCAAGGTCTAACTGGTTCTGCTGGTGATGAGGGCAAGAGGGGCCAAACTGGTGAGCAGGGATCAGTTGGGCCTGCTGGTCTGCGTGGACCCAGAGTGAGTAATGTATTTTTTTAGCTAAATACATGAATCCTATATGTGCACCAATTTCGCATGTATTTGCTAGTTGCTGTGATTTGCAGTTGTCAATATTTCAATGATGTACATACTTTTTCTGTATAGGGAGCTGCTGGAACTCGTGGTCTTCCTGGTGTGGCTGGTAGAGGAGGACCAATGGTTAGTAAATTATGCTAACATTATAAATACCTAATGAATGCCTTTTTGTAGTTTGAGACATTGACATTGTTCAGGAAAATGATAGGATTTATTTCAGTTTAGAAAACGTGCTAAAATAGTTGTGCACCACTACACATATGGTTAGACATATTTGTAATGAAGACCTGGATTTTTACCTGCTGTAGTATATGAAAGAGAAGAATAGCAATATCATTTCAGATAAGAGGTAATACTGACTTCTTAACTTCTTGCTCCCAGGGCATGCCTGGTGCAAGGGGTGCTGTTGGTGCTTCTGGTGCACGTGGACCTCCTGGTGATGCTGGCCGTCCTGGTGAGCCTGGTCTGGTTGGAGCCAGAGTAAGTATTTTACCTATACCTATATACTGTTACTGAGAAACATATATTGATTCTCAGGGTGCCTGCAGAAAGAGTTTGAGTATTATATTCTCTTGAATTTGAATTTACATGGCCTTTAGGCTATTCATAACTTCCATTTTCTTTAGATTTTATGTGATATTAGATTTATAGATATTATGTGTATATTCTTATGTGACTGGATCTGTTTTAAAAAATATTTGATATAACATGGGACTAGTTGGGCTTCTGCAGAACGGGATTTTTTAACTCTAAAGTTCACAGTATATTTAAACTTACTTCTATCATGTGACTTCAGAAAATTAATTTTTTGCACAATAAATATAAATATAAACATTTGTTATGTTACTGTAATGTGTAATGAATATGAGAACAATGAGAGCTCATCTACTGAGTCAGATTCCTTGTGTACTCTAGCATACTTAGCCAATAAAGCAGCATTCTGATTCTGATTTTCCTTACTTGTGAGTTTGGCATATCAGTACTTCAAATTAGGGTTTAAAATACATAAAAAGCCTGTAAAATGTATTAAATGCATAATAAAGTTACATGCTTATACCCATTAAGGATACAAATAGATATGGCGCAGTAAATGGCAAATGCTGAGAGTCATTATACAGATTTTTTGATGGTGAATTAAACAAGAGAAATTGCTACATGTTAACTTGCTTTCTGGTTATAGGGTCTCCCGGGTAGCCCTGGAAGTGCTGGACCCCAAGGAAAGGAGGGACCTGCTGTAAGTGTCCTCTAGTAAAACATCATAAATATCGATACTATATTGATACAAGTCAAATCTATAGAGAATTGCTGAGGTCTAACTCAAAAGTGCTCTTTTAATCACTGATACTGTGGATCTCCATCTCCAGGGTCCTTCTGGTCAAGATGGCCGCAGTGGACCTCCTGGCCCACCTGGACCCAGAGGCCAGCCCGGTAACATTGGATTCCCAGGCCCTAAAGGACCTTCAGTACGTAGAATTTGATATATGTCACAGTAATCCAAAGTAGCAGCAGCCAAAATCTGACAACTGACCGATTTCCTCATAATATATCTGCATCCGTCTTTAGGGTGAGCCTGGCAAACCCGGAGAGAAGGGACCTGCTGGTGCTTCCGGTCTGAGAGTAAGCATCTCATTATTCCATGTCATCCCATAAGCATCGGTATTGATCTATTTTTATTCAGTAATGCAGTTGTCTAGTCACTGAGTCATATTTTGTCATTTTAGGGCCCCCCTGGTCCTGATGGTAACAATGGACCTGCTGGTCCCGTTGGAGTTGCTGTAAGTAGACTTAATAAAACCAGGAAATCTACTAACCTAACATCATTGTGAGAGCTCTGATGGTATTGTCGATTTTTCTTTGGTTTGCAGGGTGGTGCTGGTGAGAGGGGAGAGGCAGGCCCCGCTGGTGCTCCTGGTTTCCAGGTCTGTATCTCACTCTTATTATTCACCTAGTTCTGATTGAAAGGACATAATTTCTTGCCCATGGCTCTTAGACAGTTTACAATGCAACAGTAAAAAAAAAAATATATATATATATATATATAGAGAGAGAGAGAGAGAGAGAGAGGCATAGAGTTGAAATTGGTATTCATACTTAATTGTACTGTAGAGGTATTATTCCAGTTGTCTGTCTGAGTCAATGATCTCTTTCTTTTAATTTCACAGGGTCTTCCTGGACCTGCTGGACCTGTTGGTGAGACTGGCAAACCCGGAGACAGAGTAAGATCTTCATAAAATGGCAAAGATGAACCAAAATAACATAATTCTCCCACACAAAGATTAGACCATTATATTTAAGGATATGTTTTGCATGCTTATATACCTCAGAGCAAATAAAGTGTCTATAATCATTTTGTAATGTAGTATCCAAGTCCACAGTAAATCTATTTTGGGCATGAAACAATTCATGAGTTAATAATGATATGATAATAATAATGAGTTAATTCAGTTACAAGTGCGTTTAATTTCTTCATAGGGTATTCCTGGAGACCATGGTGTCGCTGGACCTGCTGGTGGCAAGGTATTATACTTATCCTTCCCGTGAACATATGTATAATCCAAAGCTAAATAACCAGATTAAAGATTAGTTTCTGACCATCTTCTCACATTTTCTCCCTCTTCCATGTTTCCATGTAGGGAGAGCGTGGTAACCCCGGACCTGCTGGTGCCGTTGGCTCCCAGGGACCCGTGGGTCCTCGTGGACCTTCTGGTCCTCCTGGCCCTGATGGAAACAAGGTAATCTGTGGTTATCTGTGTCACTGATTATTTAGTATTAACTATTCATACTGATTTGGGCACCAAATTTATTTTGATTAGATGTGTGATATACGTACATTAGCACTTAACTATCAGAGTCTATCAGAATGAGTGTTAAAGTGTGCTGAGATTGTACTATTTCCCTACAGCAACATAGAGTTTTCAGCCATTGTGATCTTTTTCCTTCAGGGTGAGCCTGGTGTTGTTGGTCTTCCTGGTGCTGCAGGTCCCCAGGGACCTGTTGGCATGCCTGGTGAGCGTGGTGGTGCTGGTACTCCTGGACCCAAGGGTGAGAAGGTCAGTTCTGGAGAGAGCCATCTCTTTAACCTTTTCAACACTGTACATTCTTAGAGCAAGAACTATTATTTTAGCTCCAGATTCTCAGTCAGCATGTATATTGGGAACTTCTCATGGTCAAGACAGCAATGTTGTTTGGTAGTGCTATGACTGACTCTCAATAAAAAAGGATCTTATTTTCTCTTATTTTTCACAAATAGGGTGAGCCTGGATACAGAGGCCTAGAAGGCAATGCTGGAAGAGATGGTGCACGTGTAAGTTCCACCACCTTTTAAGCTCCTTTAAAGAAATATCACTGTATTTATCCCATATATATGATTATCCCATAATTTGTATGTCTAAGTTAAAATGGTTTGCTTTTTTTGCTTACCAGGGTGCTCCTGGACCCAGTGGACCTCCTGGACCCGCTGGTGCCAATGGTGATAAGGTAAAGAATATTTTCTGCTTCATGGTTGAACAAAAAAATATTGTTGCGAGTTTTCATGTGACAATTTAATTCCCTTGTGGCTCTTATTTTATCTAAATTATGGAACTTCCACTGAAAAGTCAGCAAATCATTACCATGGCCACTATAGTGTAGTATATGTAACCACTATTGCCCTCTGCTGGAGAGGCATCACTCACCCAATGGATCTGCCATGTTGGTTACAGACGTACTAGGGAGACGAGAGAACTAGAACACAAGAGAACTAGAACCAAAGTGAAGAGAACATAATATAATTTTATATACTATTAACTATATACTACTTTGACTATTATTATTTATTCTTCCTCAAAATAAAAAAAAAAAACAACTGTAATGTTAATCAGTGGAAATATATACTCAGAAAACTGCCATAGACACTGATGACATACTCTTAACATAATGAATACATTTAAAGAAAATGGCCTGTAACAGACAAATAAACAAAATCTATTAAGAATCCCTAATGCTCTCTAGGTTGAATTTATTATTATTATTGCATTTATCACCAAAAGACAATATTCCTTGCTTATAATTTTGAGGCTTAATTCACCATAGTTGAGTAGTTGAAAGTTAAACTAGTTGTAAGTTAAACATGCAGTGAAAACATTCTGGCAAAAACAAAACAATATCGGACGGTTTAATAATAGTAAGACAGTCACTTTTTTATTGTTACTCATGCACAGCAAAAACACAAACTCATAATTGAAATGTTACCTCACAATTGAGGACATGTCAGTGATGCTGCGGGAATAATAATGCGCATTGCTGAAGTTTGAGGAAGTGTCATTTTAATAGCAGGACCTGCAATAAGGTTCTATAGAAGGACTACATACTTACCATGATTGTCAGTGTAATGACATTATACAACTCTACAATGTTTTAATTCAAATAGAAGCGTTACTCATCATTTACCCACAACAATAGATATAAAATTGTAAAACATCAACTTTGAGAACCAAACTGAGTTCATGATGTTACTTTAATTGTACCTCTAAACCCTCTAAGGGATTGCGATTCAATTAATCAGTCGAATTGTTTTGATAGCAAATGAATTCCTTGGACACTACATCTACATTTGTCTCTACAAAAAAAAATATCATTTGGTTCAAGAAATTCTGTTGTGTGATTCATTCCTGCCTGCTAAATAATGTTGAACTTTACTGTTCTCTTCCAGGGTGAGGGTGGTTCCGCTGGTCCTGCTGGCCCTGCTGGTGCTCGTGGTTCCCCCGTAAGCACTATTCCTTTGTATCAAAAAGCGAAATGCTCATCCCTTCCATGAACTCTTAACTGATTTGTTATAGCCATGTTACCGCCACTGTGTAGGCAGTACATCTAATTTGTGCATCTGCTTTATGTAATTATCTATTAATAGGGAGAACGTGGTGAGTCTGGCCCTGCTGGACCTCCTGGATTTGCTGGGCCTCCTGTAAGTGCACATGCATGTCACTGTTTGAACTGACATGGAGCACTTCTATTTTTCACCAAAATCAAGATTAATAGTATTTCCATGGCTCTTGCAGGGTGCTGATGGCCAGTCTGGAGCTAAAGGTGAGAGAGGTCCCGCTGGTGGAAAGGGTGATGTTGGACCTGCTGGCCCTGCTGGTCCTGCTGGTAGCCCCGGACCTGCCGTGAGTTTAAAATAATACAATAATACAAACACTGATGTTAAAACTTGAAAGAGTACAACAGGGTCTTGAGAACAGAGAGGTATTTGTGACAATTTGGACAAAAAAAACAGCTATATATTTCAAATGAAATTTAAATGAATGCAATATCTACTAACTAAGGTCCCAGTGTGTATCTTCATACAGTTTTAAATGAAGTATTAAAAAGTTGAGTTTTTGTCAGATGTCACTTTTGCACTGCTGTTGGCATGCTGACATGTAGGAATCAGACTCTAGGTGGTAGCCTAGCCCTAAGCCATGAAAGAGCATAAGATATAGAGCTTCTGTAGTAACTGACAGTAGCATAAGGCATGCTGTTTTTTATGGTTATCAGATGAACATGATAAATGTTCAGCAATATGGGCACAGTTCCTCTATAACTTATTGTATTATGTTGTGTTTCATCAGGGTCCCTCCGGGCCTGGTGGCCCCCCTGGTGCTCGTGGTGATACTGGTCCCACTGTAAGCTCCTTTAGTAGTATTACAATGCTACCTTGTGTTTTTTGTTTTTCAAATTATTGTTTATGTGTAATGTTTTACCTTTGTCTCTGTCTCAGGGTTTGACTGGTTTCCCTGGTGCTGCTGGAAGAGTTGGTCCTCCTGGTCCTGCTGTGAGTTTTCTAATACTTGAACACATTAAAAAATTACCACTGAAACTTCATGCAGTTTCCTATACTATATGTAGCACTAACATGCTGGATTAAGAAGTGTTCACTGGCATGATCAAGGTAGACTAGACTAAAGAGAAGTCTTGCATCTTCTTAATCTACAGGGTATTGGTGGACCTCCTGGTCCCACTGGTCCTGCTGGAAAGGATGGTCCTCGTGGTCCTCGTGGTGATGTTGGACCTGCTGGACCACAGGGAGAGAATGGCCTAATTGGACCTCCTGGCCCATCTGGTGAGAAGGGATCCTCTGGAGAGACTGGTGCTAAGGTATTTGCCCTAACACACCAAATACACCTTAAGTTATGCCAGCTCCATTTTAAAATCAGTATGTGCACAAAATAAGATGGACTATTAAAGCAGAATCCATTATTGTTATGACCACAGGGACCTCAGGGTATTTCTGGACCTAGCGGCCTGATTGGACCTCAGGGAATCACTGGTCTTCCCGGCGCCAGAGGTGAACGTGGTACTCCTGGTGGTATTGGTGCTGTTGTAAGTGACCTCATCCTCTTGTAACTGAACTGTGATCATCCTGACTTTGATATAGCTTTTGGGTAACACCATAAACACAGTCGCTGATTTCCGGAATATGTCACTTGTACTACCTCCCTTGGCTAACTTGGTAATCCGATGTGTTACTCAGGGTGAGCCTGGTAGAGTCGGCCCTGCTGGTTCCCCTGGTCCCCGTGGTCCATCTGGTAACATTGGTCTGCCTGGTATGACTGGTCCTCAGGGAGAGGCTGGACGTGAGGTAAGCTATACTGTGCCATTTTGCTGTGCCAGAAACAAGTTTGCGTACCAGTTTTGGGTAATGTTCCCTAGCAATGATTCCCAATCTGTGTGTTAAAAAATGTGTAAACTTGATAACACCCTAAAAAAAAAAATCATGCAAGCTGATTTACTAACAGGTTCTGTGGAGGATTGCATATTTCAAATGTCTTGCATGTTTGACGTAATGAATATGCAATTTGAGACAGTTTTACCTAAAGATGCAAAATACAGGGTGACGGCAATGCAAATTGATTTTGTTTGTGCCTGAAATGTGATTTACCTAGCTATGAAGGTCACTTTGGGAACTGTAATTGTGTGCGTAAATTAAAACATCCAGAGAACACTAATAAATTTAAATAAATTTGCAAAAGCCTGTTTTTGCTAATCTAGAACAAATTTATACCATTTACTAAGCCTCAGTAATCAGAAATTTAATCTACAATATGCCTTAGTGAAATACTCAATAGGTCTCTCAAAATTATTACTTATTACCTGTTTTACCAAAGGCAATGCAACAGCATTTAAATAGAATATTATTAATATAATGCATATCCATGTTTATACTCTTTTATTCGTTTATTCACATAGTATTTAAAAAAAAAATGTATACATCTCACTGCCTTTAATAAGCATTATACTTGAGTTCATTTGACTCTTGAAGTTCAGTTTGACACACAACAATGCCTACAAACACACTATGCTATTTATAAGATAATGCAGATATTAGGATAATGTTCACTGGAAAACTGAAAGCCACACTTATTTTACTTATTTAATTATATCCACTTTGTGACTATAGATCATTTCATTCCGTAATCAACCAACAAAAGCATGCACTTAAAGCATACATCTTGTTGAATCTATTACATTAGCTTTGTGAGTATTAAGGCTAAACATAGAGCAGTGATATATCCTCCACCACAGTAATAGGCATGGCGCATATAAAGCTGACATATCTTGTACCACAGTAACAGGCATGGCGCATTTATTATAGTATTATGCATTTTGTCATTTATGGGTTTATATGTTTGATGTAGTCTGTGGGACTTCAATTAATGCAAAAATCATATACAGAAATCATACCCCTTGGGCCAATTATCTGCAAAAATGCTATTCAAAGATGAAAAATGGTACACACACCCTCAGAATCCCCTTTATACCTTATACCAAAACTTGTATCTCATCATTTGAGGATGTTCTAAAGGGACAGTGGTTGGAATAACCGAGAGTCTATTTATTATATTTCTTTACACAATTACATATTGATCTTTACTTTATACTCCTTTATAGGGTAGCCCTGGTAATGATGGACCCCCTGGCCGTCCTGGTCTTCCTGGTGTTAAGGTAAAAGTTAAACAGTAGTAAGAAACACAGGATGTGATTAACTCTATATGTTTATTCTAATTTACGTGGCCTGGATTAGTAACACGGTGACTTATATTTAACTGGACTCTGTTTCAAAATTACAGGGTGACCGTGGAGAGCCTGGAGCTCCTGGCCCTGTTGGAATTGCTGGTGCATCTGGACCCTTAGGAACAACTGGTCCTGCTGGCAGACCTGGAAACCGTGGTGAGGCTGTAAGTGTCCAAGCTTGAAACACATACATCATGTTCTTGTATTTCAGATTTGTCAGTAAACACTATTTGAGTTCCCTTGGTAGTATGATAGCACCCTCGGAGCTGTTATTGACAGTATGACTTATTTTTATGATACATAAAAATTACATTCCCATTTTGTGCATCCTTTTCTTTAGGGACCATCTGGATCTGTTGGACCAGCTGGCCCTGCCGGTGCAAGAGGTGCCCCCGTAAGTAAAATGACTGTGACAGATCCACAGATGTGTTAGAGGTTTATTAATAATGCTGTAATCAATGATAAATCTCACTTTTCTTTATGTGTTCAACAGGGCCCTGCTGGACCCCGTGGTGAGAAGGGTGTGGCTGGAGACAAAGGAGAGAGAGGCATGAAGGGACTGCGTGGACATCCTGGTCTTCAGGGAATGCCTGGACCCAGCGTGAGTGAGCCCATTAGTATTAGGGGTTGTAGTTTTCCAAATAGAAACAGAATGCCAGGCTCAGCATTAATTTCTACATGTGCTCTGAAATTAGGATGACAGTTATTCATTTTTAACTGGCTGGTCTGTAATAAAGGTTTTACCTCTTACAGGGACCCAGTGGTGATAGTGGCACAGCTGGTCCTGCTGGACCTTCTGGTCCCAGAGTAAGTAGCCTACTTTCTGTTAGCAAGTCATTGTTTAGCTGTGGACCTTGGAGTACTGTTGGTAACATTTGTAATCTACCTTTATAGGGCCCTGCTGGTCCCAGTGGCCCAGCTGGTAAGGATGGTAGACCTGGCACTGCTGGTCCTGTTGGACTTGCTGGACATCGTGGTCCCCCTGGACAAGTTGGACCAGTTGTAAGTAGTCATTTTTGTCGCAGAAAGATAAGGATAAAGGCTCAATAAGGAATGTAATGAAACATTGCAAGCATGTAGCCTGATGAAAGTACTAACTTGATCTGCAGGGACCTCCCGGATCTCCTGGTCTCCCTGGACCCCCTGGTCCCGCTGGTGGTGGATATGATATTTCTGGTGGCTATGATGAGTACAGAGCTGACCAGGCTGCTCTCAGGGCTAAGGACTACGAGGTGGATGCCACCATCAAGTCCCTAAACACTCAGATCGACAACCTGCTCTCACCTGAGGGCTCCAAGAAGAACCCTGCCCGCACCTGCCGTGACATCAGGCTCAGCCACCCTGACTGGACCAGCGGTGAGTTCTCAAACTGCTGATATGTAACTCTTTTGAGTCCTAAAAATATGATCAGTACACCTGGTACTGGCCTTCAACTCTTGTCCAACTAAGCTTATGGTGTGTGTCTTTTCTTTTGCAGGTTTCTACTGGATCGATCCCAACCAAGGCTGCACCATGGATGCCATCAAGGCCTACTGCGACTTCACCACAGGTCAGACCTGTATCTATGCCCACCCTGAGAGCATTGCACGCAAGAACTGGTACAGAAGTACCCAGGAGAAGAAGCATGTCTGGTTCGGTGAGACCATCAATGGTGGCACTGAGGTGAGTTTTATATACAATTATAGTTCATAGGTTTCCTCTAGTTTATAGGTTTTGTCTGTTACTTGAATAGAATTCTGCTCACATTGGTGTTACATTTGGTCATCCTTTTCTCTCCTCAGTTTGGCTATAATGATGAGACCCTGAGCCCACAGTCCATGGCTACACAGCTGGCCTTCATGCGTCTGCTAGCCAACCAGGCTGTCCAGAACATCACCTACCACTGCAAGAACAGCATTGCCTACATGGACGGTGAGAATGGCAACCTGAAGAAAGCTGTCCTGCTGCAGGGCTCCAATGATGTGGAACTCCGGGCAGAGGGCAACAGCCGCTTCACCTACAGCGTTCTGGAGGATGGCTGCACTGTAAGTTCAGTGTTCAATATCTGTGTATCTCTGTGTTTTATCAGGACATACACAGTCGCTATGTTTGCGCAATGTCTCGTGACTACAGGATACTGTGAATAGCATCATTTTCTGATTTAGATTTCCACCAGCTCTTACAAAGTCCATTTATTCAGTTAAATGCAAAAGCATACTTCCAAGAGATGAGATAAAATTTTAATTGTGACTTGTGTTACTTCTCACTAACGTCTGTTTCACCTTTGTGATTTGCCCTACAGAAACACACTGGCCAGTGGAGCAAGACAGTCATTGAATACAGAACAAATAAACCATCTCGCCTGCCCATCCTCGACATTGCACCTTTGGACATTGGTGGCGCTAATCAAGAATTTGGTCTGGACATTGGCCCAGTCTGTTTCAAATGAATAGACTCAAGATAAATTAAAAAAAAGAGAGAAAGAAAGAAAAATGAAAAAATCTCTGCCCTTCTTCTCTGTGTTGTTTTTTATACTGAATGCTGATTTCCTCTGCACATCCACTTGCTTAAGCTGGGCTCTATCGGAGAGGACCAATGGACTGAACGGAGAATTGCACAATGCAAATTAATACAGCTGCCCAAAAAGAGATGCTGGGAAACACCATGGTGTGGGACATGCCATCATTTTGTAAAAAATGAAAGAAGTGTAATAAAAATGATGAAAGTATGCATCACTTTGTGGTCTTTATATATCTTCCAAAGAGGAGGTTTAAAACCACAATTTCCAAAAAGGTTTAAACTACCTCATGCCTGTATAAAGAAAATATTACCAGACCTGAACCACATCCTAATGATTGGTATTAAGGCTTCAAGTTCTTTCCTGTGTCAAAGGTGCTCAAACACTTGAAGTGCGGATATATGGTGCTACATTTACAGCTGTGGAGGAAACCACTTTTACTGTATTACTTTGTATTGTCTTTAAGGAGTATTGCACAGGTCCCACTGATAACCCCATATTTTAAGCAGGTGGAAGATTCCTAAATCTGATGTTTGTCCGGATTTTACTTTTCATGTTTTCATTGTTTTGTTTTTAGTTTTGTTTGGATTCCTTTTTGTTAAGGCATTTAGTTCAACCACAGCCCCCAGTGTTCATACTGACAATCACATTTCAACCATTTGAAAGGGTATTGGAGGCCTCTCTCTCGCAAAAATGAACCACAAAGTTTATTGTACCTATTTTGTATATGTGAGATGTTTAAATAAATTGTGAAAAGTTCTGAAATAAAGCATGTCCAATGTTCTAAAACACAACATTCCACGAGTTAAGTGATTAAAGTGTTTAGAACAACTGAAAAGTCCATTAATGTGATATCATGACTTCAGAACTTTTACCTTTAAAACCTGCAAAAGGATAACAGATTCCCTTAAGGAACCAGTTCAGCCAAAAATTAAAACATAGCTATACCTTACCCCAAATATTGATAATCACCCAAAACATCTTTGATGTCTAAACTTTGGATATTTCATGTCATATTGGAGCTATGACGCTAATAAAAAGTTTAAAATACATATCGAATTGAAATTATATTAACATTTGAATAACGTCTAACATATAATTTAGCCTTTAAACCTTTGTCCACACCTCCTTCCTAGATCTGACACTTGTACAGCGTGATACCAAACTGTACTGAAGAAGAAAGTGATTTCGGTTTCACGATGGCTGCTATTACTGTTTCTGACTAAGCTTCACTTAATATTCACTTTGTAGCTTAATAAAAAATAAAGAAGCAAACTTCAGACATGAAACATTAGTGTAAGAGGGAAAGTATGTACATTTTATTTTTGGACAATATATTCCTTTAAATGTTTTGATTGAAAAAACTTGAAACCAGGAACAAGTTTCATTTAAGAAACAATTTATTTTTATTTCAGATATTGCATTCAAAATATCAGAGTAAAATTTTCCTCTCTGTATATTCGGTTTTGTCTTTTCACACAATTTTCCACTTACCCAAACTTAGTCAAAACATGTGGCGTCTGACATTTTCTTTAATTCTGCACTGGTGCTAGTAGGCTAATGTAGGAAACAGATAAGAAAATATTATAGCTGCCTTTTTTAACGTCAAACAACCTGCGTGTGTAAATTATTACTCAGCTGTCTCAAACCATACAATGTGTTGCCCACAGCACACTGATAGTAGACTGAAGATTCTCTGATTCTCCACAAAGTGGCTATAGTAGGCCTACTGAAAAAGCTTTTGGGTGTGTCATTGTTGAAAGGGAGGAAAGTGACATAAACCCACACCAGAAGGATTGAATGAAGGGACATGTGGTTGCACTCACAAATTCTGTGTACGTGAACTAAAGGGCTGAAACACACCCATCGCCTACACAGGATACAAACTATTCTGTCTGTCACAAATTCATTTAAATGAATTAAATGTTTTTAATGCTATCTGTAGTGTTCACGCGATTAAACTAAACAAAAGTTCAACTATGAACGGACCACTTTTCCTGTATTAAACCCAGACCTATAAAATTCAGCCAGGTTGCAGAGATGAGCACAGGCAAATTTTCCTTGTAGTAAAATATTAAAGTACCCTAAACCCTAATCTGCTTTGATAGTTTCTGTATACATATGGCTCTTCTAGAGCAAAGAGTGATACTTCTCAAGCCAACTGTCCAGTGATTTAGAGCAATTTATGCACTCATTTTATATATCCCAAGCATTTTTTATGTTTGGGCTAGTTCTGTACAACCAGTTATCCTTCTCACTTCATATTGCTAGCCTGACTTGGTCATGCAGGGTCCTCCTTTACAACATCAGGAAGATCCAGCCATTTCTATCCACAGTGGCCACTCAGGTGCTTGTTCAGCCCCTTGTCATTTCAAGACGGGACTTCTACAACTCGCTCCTGGCAGCTCTGCCCCTGAGGGCTGTCCATCCCCTGCAACTGATCTGGAATTCAGCTGCACAATTTGTTTTCAACCTCCTCTAGTTCTCTCACACCAACCCACGTTCTCCACTGGCTTCCTGTAGCTGCCCACATCAGATTTAAAACACTGATGCTTGCCTACAAATCCAACAATGGGCCAGTACCCATCTACCCCAAGGCACTTGTCAAACCCCACTTTGCACCACACTCTATTTGAACATCTAGTACAACTCAGTGGGATCCACCATCTCTCAAGGAAGACATACAACAAGACTCTTCTCTGTCCTGGCATCCAGGTGGTGGAGTGAACTCCCCACTGGCTCCCTAGTGGCTTCAAAGACCTACCTCTTGACGAAGAACTTTGTTAGTCTGTTTTTTTAAAAATCCTTGTTTGGTGTGTTTTCTTTTCATGCTGTTCTAACCTCCCAAACAGGGTTTTTAGGCTGATGGTATTCTTAGCCCCTGACCTAGTGAACAAAGCACTTCTGTAAATCACTCTAGAGAGGGGCATCTGTTTAATGCTGTAAATGTAAATGTAAATATAGACTTCGAGGTTGAATCTTGCTTAGTGCAATGTTACCAAACAATGCAGTAGTCCCGTCTAGCTGGCACAAAGCATTGGTAAATTTCTCTCAAATGACTGTCATACAGTATTGTTCTTGAAGCTGATATCACAGTTAAATACATTTTTGTGTTATGGCCTTGATAGACAAGGGATTAATAACTTAATACTCCAGTATATATTATGATCTTTAATTCATTTCCAGTAACATCCACATTTGTATATGATATCTATAACTTGTCAGCTGTACAGTCAAATGGGGACTTGGACAGAACAGACAATGCTTCCACACTGCCACAGTGATGACCATTTCACTAGATTCTGCACCAGGACAGTAGCACTGAGAAACTATGACAAGCTAACTGCTAACTCAGTGTAATTCCATGGAAAATGTTTTTTACTTACAGTACCATCTCAATTATTTTGCTAAGAAGCTGAAGTCTATAAAGATCAAGAGATATACAAACAATAAGAGTTCTTGGTTTCAGTAGAAATTCTGGATTCTAAACAACCAATAACACATCTAGAAGAATTTCAGTAGTGAGTGCTTTAAGATTAATAGCTGAAAAAGATGTCCTATTACCTTTTGCGCCACCTTGTGGTAGAAGAATAATTTTCAGAAAGGACTCACTGTTTTTCCTCTTAAAACAGTGAATTTATCACAAAGGAATTCAGTAAACCCATTGCACTTATGGGTTGAGAAGTTACTGAATCTGTCTATTGGTGTATAAAAGGAATTTATGTTTGGTTTTGTGACAATCAAGCTCGATCAGTAGGCGTTCCTGTTAAACTTAAATTCTCAATTGGTTTTCTATTCTGTAATGGATTGCCATCCCATCCAGGGTGTCTTCCAGTCTTGCACCCAGTGTTCCCTGGATTAGGATCCAGATCCACTGTGACCCTGACAAGCATAAAGTGGTTAATGAAGCTTCTTCTTTTTAGCTCTTTTCCATCTCTCTTTACTACCAGGGGTGGTGAGACTTGCCTGGACACTCTCTTGGTCAGAGATTCAGGCCTTCCAACAAAGTGATATATTGTGTAGTAATCATAATAAATGCATTGTAAATGTCTGAACAGCTGAGTCAATGGCTGTCTTCAAACACTGACTAAACACCTCTTCATGAAGTACTTAAATTAGCACTGTTATTTAAAAAAAAAAAGTGTTGTCTTGTGTGTTTTTCATACTATACTACCTCCCAAGCAGGGTTTTTGGACCGATAGTACTCTTAGTCCCTGCCCTAGTGAACCAGAATGAGGATGTATTTATTGATAGAGTCTTCAAAGCACTTCTGTAAGTCACTCTGGATAGGGCATATGCCAAATGACATAAATGTAAATGTAAATACATTTTATGCATCTTTCCCATCTTTCGTGTTTTTTGTATGCCTCTTACATACCTGAGGTCTTATGTACACCTTATCTGTGTAACAGCGTGTGACTATGGATGGCAAAGCTGGCAATAGACTCCTATCATCTCTTCAGCTACAGGGAGTGTACTTTTCGTACTTGTTTGGAGTCTATTCAGAACTCAGTGGCTCCTAGGTTGTATTGAGTTGTGCTTTATAGCCTTGCTTCAAAGCCTTGGTACCCATTACTCTTTGTGCTCTCTATGAGTTAGCGACGAATTGATCTTATAGTCCGGCACCACCCTTTCAGTCTCTGTGAGCTTGTAGAGTTAGCAGACATGTGGCTAAACACAGCTAACAAGGTCCAGCTACCTCCAGATGTACACTACCTGAGCATTGTGAGCAGATGCACTGATGTCACTGAAGTTCTATTGAGCTCTTATGATATTACCTTGCACATGGCACACATAAGCAATTTGTTTGTTACTTTACTGCGTGTATTGGAGCAATTATTTCAGTATGCAAGTGTTAATCCCTCTCTGGGGGAGCTCGTCAAGCCCTTGCTCCTTGCTCCTAACACCTGGGACAGGTCATGTGGAAGCTTTCTGTCAATCTGGTTTAAGCATGGTGTGGTTAGCACAGTGCATGATGCCAGACGCATGCAAATAAACCGTACGAAATCTGACCTGTACTCCAGGGTCACTCTTTGGGTCTTTTGACAAAAAAGCCTATATTTCATCAGTTAGAGCCATGCCATCAGGCCCTTAGCAGGCACCTGAGTGCTTCTGATTCACCCTGTAGAAAGGGTCCTAAACAGCACCCTGAGACTAAAGGGTCTCCCCCTTTGTACTGGAGTAACATAAGACATCGCTTTATGAACCCATGCAGAATGCCAATCTGAAATGGGAGTCTCTAAAACTATCTTTTTTTCTAGTGATACTTCAGCAAAATGAGCAGGTGAACTTCATACATTGGTAATAAACTGCTTATGTTCATGGCCAGATAATTTGTGGCTAAACCAGAGGTTTCTGTCCATTTTGTAGACAATTTATTGACCTTGCAGCATTCTATGAAGGTGAAGCATTCCTTGTGGTGTCCAGTATGCACCTTACAGTACTATTTGATCAACTAATAAATCAGAGAGCAGCACCAAAGATATTAATTAATTCATTCGTCTTTGGTAACGGCTTTATTCTTGTCAGGCTTGCAATGGATCCAGAGTCTTTTACAGGAACACTGGGTGCAAGGCAGGAGAATTCACCCAGGGGTTGTGAGTTGGCAATGCTACCAACTGTGGTTTCCCATTATAAACAGAGAAACACACAGAGGAAAGAAAAACACATAGCATCAATACTTCACAATACCCCATAACTTTCCACTAATATTACACAATGGATGTTATATCTATGACTATAGCTGCACTTGTCCAAATAGTTCTCCTGTTCTCTTGGTTAAGTTGCAAAATCATTAGTTTAAAAATCATTGAATGTTACGGTTAGCATTACGGATGAGGTTAGTGTTTGTACCTTTTCTTATGACCTCCAACCACATCACCCATGATTATTTGAAACTGCACAGTTTTGTTTATTTATTTAGTTATTTTCATTGAAGTAGCTTTAATATATGTCCTGTGATGGACTTGTGCCCCATCTAGGGTGTATTTCCGCCTCACGCCCAGCGCTCCCGGTATAAGCTCCGGATCCACCGTGACCATGACCGGGATAAAGTGGTTACTGAGAGTAAGAAATTTTAATACAGGTGGAATAGTAGAGCAGTAGGGTGCTTTGTTTCCTCACAGCTCAAGGGTCTGCAGTCAGATACTGGTTACTATTTGTGTGGAATTTTGCATGTTCTCCCAGTTTCGTGTTCCCCAAAAAATGTCAGCAGGTATGCTAAATTGCCACTAGGTGTAAATGCATGGGTGTGTTCCTGTCAAGTGGACCCAAGAGCCCACTGCAACCCTGACCAGCACAAAGTGATTACTGAATATGAATTAACTTTAATGTGTAAAGGGCAAGAGAGACTATAGGACATCCCTGAACAAACATTTATAGTTATGGTATTGCTATAGATTTGATTGGATGTTCTATGTATAGTTAAGAAATAAAGTTACAGTGTGAAGGAAAGTAATTGATCTTGTATCTGGGCTAAAGAAAAAGAATAAGATGAGCACTTGGAAGGTCTAAGTGAAAATGTAAGTAGGAGAAAGAGGTTTTGTCCAAGAGATATGTTCTGAGAAAGCATACAGTGATTGCACTTCCAACTTCTCAGCCGTTCTTCAGTAGGCAGTCTACTGGACTACTGGAGTCTTGCACCTATGAACTGCTGCTGTATGTAGTTCGTACTGTATGATGATACAGTTGTGGAAAAGTTAGGGTTTATGTAGGCTGTCATTTATCTTCACTATCATTCTCCGGCATCACCCAGAAGATCGTGTCTCCCCTACTGAGTCTGGTTCCTCTCAAAGTTTTTCCTGCTCATCGGATATCTAAATGTAGATCAACAGGGGGATTTTGTAAAGCTGTTTTGTGACAATATCTATTTTTAAAATAAAATAGTTACTGAAGATAAATGAACTGAAACGAAATTACTTCATTTTCAAACACACTCAGGTAAAGCATCCTCTAAAAAAAAACTCTAAAATGGTACTTTTATGTCCACATCTGAGTATCTAAAAACCTAGAGACTTTATCCCAGTTGGGGGGGGTTTACAGGCGCAAGGCCAGCAGCCATATTTTTTTCCGGATGTTGTTAAGATTATAATCAGGCGATAGGGGGCGTGGTCACCGTGTCGGCAGTCTGTCACTCACCGAGGGGGCGGGGCGCAAATACCGCACGTTCATCTGCTCGTTGTCATGGAGGAGCAAAGATGGCGATACTGGCCTACAGCCTGGGCAAACGGGAAATAAATCAGTATTTTAGCATTAAGAATGCAAAATTGCTGTCTCTCGTTGCTGTCATTCTCCTCACCGTGTTCCACGCAGTCTCTCGGCATTATGGAGGTGAGTGTTTAGCCACGGTAAACACCGCGGTGCTCGCGAGCTCTGCGCCGCCTTGCACTGTTTTGAACCTGACAGTGCCTGTGAAGCATTAGCCTGTGTGTTTTGTTAGCTTAGCCGCTAATGACTGCTAATGTCAGCGAAATGGCACTCTGACGAGCTAGTTAACCTGTCTGTAATACTCCAGGGAACGGTCAAGCTTCTTATTTGTTCTGAATTTGAACTCTGAGTTTGGTGCAAAGTGCTCCTGTAAGAGCTGGAGTTATTTATCCAGGATAAGAAAGGTTAGTGAAGTGATCTGTAACGCAGCTGGAGTGTACAGTGCTGTTCATCAATGACAGACATGAGCATCTAAGCTAATGAGCTGTCAGAGTATTTTATTCTAGTAAGTTATTAAGAATTTCCGAGCATTGCACGATATTCTGCAGGTAAACGAGCATAGCTGGGTTAAGTCGATGAGGCTCTTGGGGCTGGCTAGTCAGGCAGCATTCCTCCGCACTTGTCCAAGAATGTCATGTAGATATGGTATAATAATGTGACACACCTTGACATGAGGAATGTGGCTGGAGAAGTACATTAATACCACGCTACACATTTCAGTGTTTGAAATGGTGGCATCTTTGATGAATTCTGCAAGGTGACCAGATATGCCATGCTCCAGGAGCTGGGAGTTATTTCCCTGCTGAATCCTTATTACTTGACAAATTGATCAGTACAAATTTGGAGATTTTCTGATTGCTTCACTGTTTTGTTATGTTCTTAAAAAATAACTTGTGTACACAAGATAGCAGTATTTCCAAAACATTCCTTGCTAGCAGCAATTTCCAGCTGTCAGTGATGGTCTACCAGTTTGAGCAGCTGGACCTGTTTTGGTAGCTGGTCAGCCTAAACTGGATTTTCCAGCAGGGATATACAGTCAGGTCCATAAATATTGGGACATCGACACAATTCTAACATTTTTGGCTCTATACACCACCACAATG
>CM075025.1:8262737-8314199 GCA_037576675.1 Pangasius sanitwongsei | reverse complement strand
AAATCCATTGTGGTGGTGTATAGAGCCAAAAATGTTAGAATTGTGCCGATGTCCCAATATTTATGGACCTGACTGTAACTTTATTTATGGTTGCACAAGCACAGATTAGAGAGAACAAGGTTGAAGTTTTTAAACTGACATGTGTTGCACCACTTAAAGGTAACCTCCACTTTGTAACACAGGAAATATGTTTATACTGAAATATTTGTAATATGCTTAGTGATTCTGGTGCTCTGTCATCTGTTGTATTTTCGTTGCTCCTCTGAGAAGTTAGTGGTTGTGTGCCATGCTGATGTCACGGGGGGAATTTGCAAGCAAATTTACACTGAATATTAGTAACAGTTCCAGACATAAGGGATAACCTTCAGGTTTTTCTGTTCGCACCTAATAGCAAAACAGCAAGAGCTTCTTTTCTCACTTACTATTTTTCAGTGACATTTAATGTCATATTAATGAGAAATCCAGTGTAGAAGTAGTGCAGACAGAAAATGTTGGAGTCAAAGTCCCAGAATGCAATGCAGCTGGTCGACCCAGTGGCACTGGGTTATGGCAGAGACTCGGCTCAGCTAGTTGGCGATATACAAGGTGATAAACATGATGGCGGTGTTGGCAGAAATAGCATAAAAGTTGAAACTTTGGAACCTGATCTGTTTGAGCAGATTGTATATATGTGGAGGCAAAAGAGCCGGACAGACGAAAAGACTAAAGCTCTGCTGCGTTGCTCATTTTAGGTAAAGATGAAGCGAGGGCTAGATCCCACTGGCACCATTATCAGCAGGTAGTCAGACGACGTTGTGGATGAAAGACCTTTAAACTAAAGACGTCAGTCAGGATTTCATTACAAAATAATTCTTGGACGCCATCGAAAATCACAGAAGATTCACCAGGCTAAAAAAAGTCATGTTCTTTAAAATTAATCATTAACCCAAGCTTTTACTCACTTCCATAAACCACCACAAACCTCTCTGTTCTTCTGTTTTCTAAAGTATGTATATTATATGCTGCTATTCTGGAAACTTAAACCACCTTTTCTGGACTGGTATTTAAACCTGACTTTATAGTAACTGAGAAACAGGATGAAAGTTCATCTATATTAAATATAATTTAATTTATGATAGGATATTATGATTTTTTTTTTACATGTTTATTCATTATCAACATGCTTAATGTACAGTGTACTTTTCTGAGGGAGATAAAAATACAGAGGATACATTTTACAGAGAATCTTCAGAACATCGTGTTACATGGATTTGCTTCAAATGAGCTTTCCTGTCCTCTTTGAAGAGACAGCTCTCCTCACAACAGATATACGCAACACCTCATTCTGAAAACAAAGCCATAAAAGGATATTATGATATTATTAATTTCATTATTAATTTAAGCAATTTTAAGGTGTGGTTGATTGGTAAATGATTAGTAAATTGGTGGTTTAGTAAATGACTGTTTGTGTGATTAGCTTTATGACTTATTATAAATATACTTAATAGGTTAGTACACAACTATTCTTGTTTAAGACGTTCACATATTGACTATAACAACAGACTATAAATAGCAATAGAACATTTTGTAAAATGGCTAGCTGACGCGTTATCTCAATGCAGAAAAAACTATTTGCGTAACTGATGACATCACCCTTTGCATCTACGTCTTTCTGACATCCAAGAATGTTGTATGTCTGCTTTGTTAACATATATAAACACTGGGTGTCTAAAGAGATGTATGTCTGGCATGAAAATCCAAAGTTGTATAATCTCTAAACATACAACTTAATTTCAGTATGCAGTCTCGCCAGGTGTCTCGCCACATTGCATAACTTTGAGGCTTGTATATGTGTTGTAGCTTCTGTAATTTTTTTATTGGTAAGTATGGGTGTTACAGTTTGGAATTTTTACAGGATGATAACCTAGATTAAAAATAAAACAGTATTAATCGACCATTAAAAAAAAACACACACACAAGCCAGTTACAAAAATTAACGGAAAATTTCTGCTGAAATCTTTGTCTCTTTGCAAACAAGAACTAAAAGGAAACAAAAAGATGAAATCCCCTAATGGTAATTTCCTAGAGAGATATTTTTAAAACAACTTTCTCGAAAATTTCTTACACTGTCAGTATTCATCGTGTTGTTATTTTAAGCTGAAAGAGAGAGTGGCTGCAAGGAAAGGCAGCATGCTGAGCCAAAAAAGATAGTTGTTTGCTTTCATTCTAGTCAGCAATGCTGTGTTCTTTTGTGCCTTTGCTAGCCGTTGTGTATGATAAAGTTACGAACATGCTAGGAGCAGCAGCAGAGGTAGCGATATAATGTGTGTACAACAGGAGAGGATTACACAGCTCAGGGGATTTCAGTGCAGTCCACATCCCTGTGTAGAGAATTTAGATGGAGTCCAGAGGGAGCAAGTTGTAAAATCCAACCTTCATTTCAGGGAGTTGTAGTCAGACACAAAAGGAATATGTTATAATTTAACCATTTTAAAATCTACACTATATGGGTTCCTGGAGGACTAGTGGTTAGGTCACAGTGCCAGTCCCAAACCTGAATAAAATTGGGGAAGTTTGCGTCAGGAAGGGCATCCAGCATAAAAACTGAGCCAAATCAAATCCACTGACCAGTGATACACTGTGCTGACCCCTAACAATCTACACTATATGGTTAAAAGTATGTGGACACCTGACCATCACACTCATATGTGCTTGTTGAACATCCCATTCCAGATTTAGACCCTCATTTACAGGTATAATTACAGCCACTCTTCTGGGAAGGCTTTCCTCTAGATTTTGGAGCATGGCAGTGGGGATTTGTGCTCATTCAGCCGCAAGAGCATTAGTGAGGTCAGGCACTGATGTTGGGCGAGGAGGTCTGCAGTTGGTGCAGTCGGCATTCCAGTTCATCCCAAAGGTGTTCAGTGGGGTTGAGGTCAGGGCTCTGTGTAGGACACTTGAGTTCCTCAACTCCAACCTTGCCAGACCATGTCTTCATGGACCTCGCTTTATGCACAGGAGCATTGTCATGCTGTAACAGGTTTGGGCCTCTTGGTTCCAGTGAAGGGAAATTATAATGCTACAGCGCTTGAAAACATTCTAGACAATTGTGCTTCCAGCTTGGTTTGGAGAAGGCCCACATATGGGTGTGCTGCTCAGGTGTCCACAAATCTTTGGCCCTATTGGTATATAATAATAATTGGTATATTTCTTCATTAGTGAATTTATGGTCTGCATGTGTGTTGGTTTGTGTGTGCTTGTCTGCATGTGTCTTTGCATGCATTTCTGTCTCTGTGTGTGTGTCTGTGTATGTAAGTGTATGTGTGTGTGTGTGTGTTCATCCTCATAATGCACTGTATTTGTCAGGCCGGGACACGTGTGAGTGGCTCCTATCCAGTGGACGGTTCCTAGGAGACAATGCATGGCAGCCATATGGCTGCATGATGCACAAGTACAAAAGCATGTGAGTCACACCACAGTTACTCTGTAATAACACAAAGGGTTATCAGAACAGCAGTTTAACTTTATTCTGTTCTTTTCAGTGAAGCAAAAGCTTGCCTCAACAATAAAAGGATAGCATTCATCGGGGACTCTCGAATTCGTCAGCTCTTTTATTCTTTCACACAGATTATCAACCCTGAGACAAAGGAAGAGGGGAACAAGGTTAGTTTGTGTCCACTGTGTTTACTGAAATGATGTAAAACCCAAATTCAGAAATCACATTTTACTCTTAGCTTATTCTGAATGTTCTTTTGTCTCCTCTATTAATAAAATTACAGCAGTGTTCATGTAGGCCATACTAGGTGGTGTGCTGAGTCTTGATATCTGTTGTAGTGTTTGAGGTGATTGGTTTAGGACTAAGTAAATACTAACTGCACCCCAAGCTTCCTTGCTTGACATGCTTTTGTGGCTGAATGAGCAAATCCCCACAGCCACATTCTGAAATCCAGTGGAAAGCCTTCCCAGAAGAGTGGAGGTTATTATATAAGAACAAAGGGAGACTAAATCTATAATGGGATGTTTAAAAAGCACATGTGGGTGTGATTGGTCAGGTGACCACATACACTATATGGACAAAAGTATTGGGACACACCTCTTAAATACTGAATTCACGTGTTTCAATCAGACCCATAGCCAAAGGTGTATAAAATCAAGCGCCTAGCCATGCAGACTGCATTTACAAACATTCGTGGAAAAAAATGGATCATTCCAATGAGCCCAGTGAATTCAAGAGTGGTACTGTGATAGGATGCCACCTTTGCAGTAAGTCAGTTCGTGAAATTTCATGCCTGCTAGATGTTCCACGGTCAACTGTAACTGTGGTATTATTGAAAAGTGGAAACATGTACTCAGCAGCTCAGACATGAGTCTGGGTTTGGCGGATGCTAGGAGAATGTTACTTGCCTGACTGCACTGTGCCAACTGTAGAGTTTGGTGGAGGAGGGATAATGATATGGGGCTGTTTTTCAGGGGTTGGGCTTGGCCCCTTACTTCCACTGAAGGGAAGTGTTAATGCTTCAGTATATCAAGACATTTTGGACAATGCTATACTTCCAACTTTGTGGGAACGGTTTGGGGAAGGCCCTTTTGTATTCTAGCATGACTGTGCCCCAGTGCACAAAGCAAGGTCCATAAAGACCTGGTTGGATGAGTTTGGTGTGGAAGAACTTGACTGGCCTGCACAGAGCCCTGACCTCAACCCCATCGAACACCTTTGGGATGAACTGGAACGGAGATTGCGAGCCAGGCCTTCTCATCTAACATCAGTGCCTGACCTCACAAATGCTCTACTGGATGAATGGGCACAAATTCCCACAGAAACACTCCAAAATCTTGTGGAAAGCCTGCTCAGAAGAGTGGAAGCTGTTATAGCTGCAAAGGGGGGGCCAACTCCATATTAATGTCTATGTATTTTAGAATATGATGTCATTAAATCCTGTTGGTGTAATGGTCAGGTGTCCCAATACTTTTGTCCATATAGTGTACATTTGGCAATAGTGTGTATTTTGACATGGATGCAAAAATGAAGGGATTGATGAAATGAAGAATGGCTCACAGTCTATACCAAAAGCTTTTTTGCCTATACACTTTTGTACACCCAGGAAAAATCATAAACTTGCAGATTAAACATATCACGAACCAAGGTCAACCCATGGAGTAACTGTGAAATGAGAGGCCAAAGTCACAATTTTATTGCTTTGTCTCTTGTCTTGTCTTCTTTTTTTTTTTTTAAATGAAGCAATTTTATTGGTTGTGCTGAACTAAACTAATTATTGCAATGATTTCAACATGGGGGGAAAACTCCTTAAATTATAGTCATTTTATAATTATCCTCTTTAATAAGGTGCCTCATTGCTTATGAACTGATTAGTACCTTAGTTTACTCCTGATTGAATTTAATCTCTTTTTCTCCTTTTCTGTTTAAAATGAACTGGCCAGCATGAAAACATTCCCTTTACAGATAGAGAATCCTCTGTGAATGTGGTGAGTGTTTCCTGAAGAACCTTTATTTCTGATGGTAATAGAAATAGAAAATAGTAGTTGAGTAATAAAAGAAAAATGTAATTTTTTAATAGGACTTTTTATGGCATGCAGAAGTAAATAATTCCATGAAGGAGCCGTTGACATCATGGACAGAGGTAAACGGGAGAAAAAAATGATTTCAGATCATTAGCGTCTGATTATTGGTGTTGCATCTTGTCAATTTTTTAAAATCTTTTTTAATACAGAAGCCCTCTTCCAAGCCAGATGTCATCATCATTGGTGCTGCTACTGTAAGTCAAAGCCACACAAAATAAATGTTCGGATGAATTAAGTGTACAAATGAGCATTTTTTTTTTTTTTTTTGCCTTGCTGCTCTAACATGTTATTCAGAGTTTGTCATGCTTGTCATATTTTCACAGTGGTCCATTAAACTGCACAGCGGCAGCAGCGAGTCACTCCTTCAGTACAAAGCAAACCTCACATCTATAGCAGAACCATTGGAAAAACTAACTGAGCACAGTGAAGTCTTTTGGGTCGTACAGGGTGTGTATCAAAGGTGGAGGTTTATCGAGTGTAAAGAACGTCTCAAAGAGCAAAAGGACTATTTAATCATTGTTGTCTTGTGTGCCTTGCTTTTAGGCCCTGTGTATGAAAAGGTCTTGAGCGAGAATCGTAAGATGATCACCAACGAGCAAATTAACTTGTATAATGCAGCAGCACTCAGCGCTCTGAACAGCGGCAAGAGGAACGCCAAGGCTAGGGTGAAGTTCCTGCAGGCCTCACGGCAAGCTGCCATGGAGACCATCACCCAGTCCGAAGATGGCCTGCACCTTCCTGTGAGCGCAAGGAATGTGGTAGGTCATTAATTAATTGTTTTAAAACTCTTTCATATAGATTAGAGATGGACAGATCAGTAGTCTGGTCACCTGGGACACGCACATTACATATGCGGGCCATTATTTTTTCATTCATCAGGTTCAGTAAGCTGCAGTATATATATCTCTATTTATTTTTTTTAACCTCACTGTCTGCTTGTTTAAATGTAACATGCTCTAATTGGTTAATATATTTCTTGGTGGTACAAAGCACCTCACTGTTGTGGTATGCGCTACTCTTCTGAATCCTTCCACTTATTACAGTATGCAAGCAAACCATGGATGTGGTCTGGCTGTTGGTAGGAGCTATTTTTTACTAGGCATATGCCCACCGTCCACTTTATTAGGAACACCTGCAGATTCATGCAGTTATCTAGTCCGCCAATTGGGTGGCAGCAGCACAATGCAAAAAAATCTTGCAGATGCTGGTCAAGAGCTTCAGTTAATGTTCACATCAAACATCAGAATGAATAAAAAGTGTGATCTCTGTGACTTTGGTCCTGGCACGGATGTTGGTACCAGAAAGGCTGGGTTGAGTATTTCAGAAACTGCTGATCTCCTGGGAATTTCACACACAACAGTCTCTAGAGTTTACACAGAATGGTTCACACGATGCTTCATCATCATTCTTAGAGATGATGTTGCCCCTCCCAAGGATTCAAGTACTTGCTTATTTTCCTTACTCTGTGTTTAAAATATTGAGCTCATTATAATTTTGAGTTAAACTACATCAGTTGCCACTTTTTAACCTAGTTAGCATAACATGGTACATTTGACCACCCCTGTAGATGTAGTAGGTGTTGTTTAACTTGTTATTCTGCTCACTCTTTAGGGTGCCATGGTTCTGATGAACTCCTTATGCAACAAGATCCTGAAGCCTATCGATGGGTCATGTTGTCAGAGTGTTCCTCCACTGAGTGTGCTACAGAAACTGGCTGCTGGACTTTTCCTGGTAGCTGCTGTCTGCTTCCTGGTGTTGCATGCACTCGGCTACACCGGGCACTGGAAGAGCAAGCCTGTGTCTGATGTAGAGAGCGGAGAGGAGAAGAAACCTCCCACCGCTGCAGTTCCACTCATCATAAAGAACATGTTACAGTCCATGTGCAAGATGGGTCTCATCATGCTTTACTTCTACCTGTGTGACCGTGCAGACATCTTTATGAAGGAGCAGAAGTTCTACACACACTCCACCTTCTTCATCCCGCTCATCTATATATTTATGCTGGGGTTTTTCTACAATGAGAACACTAAAGAGGTACAAGGAATAGCAGTTTACACTAAGCATTTTTTTACTCGCCATAACTGATTCTTTTTTCCTTTTGCACATATGTGAGATGTAATCTTTATAATACGTCACACAGACACACTTTCTGTACATTGTAGGCTTATTTACAATCATAGCCTCCCTCATAACTTTATGATGTTGCAGCCAGTAATTTTAGAGTGTAATAATGATAGTAACAATAGATATTACCCCAACACGGGGAAACAGAATAAACACATGTTGTTTGCTCGCTGTCCCATTGTGTCCATGTTGCAGGTTTGTGTTTGTCCAATTTTGCTTGGTGTGTAATCCCAGCCGATCCAATATCAAGTCCGTGTTCCACTGACAGTGCTGTACATTTACACTTCAGTTTTCTTGAATAAAAATGAAGAACTCTGTTGCCCTTTTCTCACCGGTAGTGTTTAGTGTCACAAGCATTGTGGATTGGAATAAAGGTGTGAATCCGGACTGTGATCCCGTGGGACCCAACATAAAACCCACGGGGCCAGACATTTTTTTTTATTTTCATGCAGGCTGTTGTAGCCAGTCAGATATGAAGCTTGCTGGATGGAAAAAAAGGCCATGTTCATTAACATGGGAACACAATGGGTGCTTATGTGGCACTGTGTAAAGTGTTTACAGTGTTTGTTCATTCTCCTTTAGTAACTGCTTAATCCTGTTCATAATTTGTTTATATTTCCAACTCCGTGGAAAGTGGAGTTGAAGTTCTGGGACCTGTTCTTAATTCCTGTCAGTTTTACTCATTCTTCAAACTCTACTTTTTATTATGTCATGTTATGTAGCAACTCTTTCATTTTGCAGGTCAAACTGCTGAACAGAGAACAGACTGATGAATGGAAGGGCTGGATGCAGCTGGTTATACTCGTCTATCATATATCCGGAGCCAGTGCTGTAAGTTCTGATTTGAACATGCTTACACTTGCTTTACAGTATGACCACT
Organism: Pangasius sanitwongsei; assembly: GCA_037576675.1. NCBI lineage: Eukaryota > Metazoa > Chordata > Actinopteri > Siluriformes > Pangasiidae > Pangasius > Pangasius sanitwongsei. The sequence goes on along the minus strand of CM075025.1, from coordinate 8,305,636 downwards.
ATCTCATTTAGCTTACTTGTTCTCTACAGTTCATACCTGTGTACATGCATGTCCGTGTCCTGGTAGCAGCTTATCTCTTCCAGACAGGATATGGCCACTTCTCCTTCTTCTGGTTAAAAGGTGACTTTGGACTGTACAGAGTGTGCCAGGTATTTATTTCCAGCGTCCTACTACGTGTCCTATTTTCACGTGTCTGTTTACACATCTGGTCATACACAGTATGTCTCATAAATGATAAGTACAGACTAAGAGGTTTGTTTGTTCTAGGTTCTCTTTAGACTCAATTTCCTCGTGGTAGTGCTCTGCCTTGTGATGGACAGATCGTACCAGTTCTACTACTTTGTGCCTCTGGTTACCTTTTGGTTTGTGATCATCTATGCCACAATGGCCATGTGGCCACAGATTCTGCAGATGAAAGCCAATGGTAATGGTGCCTATTGGAAAAAAAAAAAATGTTGTGATCATTCTCTCTTAGTTACACACACATGACACTGTACTGTTTTTGTGTATTTCAGGCAGCAGTTTCTGGCACCTGGTACTTTTATTGAAACTGTTGGGGTTACTTCTTTTCATTTGCTTCTTTGCATACTCACAGGTGGGCTCTTACAAAGGTTAAACTAAATATCTCAGAATTGTTATTAAACTTTCTCACGTCTTTACAGCACATAGTGAACTTGCTACTTTTCTTTTTTTTTTTTTTTTAAACAGGGGTTCTTTGAGAGTATTTTCTCCGTGTGGCCTGTTTCAAAGCTCTTTGAACTGCAAGGCAGTGTCCATGAGTGGTGGTTCAGGTGGAAGCTAGATAGATTTGTAAGTAATATACCTTATGTTTTGCAATGCAATGTTTGCATACCCTTGACAAAATGAAGACCAAAAAATGCATTTTGTAACTATGCTACAGCACGGAGCATTAATGGAAAATTTATGAGAAGAGCCTAGAGTCAGAAATACAAAAATACACACTCATTATGAGACAATAAAGACAATCACATGACATCTATGTGATGCACTGGCATTACAAAACAGTTAGACTCTCCATTCTCTCGGCTCCCTTTTGTTCATTAGTTGAACATTTCTTTGTAAAAGACGAAACAAGCACATCAATTCCAATTCTTCATACAACAGATTAGCACCAGATGTACAAAAGGTGATCAGTGCAAAGTAAGCAGCATGTAAGCATGTCTTGTGTTATAAACGTTTGTAGAAAGATGTGTTTATAAATTCAGACTGCTTTTAAATGCCAGTTAAACCAAAATGTTTTATCGTTTATGCTGTTAGCGTGCCATCCTTCCGAGTGTGCTTCTCCACTTCTATTGCAGGCTGTCATCAATGGCATGCTGTTCGCCTTTATTTACCTGGTATTGCAGAAATATCAGATTCTATCAGAGGGGAAAGGCGAGCCGCTCTTCTCCTCCAGGATTTCCAACTGCTTGCTCTTTGTATCAGTGGTTTCCTTCTTAGTAAGTATACTACTAGATTCAGCTTTTACTGCCTCTCTGGATATGACTGTATCTAATTTATTTCTCCACCTTTAGACATATTCCATATGGGCGAGTAGCTGTAAAGATAAGACTAAGTGCAATGAGATGCATCCCTACATATCTGTGGTGCAGGTAATTTCCTGGAAATGGTGCTTTTTATTGAGTTGATTGCCTGCTTCTGCTAGCTGTTCACTGTGCTTTTTCCTCAACCCACAGATTCTGGCGTTTGTTCTCATCAGGAACATTCCTGGTTATGCTCGTTCTTTGTACAGCTCATTTTTTGCATGGTTTGGGAAAATCTCATTAGAGGTAAGGTGCCTGTACCATGAGCACTTATTTACAGTTTTCAAGTACTGAATTCTTTCGCATATTGTTTACTGGCCCAGTGGAGAAGGTGATAGCGAAGCGATAGAATATGTAACCATGCCTGTTGTCATGGTCACATTCTGTCATGCTTATAGGTTGACTGAAAACTGTAAAGCACTATATCCACTGTAGAGGTGCCCAGATATAAAGAATTAACAGACGCATACTAGCCAATCAAAATCAAGTATTTACAATGGACATTGAAAGTTTTCTGTGTGGGTGAGGTAAGTCACAATATGACAGGACAAGCGGAGTGAGATTCATGCGTTTGTCTGTCCTTTACTCCTGTAGCTCTTCATCTGTCAGTACCACATCTGGCTGGCGGCTGACACAAAGGGCATCCTGGTACTTATTCCCGGAATCCCCTCCCTTAACATCATCATCAGCACCTTCATCTTCGTGTGCGTCGCTCACGAGATCTCGCAGATCACCAATGACCTGGCCCAGGTGGCCATTCCTAAAGACAGTGACGCTTTGCTCAAGAGACTGCTGGTGACTGGACTGTTCATGGGACTCGTCCTCATGCTGTCTAACAGCAGCTGGGCCTGAGGCTGAAGGAGCTTAGCATACAGACACCTGAGTGAGTTGATTCATTGGAACACATCCTGATTAAAATGATGTTTTAGGAACAGACTCATTGCTGGCACAGTGCTATTCACTGAACACAACCTGAGAAGCTCGTCTCAGAGCAAAGCCCATGATGCAGTACTTCATGAAAACAGTGAACACACATTTTATACAGAATGTATGCAGTGCCTTTTGAGTTCTGCAGTACGTGTGCTCACTGGCTGACTTTTCAAACAAGACTAAATCTGACACCAACACCTGAGGGAATGGAAACAACCTCTTTTCTGTCCATGTCTGTATAGTATTTAATTATTTAAATTAAGTTTACTTTGTACAGTTGTGTATTTGTGTCGCCTTAATGTCCTGTCTGTCACTTCGTTTCTTTTCTTTTTTTTTTTTTTTTTTTAAATGTTGAGCCCATGTGGATGAAATATGAATGGGGTTTTGTGCTTCACACTTCATGCAGTACACAGTGCATCATATGCCAACAGCTTCTTTTGTCACTGGTCAGTTAATTACTGTGTAAACAACCACTATTGTTAATGTTTGTATATTTTTAATTAATGCTTTCAACAGATCTTAATCCTCGTAAATCTCAACCAGGGTATCCACGGGTCAGTAATAAGTGTAACAAAAAAAACATTCATTCATTTTTTTTTGTAGAAAATTAAGGCTTAAGAGGCATTAAAAATTTGGGAACATTTATTTATTTTTGCTAATTTAATGAATTTGAATACATAAAAGCCATCAATGGCCTTTAGAAGAACAGAACTATTTATCTGGATACTTTGTGTACTACTCTTAATTTTGACTACATCAAATATTATTATTGAAGTATGCTGTGGTTACTTCCTGGATTCTTGGTGGCTTTTACGTACTCAAACTGTAAAAAAAAAAAAAATAATAATAATAATAATAATAAATAAAATTAGCTAATTAACTGAAGTACATTCAGATGTAAGAACATGTTTCAGAAATGTGGACCATCCACAGGTACGTCACTTCTGTCTAGTAATGTTTGTCCATTTTATTTCGTTCTCTCCCCTTGCTACAGTGACCCTCCGCACTAGTAATACTGACATTTAATATACTTTAATGCATCAAGAAAGCTAGATTTTTCAAACAACTCTTTTGATATTTACCTTTTATGTAAACATAACGGTGTAATGAGTGTTTGAAAATGCATTAACAATGCCTCAGCAACATTAAAAAAGGTCTTAAAATGGAATTTTCGTATACCAAGTGAAAGGACACACGATACTTACCAGCAAAAGGGTCAATGCATGAACTACTGAAAGACTCTGTTTATCCCAAGACACTGTACATTAATGTACATCTGGAGTTGTGTGACAGTTTATTACCCTGTTATTTATTATAACATTTTTACACATATCTTTAACCAAGTGGAGTAAAGGTGCTTTGTTGTTATAATCCTGTGATTTGAATATTGATGGTGAACCAAAAAAAAAAAAAATTTAAATTAAAAAAAAAAACAGGTGAGAGGGAAAGTGCCACCGATGAAGGATTTATGAGTAGGGAAAGGCTTTAAACAGTACAGGAGCTCCATTAGACCAATCTAAGCTAAGCTTTAGTGAAGTTATGAATTTTTATAAGAAAAGTAGCAAATCATTTTTTGCTGTATGTATCTGCTTTCTACCATTTACATTTCAGTAGGCTAAAGGTAAAAAAGCTAGACATACGATCCCCTGTATTGTGAATGTAAATCTTTATTCTGTTACTGTATATTGATGCTTTAAGGAGGTTGTGTTTTACCTTTTAAAGCTACTAACAGGGAGTTTAGAAATACAGAGCTTTAATCCTTCAACTGAAAGTGGGAAAGCATTGGAGTAAATTTAGACAAGACACATGTACACATTTTCTTGTTTGTGACTATGGCAGCTGGTAAAATGTGGGTAAAGGGTATAAATCTATGCTACAAGATGGAGAGAAGTAGTTTGTTTTTCTTTTGACAAGTCTGTTGTTTTTTTTTTTTTTTTTAGCGCAATAGCAGTTTTAAGTAATCCTGCTGGTGAAAGAGTAAATCGGCTTATTTGGTTAAATTACAGCCATGTTTATCTGATCCAATTCTCCATTTGGATTTATTTATGGTGTTTGGTAACATTATTTGGGAGTCAGAAAGAAGTAACTGTAGAATAAGGGTGTATAATGTCCTTAGTTGCGTAGATAGATTTTTATTTATATTGTGCCAATACAATCCTTCATCCTCATCGAAGGGCCGCTAGCTGGATGCTAGCTACAATTATCAGACATTTGTAATTTAATTTTGTACCACAGCTTCATTTTATAGTCATAGTATTTTGCAGATCTACAAAGTCTGCACTATTTTAGCCTTTTCTTCCATTATAGGAAGACAAGATAAAAAGCAAACATCTTGTGTAAAAGTAAGCGTTTTATTTCTTGAAGTGGCGTTTAAGCCAAACTGCAGCTATAATCTGATGGATTCACTCCACTTTACAGCTATTTATCCAATTATAAATCTGTGGATTTTATTTTTTAAGACTTTGTTCAAATGTATTGCATAGTTTAGTTTGGACCGCTGTAAAAAAAAAAATAATAATAATAATAATAATAATAAGATTCATGCCATGCTGATGTAAATATAATCATTTTGTCCTGAAATGTGAAAAAGGATGTATTTTCTTTTAGAAACGCTGTTTGTTGTTTAATCATTGTCAGTGATAAAACATCTTGCTGAACATAATTTGGACTTTTTTTTTTTTTTAACCCCCCCCCCCCCCCAGCATATCCACTGGCACACATCAAATTGTAAATTGTTACACATGCTCATGATACTACAGATAGAATATTTTTTACATGGATAAGTTTATTAACTATCAAAACATCTTTAGTAAAGTAAGAAGAAAAAATCAAAAGTTACATATTCAATGAAAGTCTGTTCAAGCTTCAATGTGTCGCTTTAAATGGTCCCTTGAAGAAGACAATTACCTCAAAATACCTTCAGATATTTAAATAGTCCAGATATGGTCATGTGAGTGTAGCCATCATTAGCTCAGCTGCTGTGTGGACTACATCTCTGGTGCTGCACAGGATCACAGAGCAATAGCACATGCAGATTTGGCACAATGTGGAAACACAAATTACACAGGCACAGGAAGCTGTGAGTGATGAGAGATCTCACAAATTCAGCGCTTCAGCCACTTTCCTGTCTTCAGGAATACCATTTACCTGCAAGGAAGACACCATTTACGATCAGAAAGTTGATCAGGCAGGACACTAGCACCACTACAACACTAATTATTAGTACTTGCCTCCAGCCTTCGAAATGTTGACAAACTGTAATTATCTCCTTTGGTAGCAGTAAATGAACGAACAGAATGTTAGACAAGGAGATACTGAGACCAACTGCAGTTCATTAGTGTATACACATGGGAGAACCAAAGCACCGCTCAACTACAGACTGATGACAAAGGAAGAACCAACATGTTAGTAAGGTGTTAGGCCACTACAAGACACCAGAACAGCTTCAATGCATCTTAGCACCAAGTCTACAAATTTCTGGAACTGTACCGAGGTGATGAACACCATTGTTCCAAAAAAAAAAAAAAAAAATTTCCCCTCAGTTGTTGATTTGATGATAGTGGTGCACAGTGCTATCGAACATGCCACTACAAACTCTCCCATAGGTGTTCAAGTGGGTTGAGATCTGGTGACTGTGAAAGCCATAACATACGATTTGTATCGTTTTTACACTCAAACCATTCACTGAGGCCTTGTTCTCTGTAGATGGGGTGGAGTCATCCTGGAAGAGACCACTCCCATCAGGACAGAAATGTTTCACCATAGGATAACAGATCAGTCAGAAGAACTTCGTAGTGATTTGCAGTAACTCTTTGCGCTAAAGGAATAGGCTGACCCAAACCACACAGCATAATAAGAGCTGTTTTTTCCCCCTTTCATTTGCCGTCTGATGTGTTATTAAGCAAATATTGGCTCTCTTAATAAATTAAATTCTCCAGAGTGAATGCTTGGGGCTTCATGCATTCTTGTCATGTTATAACACAAAAACATGCACTACTAATATGGCATGAGTGCAGAAAGCCAATTAAAAAAACCTGCATAAGATTTTTTTAGTGACATTCAGAAGGAATTAATAAGTGATCCAATTAAACAGGTATTCATAACACAATGCATTTCATGTGGGATTACACCTAAAGACAGAGCTAGAAACATTGGCACCATTTCTGGATATATTTTTTCAAACATAAAAAATTTTTAGTAATACTTTTTTCTGCTAAACACTGGCTTTAGATTTGTTGCCACCTCCACAGTTAATATTTGATGAACAATCTTCAGGAGAGAAAAACAGAAAATATTCTATATCGTTGTATATCAATATATCATTGTGTATACTATTTATTTTATAATAATTTTCTTTACATGTGCCAATGATTGTGGAGCTGTCCATGTCAGTTTTGCTTGTGTGTATAGCTACAATACACTGAAGTTGATTTATACTTACCTGAAGGCTGCTGCTGTGGTATCTGCATTTGATTTTGAAGATTTCTGTGAATAGAAACAGCTTTACTAAAACTGCAGTATTAATTTAACGAGGAGTCATTCCTTATACTGAGCATTAGCTGCACAGACTTCTCTAAGGACTTTGAGGTGGATGCTTAATGTACTTGCTTGTTGACCTGAAAAATTCCAGTGGTTTCTTAACCAAATATGCTCATTTCACTGCGATTTGAATTTGAGCTGGTGCTCTTTTAAGGAAATGGTTGCTCCAAAAGTCACATCCCAAAGGCTTTAACAGGACAACAAGAAAACAACATTTGTTTTAATATATCTGTTTAAAATATACAGAACTCTAATTTGCCACAAATGTGCTACAGTTTGTAGGCTTCTAATCTTATATCTTACCCTGGACTATTTTACAACTCGTACTCATTTGGTTGTTGTGTGTAGTGATATGCTGCACAGACTCATGATCTAAAAATCACATCTAAATCTTAACTAAATCTAAATCAGCCTCCCTTTTTTCTCTCTCTTGACGTTAATAATACACAAAATGAAGCTTATTACCTAGAAACTGCAAAAAGCAGTCCTGAATACTCTAAATCTATACCTACATCCGGATACCTGTAAAGCTGCTTTGTGACAATGTCCATTGTTAAACGCGCTATGTAAATAAAATTCCATTAAATTCCGAAAAACTTAAAGTTACGGCTTTACCTCTGACTGTAACAAAGCTCCGACACTGGAGACTCCTTCCAAAAATGCTAAATTAACGTTTCCCCAAAGAAACCTTCACCATATCAACAATTACACGTTTTTTTATCTGTTTATGTGGAGAGGCTGTGTGAAAGTTGTTATTATAAAAAAAAAAAAAATGAAAACATATTAGAATGAGCATAATATAAACCTCGCAGCCAGAACTACTGTCAGAGCTGTTTTAGAAAACTTTTCATTTTTTCAACATTTTCTCACCAATCACAGTCGTGAATTCAACAGCACTGTGGTAACTATATGACTCGGGCAGTACCACAAGGGTGTTTCATTGTTAAAACCGACCACTTTGAATCTGAAAGAGCAGTTTTATGCCTTGTGCCATATCTTAGAAGTGCACACATTTAATTTTGACTTGCACTGAAATGTGCAGACAATCTGACTTTAAAAAGAAAAAATGTAATGCTCTCTTAACGCCTGCTGCAGGCAGATGAAGCAGAATGGTCTGAGAGCAGAGACAGAAATCACTGTGTGGCACTCACGTCTGGGTTTGCATGAGTGGCATGCTGGTAGTCTCGTAGTTTTCTGGGTGGATCGGCGGCACCACCTCTCCACTCACGGGGTTGAACACAGGCAGCGTGGAGAGAGGCCAGGAGATCTCCCTGTTCTTTGACATGCTGCGCAGCTCCTTTGTTGACTTCTGAATGGAGCTGTGGTGCACCAGCTGGATGCTGGGAAGATTAAGGAGCAAAACAGATCTAAGCAATTTGGGCATGCATACACAACATATAGTGTATACTCTTCATTATAACCAGAAGGAAAAAGGAAATGCTGAACTGTGTTATGTCACACCACACAACCTACAAAGCACACTCTGTACACTCTGAGGAATGAGTATTTTGTGTCATCCCAGGTCACGTAATCCGGCAAAAGCTTTATATTCAGCACATCCCACTTTCTCCCAAGTCAGCAGACTATTTCTCACTTCATCTCTTTCAAGCCCAGCTAATGTTGTGATGTGTATTTGTTAGCAGGCCAGCAGATTTGAACCTGACTCTAAGCAGCCAGATGACAACATGGCATCTTCATGAATGATGAATGGTAATGTCATGAGGGAGGACACAAGAGCATAAAACGTGGAAAGACAAATAAAAAAATAAAACAAAAAGGGATCACCTAGCTGAAGGACAACAGAGCTAGCGAGAGAGAAAGAAAAACAAAACAAAAAAAAAAAAGATAACAGAAAGACACAGGAGAAGAAACACTTACTCTGGTGTTTGCATGTTTCTTTTTCGCCTAGGAACAAAACAAAATGTCTGAATTAAATACTAATATTAATAGTTTAAAGACAACCACACAAAAGTGAATGGGAAGCAGGTTCGGGTGAGGGTCTCTTCACGCCGCAGTACCTCTGGTGATTAGTAGATGTTGGAAGGCACTCAGAACACTGACTGGCCAATGTGATATGGAGGGACAGATGATGTATCCATTGAGGTAATGATATGGTATATGGAACCTTTGTGCTTCTATCAACAACTCAACCAAAATTAACAGACCATGAAACAGGATGTTGGATGAGAATGGTTGAGAATGATGAGAAAGCTGCTTTTTTGTCCTAGTATGCCTAATTAAATTGTAGACTGAATTTAAATACTCACTCCCTAATTAACTTTTATATATGCCCTGTAAATGCAGTACACCAGGTGTAATTATGATTATTTAAACCACTGTAGAGGGACTGTTGTAAACCACTCACTGTCCTTTGGTAAAATTAACTTGAATGTGTGTGTGTGTGTTTGTGTCCTTACACTGAGAAGTGAACATAGTGCACTTACACTCCTTCCCGCCGACAGCACATTGAATAGCCCAGGATGATGAAGAGAACCAGAGCAACAGCAGACGGCACAGCCAATGTGACCAGGAAGTCAGCAAAATAGTCTTTACTTTTCAGTGATTCAGAGGGCGGATTGTAGTCACCGATGTCTGGCAGCACTCCAGTGCCCGGTTCCGGACGGCTGTTGTGCACAGGGATGACTTTAGTAATATCCACCTGAGGCAAAAAGGATGAGCAGAAGAAAGTTGGCAAACAGGACTGAAAATCTTAGGCTGTACTTTTATTGCATATTGCAGTGTTGAGAATTAAGAACTTTAGCAGTCAAAATTAATACTTGCCAACAAATACGTTGTTAAGTGGACTTGATTATATAAGCATGAGGATCAAACAGTTTTACAGATAAAATAGACATTTAAGCCGTATGTCTTCTTTTAAGATGCCCTTACCACTGGATACCCGAAATATGGACAAAAAAAGAAAATACAATAAATTGTGCAAGATTACCTTTGGCGCATTTAAATTTATTTAACAATTTGGCACTAATTTTAAAAGAAAATCACCAGTAATTAAAATTCATTTTAGTTCACCAAGGCACCTATTATCCTATACTACACCCATTAAATATTACACAAATACTTCGTGACATTCCTTCAAGCTGTGGGTGTTACTATCTACTTTTACTTAATAGCAGAGGCAAAACTGTAGTTTGCACTACCAAGTAACAAGTCACTGATGTTGCAACTGCTACTGTTACTGCTCTGGTTGAAGGGAAAATGGTTGCTCACTTGTAATCTAACAGCACACTGCTCAGGGCCAAACCATGTATTGAATTTAGGGGCTTTTTCCTGAAGTCAATGGTAGTAAGGTAGCCTGCTGGTTCTAGCTAACTGACTACTGTATAAAATAAAAAAACATTAGGTCACTTCTAATGTGTGCATTTTTATTACCCAATTTGTCTCACTCACTCTTGCCCGATATAGCGGAGTCAAAATACACAAATACTGAGAAATACAAAAACACCTACCATTAGTTCTCTTACCAAACAACTTCACAACTGACTAACGATACAAACTCCACATGGAGGATAACTTGGCTGACTACTATTCACCAGCTTCCCAGCAAATTACAGAAAAAAAATTAATGACTTTCCTGTCAAAAAGCTAAACTCTGAAATCGTTCTCCTCTTTTTAAAGAATTATATATGAATCTCCAACTTGTTCTCTCTCCAATCGGCTGCTCTTATAAGGTGACAGCTGGCTCAGCCTTGTGCCAATGCTAGAGGGAGGCAGAGAGACACCAGCGACAGATTGGCTCCTGCTACCAGAGGGAGCCAGAGAACATGATCTTAATTATAATCAATGGCAATCACCCCCAGGTGTGCCTGAGTCTATTTAAGGAGAGCTCTCCACTCACTTAGTGCTCAGTCTTGAGTCAATTCTGCTGGGGTGCAATAATTTCTGGTAATCTTGGCATTGTCTCTGGCTTCTCTAGCCAACTCTTGAGCTTCCTTAGCCCTAAGTGTAAGTACATGTATATATGGTTAAAAAAAAAAAAAAAATATATATATATATATATATAATTTCCCTTAGTTTATCATTGGGCATTTGGGTCCATCCCTGTCTCTGTGGGCTGCTCACCGGGTTGTGTTCTTGCCTTGGATCCCTAGAGACCAGAGTTCAAACCCTGCATGGAGTGACCTAGTTACAGGCTCTCATGTAATTTTGTAGACTAACGTCTTTCATGCCTGACGTTGGAGTGTAGTGACATTTTAAATATCTGAGCTGGGGTATGTGCCAGGTTTCCCACCAATTTTCGACCCGACACCTCTGATAAAGAACTGACTGTGAATTACTACAGGATTGCCAGGGCTACTCGCAGCTGCTCAATTTAGGATCTTTTCTCAGCTGACTTATTTCTCCCTCGTTGCATTTAATACTTTAGAAAATGCCTGCCACCTGTCTACATGTAGGTGTTTACTGCTAAAATCCACTGAGTGACCTGCAGGCTGAATGAGCACACTACACAAACAAGGAACCATAACTAGTTAATTAAATTATGAAACTATGAGTTGTTAGATTTAAGTCCACTTGTAATGCACAAACTAAGCATTTTCATTCATATGTTAAAATTAAGCATGTTAAACATTTTTTCTTCTTCAATAAAAACCCAAGGACATCCAGATACAGTTTGTGTAAAGGGGGTCTGTTATCCTGTAGACGTCTACATTTAACAAGAGACAATAAAAGAAGGTGCTGAAAGATAAATGCCTCACCAAAGAGATTTTGCACCAGTCGATGTGGAACTGAGCTCTGAACTTCTTGTCACAGCTGATGACTGGCTCCATCTCCTGACTGCAGCGCAGCTGGTTCTGAGGACTCTCCACCTCACGCAGGCATGATGAGAATGGCACGTCTGCTCCCACCATCACATACACACTGTGCATATTGAAAGAAAAATTCGAATGAAAATATAATACGAGGGGGAACGTTTAAATGGTCATTTCACATATTATGCAATTTCTGGCTTAAATTCCTAATTGAAATTTAATGTAGACATTTGGAATACTAGTTCTGATATTTCATTTATACATGAACCTGTATGCTTTATGAGTAACTATTTAAAGAAAAAATTGTTTCCCAAACTGACTGTTTCATGCGATCAAGCATTAACACAGTCCAATGTCATTTGTCATACACACATTATAACAAGAGAAGTAAAATTTCATTAATAAAGACTTTATATGATGAAGACAAGTAAAGAGGAAAGCAGCACCTCCTCTCTTTGCCATTATTCATTGTAATTGCTAGGTTCTGGGCAAAATGGATATGAAAATGACCCCCTCTGTCCTTGCTTTAATTTTTTTTTTAGTAAGGTTTAATGAAAAAATTTAACCTTACATCATATTGCCTGTGATGTTATTCAATATGTAAATTAAGCTTCAGTGTTTGTATAATCCTTTTGCTTAATTTAAATATGTCATGCGTTAGATGTGCTCTAGATATTACTGTGATTACAATGGATATGCTACTGTATATTGTCAGTGATTTTCACAATATTATTGTTGTACTATTTCTTTCTTTCCTTCTATAATTTCTGATCTGCTGATGAGGTATTAATATAACTTTGTCCTGCAGCTGTGTAAAGGAAGCTCACCCCTCTTTCAGGTTGTTGATAGGCAGGGGCACACGTCCACCCCGGTCTAGCGCTGAAGTGATGTTAATGGCATTGAGCCTCTCAGGCTGCCAGACGTTCTTCACAGCACCCAGGAAGTCTCCCAGTACCTCACTGGCTAGCATCTCCTCTACGTTCATGTTTTTAATGTAAAACTCGGCCTGATAGGGCAAAGGGAATTCTGACAGAAAGCGAGAGAGACACTCAGTTCACTAGATAGTCGAGGGTCATAATGGTTTTAGGGTCAGCTGGTGGAGCAGTGGTAATATGCGAGTGCGACAGAGCAGAAAGTGGGCAGATGGCTGATGACATCAACGTCGGGTTACAGCTGGACACAAACAGCTGCTCAGTCTAAAGCCACTATAAACATAAAGCTTTAAATCATGCTGAACCTGAGGGAAATCAACTGCAAGATGTCACAGGCTTTTCTATTCATCCCAGAGAAGTTTTAGATTTAGGCAAATGATAGTATACTGAAATTAATATAGGAGGAAAGATGATCTTAAAGACAAGCATTAAAATGTTGTAAGAAAATCTATGAATCTACTGTGAAAGAATGGGCTTATATAATACATTGTGTTATATAAAAGAAAATGTTATCTATAAATGTGTAAATATAACAATTTGAAGATATACGTGAACGTTTTGCAAATAGGTCACAGTATCAACTATGCATAGTATAAAAATATTTTTATAGGATCCCACCTTCTGTACCCATGATGTTAATGACCAAATTGTGCCTTGCTGTTTCGAAAGTCCGTCTGTTATAGGCAGTAATCTGTAACACATAAGGAGGAAAGTCCAGCTAAGAATGGCTTACGTACAAGGCAAAATACAGAAGATGCAGAGAAGGAATGACGCATGTTCATTTTTATAATGAACCTATTATATAATGACTAAAATGAACACAATGACATTTTTATAAATAAATTATAATAAGTTGCTTTATAATAACTTATTTCTTAGAATCCAACTACACTGCAGAATAAGGTCTATTGTGTCCCTGTTGTCACCTCGATGATGGTTGGTTTGCCCGCGTGCTCCGCAGTGGGGGAGCCGTAAAGGACTCCATCACTGTGTGGAGTTCGCTGGATGTAGCGCAGCCAGCCGGGCCGGTCTGGATAACCCTTCAGGTTGGTATTAAAGGTGATTGGGTCATTGCTGGTATCCCCTGTGAATCAATTCAGGGAAAACGGGTAAGAATCAATCTGCGATCTTCAGGCCAATACTTTATTCTTAAGGCTTGCATATTCAATTTTTTGTAAGATTGAAGTCAGTAAGACAAACCAGATGCAAGTGAATAAAATCCAAGTGAAAAAAACTACAAAGTATACAATACCTAGCTTTGGATAAGGAGGAAATTCCCCTTTAAAGTATTCCCTCTCCAGGACATGGACAAACAGCACTCCAGCTGAAGGGTAGACGTTCCGGTCCGCATGCGAGCGAGAGACGATGGTGACCACTGAGGCACACAGCAAAAGAAAAGAGGGAAGACAGAATAATTGGATCAAAAACAGACATTATGTTTCATAAATTGGTTTGGCTGCAGCTATTGTGAGCCTTGCCTCAGACAATTTCCAATGTACTTTACAAAGTGGGCTATTATACTTGACCTCACTTTATCTTTATGCAATTCAATATGTCTGCACTGCAATGACTGATTCGTACACCAAATTTGATACATAATACACTAGTTATTTTATGTAACATGTTATGAAAAAATGCTACTACAACAAATATTTTAACAAAATACATAATAATAATCATATAATGCTATTAAGGTTTGTGTGTACTCCCTACAAGCATCCAAGTGCATTATGTATTTTCCATTTTCTATTTTCATGTATCGCCCTTTCATGAGTATTAAAATAATTAGATGCAGTACCTGGACACTCGTACACCAGACAGATGAGTCTTGAGGAAAAAACTGTCCTTTTTTTTATTCTTATATGCAGCTCAAAAAGGGTTAAAAAGATTGTGCAAGTAGTGCAAATCCAGTTCATATCATCAAGGAATCGTTAGGTGCAAGAGAAGCCAGAGGTGTAAACACTCAGTTAAATCAGCACAAGGTTATTATTAATAAACAGCAAACACAAACTGATACTCATACTGTATCCTGTCAACATTTTAGGGTCTAGAAATCACATGCACCCACATCTCAGGATGAGAGTCAGTGCTGCTGTAAATGGCCATATGCACAAAACAGTTTTACTTCACATGTGTGCAAGAGTCTTTGGTAAGAACGAGAGAATCTCTGCAGTGGCAAACAAAACATGATCCTGCAGATGTTTGGCACTTAGTAAACCCTGGGAGGAACCAGACTCAAAAGGGAACCCATCCTCTTCTGGGTGACACCAGGGTCAATGGGAAAAATGTAGGATGGACTGCCAGCCACTAGAGGGCGTTAAACGCAGGTTTCTTGTAAAGCATGATATAAGTACTCACAGTGACTGCTTATACTTTACAGTACATGATGAAAAATACGGAGTGTAAGACTGGACAGTGAAGCTGACCCTCTTTCCATTTAGACTGTTGTGCATCTGAAAGTTTTCACCAATTTCTTTCTTTAAATTTAGTTGCTAACTTTTAACTTTCGCCAGATCACTCAAAGTCAAGTTACAGATCAGCAGCGTTGGGCCACATATGTAATACTGTATGTGAGTTTTTATACTAAGTTAATTTGAGAAATCGGTGAATCAGTTTAACTAAAACAATTCGTATATGTTTAATTTCTGACTATATAAAATTATATTGGCCAACATTATTGGCTGGTTTTTCATATCAGTTGGCCCCTACTGCTGCAGTCTATTGGTCAGACAGCTTTTTTTTTTTTTTTTAACCATGTCATTCAATTGTCCATCCCAAATACAGAGAGTTAACACTAAGCGCTTTCACTGGGGCAGAAACACAATCAGATGATCAGATAATTGTGCAAGCACGCAAGGCCATGTAAAGGTGATGAACACCTCCCTATTTTAATGGATCAGCCATTGCTGGTTAATGCCAAACCCTTTGCCACAGGCTAATGTGGGAGACGAACACACACACACATACACACACACACACACACAGAGTAAAAGTCCTGCCATAGAAATGACTAACTCCAGTTTATAATTTCACGGCTCGACCTTGACCAGGCCTTATATCCATTACGTGCCTGAGGAGGACATACACAGTGTATTATGGCCAGAGTCAAGCACGTCCTAGTGAAGTGCCGAGTCAGCTTCACACCAGCTTCTCTTTTCCGGTCAGGAGGAACTCATGAACTTCACTTTTTTTTCCTTCTTTTTTTCAGCAGATGGCTTATGGGAATATGCTGAGCATGTATATATTACTCTATCTGTTCAAAGTACTCTTATCGGGAAGTGAAAGTAGGCGACAGAGCTGCGTCTTTCTGCCATTATTAAACTACTGCTAGGAGCCATGAATGAATCTGCCATCCACAAGGTGAACCAACGCCTGGAAGTACTCAGGTAGAACAGAATTTCAATGGCAATGGCAACATTTGCAAGAGAGTTCTCAAATGTTAAAATCCAAAATCCATAAAGCTGCAGAAAATGATAGCATAAAAATAAGAGTTGAACATGTTGCAGATTGCTAGAAGTTACATTAATAAACTATAATTGGAGTCAAAATGCGTGAATCAAAATGCTTTAAAAGGCCCTTATGGAATGTATGTTTAAAAACAAAGACTTATATAAATACTGTTCAGTGAGTTACAGGTTTATTTGTGAAATAGGGAAACAGAAAGCAGTGTTACAATCCACACTGTGTTATAAGTGGAGTTGCCAGGTCCGGGCTACTTCTGAACTGATGTTGCAGGTTCATTATTATTCATCTGTGTGTTGGGGGTTGGGAGTTTTGCACACCTTAGATTAATTATACTTATTTTTTGAGCAAGGAATGAAACACAACAGGATATACTGTTATGAAAATAAACAATGAGGTGGTGTGATGCAGCCTGACAGAGTTACCACTCCGAAGTTGATTATTTTCCAAAAACAGTGCTTTATTCCTCTTATACCACAGCAATGTGCCAGTGATTACATTCTTATTTATTAAAGAATGACACATAATTGTATCTGTTTACAGCTATGTTTAATGTCGAACATCCGCAAAACAAGTTACTTCCTGTTACCACATACGTTACAGCAGCTATAAACAGTTATTCTCTAACAGCCTCTCTAGCCTCTAGCTTTTCCTATCTCTGGATGTTAAGACAAAAATAACAGCATGTCATGTGACAGAAATTGCTAAATGAAAAGCCATCTGCCCTGAAGACTTTCCCATGGTGGAAAACTTAGGTACAGCTTTATCTCCTACTGTTACAAACTGACACTGGAGACTCCTTCTGTAAATGTAAAATAAATAGATCATTACAGAAAGCTTCACCATAACAAATATGGCGTGTATTTATTTGTTAAATAGCACAGTCTATTATGAAGTTTAGATTATGTGGCGCATCCGCCATACAAGTCCTGGTGCAATTTATTCCTGTAGAAATAATGACATATTTGAACGAGTGCGTTAATATAAACCTGTAATATAAACTGCAGCTGTCAGAGCTGCTGTTACTCAATTCACTCAAAATTACTCAACCCTTTCTGACCAATCAGATTTGACAATTCGACAGTGCTGTGGTATAAAACTTGATTTGTGGGTACCTAAATTTTACAGGCAATGACCCCAAAATAATCACAAAAGCCACAAGAAACACCAAAACAGCTGTAGACTTCTTAGAAGTACTTAACAGTCTCTTCTCATACACCCACCTCCTGATACCGATCTTATCTTCAGCTCTGTACGTTACTGTGTAACCGTATTATGGTTCACCTCAGAAAACTGGCCTAGTCACTCTCATAATTACAGTGGAGTGCATGCGTTTCCACGTCTCATGGTTTTTGGATGGAAAAAAGGAGAATGTATGTCTATAATAAAATTCAAGTCAAAGCTGAGTATACTGCACCAAGACATGTCAAAAGAATTGAGGGTGAATATTACTAAAAATTATTACGAGAATCCAAATTATACTGAGAAAAATCAATATGAAAGCACTTTTTATTATTAGAGAATATTGAGATAACATTCAGAAAAAGTGAGGAAAACTTCAGAATTGATGTATTTTCATTATCCATATCTGAACAGGCACTATCTTAGTATTTCTGACATTTGGATAATGAAAAATAATGAAACACAAAATGTCTTGCTGGTATGAAGTACATTCAGTCCTATAAAATAAATTGGTTCTAAGGGTAACATGGGTTTGTGTAACAGCACTAAACCATTTTAGGGCCCTAATTAAAGAACTGTAATTGTAACATTATTAACATAACTATATTGTAATATTTATTACAATATAATTTGTAATAATAGTCATGATGTTGGGCGTTAAAGCAGTGTATAGAGTTTGGAATTAGAAATGCTCTTTTTGGTAATAGATTTTAAACTGACTTTGCACGCAGACCTGGCAACCCTGGTTGTAAGGCCAGAATAGCAGTGCACATCATACAGCTGAGGTTACGGAACAACACACACACACACACACACACACAGATCATCCTCACTCACCGCCCGTATGAAACACAGCCTTCCGTGTAGAGTCGACTAAAGCCTGGATTTGACTATGGCCTTCACAAGCTATGGCGTTTATTGACAAAAGCAGAATGCACAATGAAAAATGAGGGAGAATACACACACACACACACACACACACACACAGACCATTATGCAACAACATGAAGCTGAACAAATTCAGATCCAACAGAAGCAGCTGTTTTACTCACACCTGGCTACGTGAATGTAAACATCCTTAAATCACAGCACACTATCACACTATCTGTCTAACTGGTGAGCTCGCGCCGGTAAATAAAATCCGTTAGGCAGTTAGCTAGCTCCTGTTAGCTCGCTAGCCTTCACCGTGGATAAATACGGTGCTTGTTCTGCTAACGGGGGCCATTTAAATCACTACATACCTACTAACAGCCACACGAAGACGCTCAGGGGGTCCATGGTTCAGTGGTCTCCGTGCGGGTTTGCGTTACAGGTGTGAGTTTTCGGTGATGATAGCAGGGACTGAGCAGCCATCAGCATCCCTCCCGTTAGCTGAAATTCCTCCCTCCCACCTCACCGAGCCCGGCGCATTGTGGGAGCACACGAACATCTGGCGCAGCTGCTGGAAAACACACCCCGAGTTCAGACTGAAACCGAACCTAGCGGACAACGCCCAAGAGCTGGAGGATACTTATTATGTCACTTTATATCACTTATCACTTTATACATCACTTATACATCACTATACACCACATTATACATCACTTATACCACTTTATACATGACTTTATACACCACTTTATACATGACTTTATACATCACTATACACCACATTATACATCACTTATACCACTTTATACATGACTTTATACATCGCTTTATACACCACTATACGCCACTTTATACATCACTTTATACACCACTTTATACATCACTATACACCACTTTATACATCACTTATACCACATAATACATCACTTTATACACCACTTTATACAACACTTATACATCACTATACACCACTTTATACATCACTTTATACATCACTTATACCACATAATACATCACTTATACCACTTTATACATCACTTTATACATCACTATACACCACTTCATACACCACTTTATACATCACTTATGTATATATAGAGTGATGTATATGTGATGTATATCACTTATATATCACTCTATATCACTTATACTTCACTCTACATCACTTATCACATCCCGCACGGCACCACGCTCCCTCCAGTCCTCTAGCACTGCTCAACTGGTCCCACCATCTGTCAGGGTACAAGGAAGGCATGCATCGAGACTCTTCTCTGTTCTGGGAATGAACTTCCCCTAGATGTCTGAACAGCTGAGTCACTGGCAGTCTTCAAATGACGTCTAAAGACTTACCACTTCATAAAGTACTTAAATTAGCACTTAAAAAAAAATTT
This sequence comes from Pangasius sanitwongsei, assembly GCA_037576675.1. Lineage (NCBI taxonomy): Eukaryota > Metazoa > Chordata > Actinopteri > Siluriformes > Pangasiidae > Pangasius > Pangasius sanitwongsei. Next base: position 8,286,017 of record CM075025.1, on the reverse strand, counting down.
ATTGTCTGAGCGCTTGTTACTATATTACCTCCCCAGCAGAGTTTTTGGACTGATGGTATTCATAGTTTGTGACTTAGTGAGCCAGTATCAGAATATATTTATTGATAGACTTCATGGCACTTTTGTAAGTCGCTCTGGATAAGGGCGTCTGCCAAATGCCATAAATGTAAATGTAAATGCTATACATCAGAAATAACTTGTGTTGATTATTAGGTTTTAATAATTATCCACAGTTTAGTAGAAAAGCAATAAACTTTCTGCTTGGCAAAAAATAACCAAAACTTTTGCTTGTTTGTTTCCTGTAATTTCCTGTTCTATATATTTACTTATACAATGATGGTAAATAAGTGTTTAGGCACATTTTTGTTATTTAATATACTGTGCTTCCACTTCAAATTTAATACATTTTGGCCCATTCCTCTTGGCCAATCATCTTCAATTTCCTATGATGGTCCCTCTGATGGACTTACAATTTCCAAATCCTCCATAAATTTTCAGTGGGATTTAAGTCAGGATGTGTATGGCCTAGTGACGGCTAGGTCATGCAAGACCTTCTTGAGTTGTTTTGGCTGCATGTCTGAGATCATTTTCTTATAAAAACATCCATTTTCTCCCCATATTCTTGGCAGATGAGATTAAATTCTTCTCTAATATGTCCCAATACATCACTCCATTCATGTTTCCTTCAGTGACATGTAATTCCCCACTACCATTTTCAGTGAAGCATCTCCATGGGTATGGTGCTCTTAAGATCATACTCAATGCTTTCAGATTGTCCTTCAACTCTTTTCGTGTGACTTCTGGCTTCTCTCTTACAATTAGTCCTCACAATTAGTCTGACCGCACGTTGCGAAATCTTGCATGGTACGCCTGTCTGGGGACAATTAGTAGTGGTTCCATGAATTTCCACCTGCATATTATCAAACCGATTGTATTGACACGGATGTGTATATAGTCTTGGCTATGGCTTTGCAGCATTTCCATTCAAGTGTTGCTTAATAAATATTGTCCATGAGAACTTTAGGAAGCTCCATCACTTTCACCATGATTGCTACTTGTTGCCTGAAATCTTTTATAATAATACCAGATGCAATTTGCACAAGAACTTTTTGTTGTTGTTGTTCTTGCAGCATTTATATCTAGAACATAATTTATGTATATTAAATAACAAACAAAAGTGTGAGAATACTTATTTCCCCTCACTGTATGTCAGAAATAATACAATGATCTACAGTTTGGTAGAAAAGTTATAAGCTTTCTTTCTTTCTTTCCACTACTACTACTACTACTACTACTGCTAATAATAATAATAATGATAATGTGTTGTAAGCATATTAAAAAATAATGCAGTAATATAGTAGAAATAACAATAGTCACAGAAAATAGAATTATTTACATCTCAGCAAAAACCAACTGTTTATTTAATACACTGCATAATGTGCCTGCACCATAGTGGTATGGTGCTTCAGATGCACTGTTCAATACAGTATGCAATTTTGGAGGAAGCCTTAGTATTGTATAATAAAAGGATATTACTACTACTACTACTATTACTAATACAACTAATAATAATAATAATAATAATAATAGTAATAATGATAATAATAATTCAACTGAAAGTCACAATAAGAGGGAGGTCTGCTGTTTTCAGTGTAAATCTGCTCTGAAGTCCATAAAATGAGATAAGGTCTTTCAGAATATATTCAACCCCCTGCAGTGAGGCTGAGCAGACAGATGGTCAGGCAAAGTTTTCTTTGCATGCCATACTGCACAACTGGAATATACATGCATCTAATGTGATACAAGCCTGTATCACACTTCTTACTACAGATATTTAAAAAAAAAAAAAAAAAAAAAAGCCTTGGGCTCACCAGCTATTTAATTATTCTTTTTACAGCCACATTCCATATTTGTTAGATTGACTTTGTTAAGGTCAAATTCATAGTTAACACGGATTTCTGGTGATTGACAAACTCCCTAATCAGATATGGTATTTTAATCATCCATGAGTCAGTTAAATAGGGCTTTTTCCATTTCATTACACACAACTAAGTCATTAAAATATTTAGATTTTTAAATGAGCTCTTTCATTGTATGACTCATTCATTTGAATTCTATAAATCTTTATCTTCAATTAGTGGGTCTGCAGTTTTTAGTGTTTTTTGTACCTTTGCCTTAAACTCCTATAGTTTTTATAAAATTTATAAAATGTTGTATATAATTTTTTCTCACTACTTATACACTCTACTTGGCTGCTACCCCAATAACTGCTATAAGTATATATAGTATATATAGTATATCTGCTGAATGCTGTGTCATAGTATGTTATGTTTACATTTACAGAAGCTTATTATATTGTTATTCTTTTGCACTACTGTCATAACTGATTCACTTTCTTACTAGAACTGTGTACTAGTCGGCGCAGCACTGTCTCTTACTGTGCCTGTTGTCCTGTTTTGGTAGTCACTGTACTGTCTTGTGCTGTTTACACATGTTTGCATGTGCACTTTATGTAAAAATGTGTAGTCTCTTGTAGTTCTGTATTGTTTTATGTAGCACCGTGGTCCTGGAGGAACATTGTTTCGTTTCACTCTGTACTAACTAGCTGTATATGGTTGAAATTACAATAAAGCCATTTGACTTGACTTGACTTGACTAGGACCTGTCAGTGGGTCCAGCCTTACATTTCTCACTGTTAGAAATACAAACTTTCCTATTAGTTTCATAGTAGTTACTAATAATAGTCTTTAAGACACGTAAGTGAAAGATAAGCCTAATTTAGGGGGTTAATCAGCATAAGACTGTGTAATCTTAAGCAAATCATTGTATGTATGAATCTTTGGATTGAAAAATTGCATACTATACAGAAGAACTAGGGAAACTGACATATGTGTACATAGAGAAAGACAAACACACACAAAATTATTTTTAGGTTGCTAAGCAACATCCTTCTATGTTGGTGGGAGTAAGACAGAAATATGCAATACTGTACATTTATGTTCCACATCATGGGTATGTATTACCATTATGTGGAGATTTTGTGGTAAGAACTATTTTAGAGACATGTCATCTATTTTAGAGATATTATTAGCTCCATATTAAACACATTTGCAGCTGATCAGTGCAGTTAAGTTGCAATCAACAGATCTCCATCTCTTTCAGGCAAACCTGTTGGAACTCATACTGGCTGCAATCAGAACAGTCTGAGTGTTTTTGGTAGAGTCTCATTAGGGATTTTGCAACAGTGTTTTTCTTGTTTCCTCATTTTCTTTAGATGTCTATCACTTTCTGTTATAGTTCTTATTCACTATTCACTACTATTCTGTCACATGGTAATCAGCCTCACAGGCTTCAGGCAGCTTTTCAGTTCCAGCAGTTCACTGCTTTCAGATTTTTCACCTATAGACCTTACAGGATTAAATGGCCTGACCACTGTAGACAAAGTACTTTTGGGCACTTATAATGGAACTGCTAGTTTATTTTACTGCTAGCATTTAGATTGAAAGGGTGTCTGATAAAATATGGACATTCTCTTCTATTAGCTATAACAGCTACATTTGTATGAAGACTTGTGAGGGGTAAAACTGTGTTTATAGGGTATTTGCAACAGTAAAAGCTGTAGTAGCTATTAGCTTCTTCTTCATCATCTTCTCATTCATTCATCTTCAGTAAGTACTTGTTTTCAGTAAGTAAAACATCTTGGTCGGGGTGGTGGTGGATCCCGAGCCTATCCCAGAAATACTGGGTGTGGGGCAGAAATGCACCCTGAATGGGACTCCAAACCATCACAGGGCACCATGTACACACCTTCAAACCTAGGGGCAATTTAGTGTAGCCAATCCACCTACAGGCATGGTTGGGATGTTGGGATTGGAGGAAGAACCTGATTGGAGGAGAATCTGGAAGAAAGCCCATGCGGAGAGGCAAAAACATGCAAAAGCCTCACAGACCTGAGTTCAGGATCTAACTAGGGATCCTGAAGCTGTGAGGCGGCAATTCTTTACTACCTTGCCTTATTATTATTATTATTATTATTATTATTATTATTATTATTATTATTGTTGTTGTTGTTATTATTATTAGATAATTACATCCATTCACATTGTTTCCGGGCCCTAGGACCTAATTCGAATATCTAGATATGGCTTTCATTGATTTGTGGGCTTGTGGGATAAATTAAAGAATCCTCAAGTGTTCTAGATTAAATATTTTAGGTCTATATATTGTTTTACAAGGTAGCCCTAACCAATCAGCCTTCAAATCAGATGTAAATATGGCTTTTACATTGCTGCATGCCAGTATGAGAAAGGTGCTTTAATAATGCTTTGCTGAAGTAGGATATTAGCACATTTAATGAGACCCAAACGTACAAAATATAACGTATTTAGTTTCTGAACTTGCTCAATTTTTGCGCCACATTATCGTACCATAGCTGTTATGTTGTTTTTTTTCGCTTTCCACACTGCGGTTTGGCGGACACCCCCTCCTCCCCCCGCCCCCCCCTTCCCTCCACCGCAAGCCGATTATTGGAACGAACCATTTTCTTGTAAATAGGGTTGTGCACCTGTCACATGGACACTCGCTACGTCAAAAAAAATAGCCAGACACGAAAGATAGTGATACTGTATGGTTTTTATGAGGCTTCAAATTCTTTCTGTCATGCTAGAAAGCGATGTGTTACTTGAGGGGCGATAAGAAGGGTTGTTTTTATTGAAGTCCCCCCCCCTCAGTGGTGAGCGAGAATGTCCGCAACAGCACGTATTCTGCAATGGCGTTGCCTAGTGGTCTCTCTGTGTGTGTGTGTGTGTGTGTGTGTGTGTAAGAGCCCGGCTCGGGTGTCAAGGCGTTCAACGGTATGCTGAAGGTGTCGATGTCGGTAACGGAATTTAGTGGTCTAAATAAAAAAAGATGTTTAAGCATATAGTATTGTGATATAGCGGAACATCCGTTTTCGCCTGATTTCCTGAAGGAGGAGCTGCATTAGTGTTGAGTGGTAGAGCATCAGTTTTGAAACGGAACGAGAGATGGAGAGGATGTAAGTCACCCTTTTGTTTTGAACATGCTAACAGCAAGAGCAGATGAGTTCAGCAGTAGTTCCTTCTGCTTTTCGACTCGTTTTCCTGTTGGTTAAATAGGTGTGTGTTGTTATTTTGTATGGCTCATTTGTATGTATGCAAACGAGCCCAGTGTTTGTTGATGGAAAGGGTGGATGTTGGAGGCAGATGTCAGCGTCACACTGGAGCCTCCAGGACCATTTCTGCCTCTGCCAAAGTGTCGCAGTTTGCTGTCACATACATGTCTTTTGGGGGAGTTTAAAAGTGTAGATCTGATATCACTGATATATCACCACTCACTGATTTCCTGTTTACCTTCCTTGTCTTCATGATGTGCATTTCTGCATTAAGCTGGTGAGATGTTCATTTTTTTTCCATTTTGCTTTGCATCAACAGATAATGCATAGTCAGATTTTGTCCTTTCATTAGTTCAATCATTTTAAACCATATTTAAGATTTCCAAGACTCTTGCTCTTGTGTATTCTTAAGGCTTTAAACCCATTATTATGAAACTTCTTCATAAAGCCTAATGACTGGTAACAGTGAATTGGTGCTGTGTTTGTAACACTGATATGGATAAGGGCCTGATTTGTTTATAACTCACACAGCACTAAATAATAAAAAAAAAAATTCCCTGTGCGCAGTCTGCTGGCCCTCGTGGCAGAGTAATGGATAGTCTGGGGCGGTGGACAGTCACACAGCTTAAAGATCGGTGTTATTTGGCAAGAAGAGTGTCTATGTTATGGGTCTATCTTTGTCGTCTGTTATGATGTTGAATAATGTGTGATCACAGTTCATACTACTGAAGATAACTGCAAAGGCCATTTCGTTGCGAGCTCTATTTCATTAGTGTGCACTCAGTGAATTACGCTGCACCGAGTGCTTTTGTGAAAGAAAGTAGCCCTACCCTCACAGAAATGATACAGCAGTGCTATTTGCAAGGAAACATCCAAATGTACAGTATAGTTCAACAACTTCACAGTCTAATGTGCTTTCTTTTTTTTAATTCTAGGCTACAGTGATGCTATCCAACAGAATGTGATACTGAATCACAAAACTGACATTTAGTGATGCTACTACACATTTGAAAGCGAATATCTCCTCCGTCGTCAAGGCGAAGATGCTGAAGACGGAGGCTTCGGCAGAGAGGACCACCCTGAGGAGTGCCTCTCCGCACAGGAATGCCTACAGAGCAGAGTTTCAGGCTCTCAAGAAGGCCTTTGACCAGCCGAGACAGGATGGTGAGACCAAGAGCAAAGATCCAGAGCGGATCCGGCAGCCCCGGGGTCGGCAGTATGGCGCACACGTCAGCCGAATCAAGGACATGTTTATGCAGATGGGCACGGAGAACACGGGTTCTGGGAAGCCTCGAGCAAGAGACCAGACGTCTCCACAGAAACTTACCAAGCCGACCAATTTCATTAACCGGGCAGACGGCTCAGTGATCAAACTTCAGCACGGTGAGAGAACTGGCAACTCGAAGTTCTCAGAGACAAGGAAGCTCTTTGAGCAGAGCTCCAGAGATACATCCCAGTCTCCTGTGTACTCATATGGCAAAGATAAGAGGGGTTCTCATGAGCATTTGGATGATTGGAGAGGGGCACGTTCCAACAGGGGCAGCACAGACTCCTTGGACAGTCTTTGCTCACGAACAGAGGCGTCTTCGCCAACAGTCAGCCAGCTTAGTGCTGTGTTTGAGAATTTAGACCATCAAGGCTCGGGCTCCACTTTCCGCAGAGGTTATGGAGGCGGTCGCTCTCTTCATTCGCCAGATGGCTCACTGAGACACGGGGACGCCAGTGAGGATGACGGCAGCCTTCGTCAGTCTCCGTCACGAGGTGTGTGCAGGACACGTGTTGGGAGCAAGCACACTCTTCCAGTTTCATCCTCCTCAGAAGATCTCCTCAGTCCCAGTCCTTTGTCTGAGCAGGCAAAGGCTGTTGAGGAGAATAAGGTCCAGGAGAGGACAGTGGCAGAACATGGGGATGTAGGAACCAGCGAGGCTGTAGATGGAGCTAGTGAGCACAAGCAGGGTGAAGATGCTGCTGGAGTTTGCACAAACTCTGCTCAAGTCAATGACACTACAGAGTATGACAAACCACAAACGGATACATCTGACTCAGTAGACATCAAGGTTCAAAAGGATATAGAGGAGCCTAAAGATGACTCCAGCCGGATAGCAGCTCATCATATGGAGGAGCCCAATGAGGAATACTGTGGCAATGAGAGAGTTATTTACAATGCTGACGGAGATGCCTGCTACCAGGGCTGGGGAGAGAGCTGCACTGACGTGGAGGATGATTTGTATGGGGATGATGATGTTAGCTATGATCCTGGATCAGAGATCACTGAGATTCCTGGCCTTCCTGAGGAGGAAGACATTCCTCCAAAGCGAAAAATACGATTCAGCACTGCCTCAATAACGGTATGTCCATGCACGACCATGCTACATTGTTTCTTTGGTTTTACTTAATGCATACACTTGAAGAGCCTGCATTTCATGTGGGAGATATGACAATGCGATATTAATATCATGATATATTAATTTAATAACACTTAATAGCCGTTTTCTGAATATCATGGCTATTGTCAGACTTCAGATCTTTTATGACTCAATTATTACTCACTGTAAGCAGTAATCGATTGTACATTCAAGTTAGTTTTTGCAACATTTGTTTAATTTTTCCTTCTTTTCCCTTATTAATTACTATTTAAAAAAAAAACCTTTTAAATTGTAAAAGTAAATCTAGACATTTTGAAGAAAGAAATCTGGCCTGTTCCTAACTTTAACCTTTGTGACATTGCAGTTGGAGTCATGCAAATGACTAGTGTGAGGTCATGCTGATTTTTTTTTGGTGATTTGTCAGCAAAACATTGGCAAAAATAAATTTATACCGCTGCACTGTTCAATTCTCGTATCTGATTGGTCAGAAGGTGTTGATTACTTTTCTACAACAGCAGCTCTGACAGTGGCTGTAATTCAACTCACAGGTTTATATTAATACACTCATTCACATTAATGTTTCTATAGTAACAACTTCACAACACACACGCTAAGCCATTTTAACAAATGGATAAAAAACTGTGGGTATTTAACAAAGAAAACGTATAACCATTGATATGGTGAAGCTTTCTGTATAGAGATGTTTATTGAGAGTGTCAGCACTTTGTAAATGTCAGGTACGTTTTCCACCAAGGGAAAGTATTCAGGGTGGAGGACTTTGTTTAAGAGGCATAAAACACTGCTGCTGCTATTGGAAAATAATCAACTTCCTGGTGATAACAGTAACTCTGCTTTGTGTCAGGCCGCATCACACCACCCCATTGTGTTTTGTTCCGTACACATCGCCCACCCTTAGAATGTGTTCCAGGTCTTAATTACGCATAAACTGTGAATGTATAGGAAGTACAATTTTGGCCTTGGCTGAGCTCTGACTCCTCATCTTGCTTGATCAATGCAGTGTAATTTAGTTAATGAGCATGCGGTGTCTTACACTGGCATTTGGACGGCCATTCATGTCTGTTGGGAGATGTGCACAAAAACAGCTGCTGCCCTCACAGCTCATTTTGGCTCAGCCTCTCGCTGTGTTCTTCCATAGTCTCTTGTGTTCATTTCACTGTTATTTGAAATGATTCAAGTCCAATCTCTCAGGAATGGACTGTGTGTGATTTGTGTTGTTCTAATGGGAAGCACAGAGGTTTGTTCGCCTCTGATTGTGAAATTGCTGGCGGTTGAAATTTTCTAGTAACTGCAACAACACAGGAGTGAAATGCTTTTTTTTTTTTAAAAATAGTGTCTGTCTTTAATAGCCTGAAAGATAATTCTAGAAAACTTTAGTAATCAATTTATATGGTCAATTAAAATCTTATGGACCATTTGCACTTCCCCCATCAGATCAATGAACTTTGATTTAGTCATTTAAGGAGAACAGGCCATAAAGCTGCAGTTTATGGTTATTCTAGTTACACTATTGATTAGCTATGATATTTCAAGCCTCTCAGACAACATTTACAATTAGCAAGATGCTGTAGAGACAATGAAATAAGAAAAAAAAGAAACATTTCTCTGGTCAGGAGTAGTATCCTTAAAAATATCAAGTGGATGGTGAATCACATAGTCATCATATGTACAAGGATGGCAATACCTGTTGTATCTTCTCTGTTCAATGTATCATGTTCCTAAAGATCTGTAACGCGATGACGTACTATACTACTCTTCACGTGAATTTTTAGATTACCTGCATATATCAATCTTGTACTTTTCTGTAATATTACAGTGGAACCAAACTGTGACCTTATTATTATTAAAGGTAAAGACACTTGAAGCTTCTTAATTTGTCATATCATAAAATCATGGATTACAACAATCTGCAGTCAAAATGAAGATTTTTTATTTTTAATATCATGTCATGTTTTACATTTCCTACCCCCCTGATAAATGCTGGGAAATAATGTCTGTATACAGACAAAAAAGTATGATTTATGTTTTACATTGCCTTAGCAGGCTCAGTAGTTTGAATTTTAAACTGGTACTGCTCTGTTTTAACAGATCTGTTTTCCCCTACCACTGTTCACTATATTTATAGTCCTGAGGCTATTAAAACGCAATTGTCCTCTTATAAATAGAGAGTAAATAGAGAACGTCAGGCCTCTGAAAATTGGCATTGTGTTGCCTGGGTTAACATTTGACCAGGCTGAATTGTTAAATGGCCCTCAGCGTCAGTTCACCAGACAAAGAGTGCTCATTAATCATATGGAATATTAAACTCTGTCAGGTCGCACACTTGTTTTAAACGCTTCAAACAAACAATACTCTATCTCCAGTTGGACTCCAGTAAGTGGTTTGGTAAAAAAAAAAAAAAAAATGCAGCTGCTCCTATCAGACTAATTCAGCACATGACAGGCTATTTCTCCTAACAGCAATGCAAAATAAAAAATTTAAAAAAATCGTTTTGCACATTTCTCCCTCTTGTACTATTTCTTAGTGCTTTGGAAAGCAGATAAATCATTGCAACAGTTTTTAATTCGTAATTAATTTGACATTCTTTGGAGAAGCTGTAGTGGAGGCTGTCTCTAGTGGCTGTGACCAGAAACATTTCATTTCACTGAAGAGGACTAGAGCCAAGTGCAGAGAGACAGAGAGACTTCAACACATCTATCCTGTTTCTATAATACCATTGGTGCTTATAACTCATTCTCCCTGGTTATCTTTTCATGTGTTTTCGGGCAGTTTTTGGCAGTGATGCCTTGTATCGGCTCAGAAGAGCTTCAAGTCTCAGAGCTGCTTGTCCTGAGGCACCCTTATTTATCTGAGTTAATGACTGTCCTGCTCTCCTCACTGGCCTCTAACCGGCTTCTCTATAGCTTAGTCATGTAGCTTTTTAATTTACTTTCTAAATAACAATGACAACACGGCTACTGCTGGCTGGCTATATATTATAGGACAGGGATGACTTACAATATTTACTAACACTTTACGTAAGTGCTGCACAAACTCTGCATAACACTACACTGACGCTAGCAACTGGCAAAGCAACAGACGACTATGCGTTTTGTACGTGACACGGAGCTGCAATTTCAGCAACATCAACAGCAGCAATCGACAGTGTTGGGGTGACAAGCAACACTTGATTTGAGATTTTCTCAATTCTATGCAATTAGGTCTGGGGCTGTAACGTGACAAAACCAAGTGCTTGGCTTGAATGATTCCTCGGAATTAATCCTATGGTGCATGTGGTCTGGTGTTGCTTCAGTTCCTCACACTCCCAACTCCCATTTCCAATAGTTCCCATTTACTGTTTGACTTCTGATTAAATGAGTGTAGAGACATTAGAAAAATAAAGCTCAGAAGCAGGTAGCGGAGATTGTTGGTACCCCTGGTAAGTGTACGTGGCTTGTACAGTTAGCTAATCTGCTAAGCCACTGGACAGTGCATGGCCACAAGCAATAGTATCAGTCACTACACCCCCATAAGAAGCAAACTACAAGTGGCACGAACAAACATTTATAAAGGCTTATTCCGACAGCCGGCAGCTGTCATAAGGACTGCTTTTGTCAATTTTGATAAGTCTGATGTCAACCAGAATCAAATTTTTGTTGACATTTAGACAGTTTTATGACTTGAACATTATGACAGCTGACTTTGTAGCTCAGTGCACTTTTGGGTTGTCAAATAGTCAAATTATGGTAATAAAGTGACATGTCAAAGCATGTCTTTTCACCCTGAAGCTGAGCTATAACTCATTTGTCATGACATATGTCTTCTGTCAACAAAAACTCTCACTTGACCTGGATGTTATGTCAAGTAGACATCCATAGTGATGAAAGTAGTCTATATTATACCTTATGCCTATGGGAATATTCTTTTATAATTGTTTTTATGGGTTTATGTCATAAAAAGGTTATCATAAAATGCTTGTATAGGTGTATAACATTTTTTTTGTGATGTTTCCCTGAGATAGAGAAGTATTCCTGAAAATCTTTAAGGACTTCAGTATGCTTAAAAATCTTAAAAGCAGAAATGTTACTTAAGGGTCAGAGAACATGTACATGGTGCCATGATTTGGCACTGTTTAACTCTTCACTAAGTATGTGTTATACAGCAGCTTTTCATGAAGAGGCTGCGCTACAAAGGCAGTTGTCATGACATCCTAACGTACGTCAGCACAAACTGTCATAACACAGTCTACTGCCAAGAAAAATGTGTTACTTCATTCAGATGTCATGTCATCTAGACATCTGAAGTGATGAAAGTACGCTTTATGATGCCTGATGACTATAGGAATAGGCTTTTTAATAAATGTTTACGTAGGCTTATGTCAGTAGTCATAAAGTGCTTATATAGATATCATTTGGTCCTATGACTTTAAATAGATTATTACCTTTTTAATTCCAAAGCTTTTCTGTGCCTCGTGTCTGAAATGTTTTGATCTGCCAAGTCGTTAATGATATGGATTGTCTCGATCAATAAAAAAGTAAACATACTTCATTTTTAATTTTTTTTTTACTTCAGTCTTTATGGATTCATGGTTTGTCACACTGTATGATCAAATAGATACCTCAATCTTTGAATTTTTTTTTTTTTTTTTCAAAATACAATAATTGCAAATTTGTAAAGAGGTAGCTTTTTGGCTCAGCACACTGCCTTTGCTTGCAGTCACTCTCTGTTTCATCTAACAACATGATTTTATGGAAAATTCATTCTCAAAAATATCTTTCTAAAGTCCTTTCCAGATTGGATTAGTTTTACAGGGGCATGTGGGGTAATACCAGAGTATCTCTGGGATTTTAATCACATCTGAATGAGTCATGTGAATAATTTTTTATGTGCCGTGCATAGACGCGTCTGTAAAGGTTATACTGTATTTTACCTCCTAAAATGAGCAGTAGAAATAACTATATAATATATATTCCGTCCAAATTGACATGTTGGTATCAAAAATCGAAACCAGGTATTGGCCAAGTTTAAAACCCAAAAACGATAAAATACAGAGAATATAGAGAAGCAACGTTTCCAGGGGTTCCAGCCAAGCACACTACAATAAGCGCTTATAATTAAGGTCAAATATTGTATTAATATGAGGTGTATGAACTATGCATGGTAATTTTAGTGTGACAACCATGTGTGCATTTTGAAGACACCGCCATCTTTGTGATATATCGCATGCAAATCAGTCATAATTACTAAAAACGTCCTCCAGCAACATCACCTGACATACTTATGTCCGTAAATCTTATCCTTCGGCAAGAAGAGCGATTACGGGATTGGATGTTTCTGTTTTTGTTATATACAAGGACATGCCAAGAGACTTTTAGTAATAAAATTTTTCTTTCATTTTCACCACCAGGCTGTGTTTCAAATGGCTGATTAATACAGTGATACTGTGATAACCTAGTCAAAATATCATGATTATCATGCCATGAAAATTGCAAACCATGTTACCTCTACTGCAGAGGAATGGATGGAGACGAGGGAGAGGACAAGGAAAGGGCAGTGCAGTGTTTAGATCTCTTTAGCCAGGGTTTAACACCCTGTTCAGCTCGTCAGCAGCCACATTATTGAGCACATGACTTGTCACACCAGATGAACCTTAGAAAATTAGTCTCTGCTATTCAAACCCTGGCTGCAGATGATCTAATCCTCTATTTCTAGAAGACTGAGGAATGACTAGAGTCATAGACCTCAATCCTATGTTATGATTTTTAGGTTCACTTTTTGTCAGAGTGGATATATATATATATATATGAACAACACTAGCTAACATAAATCATTGTAGTTGGAATTTAGGAAGGTGAATAAATAAGAAATACGTGATTCCCCTGTTGTGATGCCAGATATCTGTTTAGATGAGGGTGTCGTAGATAACCAGGCATCCCAATCCAACCACCTAGCTCTACCAGTGATATACCAAATGAATGAATTGTGTTGTGTGTTAGGGTATGTGTGTTTTTGAGTTTCTTTATGAGTTCTCTTCTGTTTTCTGTGTTCCCTAAACAGCATTTAAAGGGTGTGACAAAATGTTGCATCAGAAAATGCTGGCTCTGGTTGTAACATCTTGATTCCTTAATCAAATTAAGTGGATCTGAAAAACTAGAGAGCAATTGAATGAGTGCTAAAATGACTCAGTAATTACACACTCTCCTCTCAGCTCCATCATTATATTACAGAAACCTGTATATGTTTCATTTGTTTATAGCTTTGCATGGCCCCTGAACAGAAATATACAGCATATCAAATATAAAACAGCTAGAGTTTTAGATTTGAATCAGAGTTTCAAGTTTGCCCCAATGTTTTTTTTTTTTTGTGTGTGTCTTTATCAGCTCATCACAGCATGATGTGTCTTTCTTACAGATTATCTCTAGTTTTTGTGCCATTTATTTCATGCATCATTGTATAAACAAAATAGATGTGTTTCCTGTGTGTTAACACCACAGGTGAAGGATGTGAAGGCAGATCTGAAGTGCTTTATTGGAATTGGTTTTGTTCTCTGAGAGAGTTTCTGTAGTGTAAATTTGTCTTGACTTAACACTTCACAGTGTGTGCAGAGCACTTGAGAAGGCAGCCTTAATTTGATTGAAAAAGTATATGCTGTAGTCTGATTCAGTGAGGCTGAACTGCTGCCTTTGTGTCTGCTAATTGTCAGTTTTGGATATAAAATGAAATTAAAAGAGCGTTGTGCATTGTAAGAAATGCACTTATGTTTCTGAAATACTCGTAATTTTTTCTTTGCAGATGAAAGGTATCTTGGACTCGCTTTATAGTATGCCTTCCGTGGGGCATGCTAACATCCTGCTATGAATACTCCATTTTTAGAAGGCTCATGAAATGTACTAGGTCTTCGTGAGTCATGGTTTTGTGCATTTGCAACAGATTTTGTCACTCAGGCTCAGAGGATGAGGCGCATGCATGCAGAGAGGCCTTTCAGAATATTTTCCATAGAAGATGTATGAGGGCACTTCCCCCAGCTTTGGATTATGAACTGATCTCTGGTCCTATAATTTGATGGAAATGTTAATCATAGCATGGCATAACAGTGATAACAATAATGATTTTATAGAGAAAGGCTTTCATTTTAAAAGTGTAGAATGTTTTCCTTCAGTGAAATATTTGTTAACTGCTGTATATATACATATGATCACTAGAATAAATGTTCATTGTGTTCGTTTAAAGGCTTAACTGTATTATGGGTTATATTTAGATGCCAAAACTGATAAACAAGGATCATGGGAAGGTTAAAGTCTTTCCACCCAAATGCAAGTTTTATTGTGTAATTAAGCTCTTGGGAGAGAAACAGATTATTGAAAACTTGTTTTAATCACATTCATTTATTCATCTTCAGTAAGCTGGTCCGAGTCATGGTGGATCTGTGCCAGTCCCGGGAACACTGGGTGCAAAGTGGGAATACACCCTGGATGAGACGCCAGTCCATTGCAGGCACACACTTTCATACCTGTGGTAGGCTTATGAGATTGTATGCAGTATACTGTCTAGCCCCCTGACTGTCTCATAGCACTGGAGGGGTAGGTTTCAGCCAGCGTGTGTGAGCAGCGTATGCAGTGCTGACTCTGAGCAAAAGAAGGGGGCGTGTCCAGACACTGGAGTGTCGTGCACTTTACGTTATTACAGCCAAAAAAAAAAAAAAAAAAAGTCTGCTGTAGGTGCTAGCCACTAACATTAGCATTTAGATTGCTTACCCATTAACAAGGTCAGTAATGCTTGCAAAACTGAAGTCAGGATTATAAAATAAACCTAACGAGTTATTAACTGTAACTATGAAATTGAAGTAAGTTGTATGAACTACGCATGCATGTGCTCTGTGGTGAGTGACGTTGCGTGGAAGGCTAGCAATGACGAGGGAAACTAAGATGCATCAGTGATGCGTTTTCAGACAGTTTTAAATTGACCAACCTGATAACCATCGGATTGGTGGAATATATCACCAAATCCTGATACTATCTTCAGTCGTCTCAAGCCTGACCTATGGGAAATTTAGTGTAGCTAATTCACCTACGTGCATGTTTGGGAGGTGAGAGGAAACCCACATGGACATGTGGAGAACATGCAGTAACCCACACAGACACTAATCTGAGTTCAGGATAGAACCAGTCACCCTGGAGCTGTGAGATGGCAACAGTACCCTCTGCGGCCCCGTGCCACCCAATCACATTTCAGTTACGGCAGTTTTAAGAACTCCATATAATAACATGCAAATGAAACGATTTTGTGCCACATTGTTGGCACCTCATGAATACCAAATAAACCCCTACATATAACGTGCATTCAGAACTACTGTTATTACAATTTGACAGTAAAGGTCTAAGCATTTCAGGCAGTCATTGCCTATTCCTGCCGTGTAGCTAGTTTCATTTAAAAAGACCTTTACTTGAAGAATTCAGGAGGACATCCTGCAGAAGTATGCGTTTTGCATAAATCTTTATTGATTGCCATAACAACTGCCCTTGGACTTCTGTTATGAGTTCTGGGTAAATGGTTTTTCTATTACACATGAGTACAGAGAAAATTACCCATATGCTACACTGGTGGTACATAGGGGTTAGGTTGAAAAATACAGGAGTACTCTTTTAATAATAATGTACAGGATTTGAAAGGAAGCAAAAGTGAACAGAACAATTTTATCAGGAATTGCAGATTGGTTTTATTTTTCCCTAAGCAAAGTCCAGGCTTGTAAGAAAGGGTTTGTAATATTTCCAGGGAGGAAGAACCTGAATAGTTTTTACATTATAATTGATTTTAGTAAACTTAGGAGGAAATTTCCCTTAATATATCCATTACATTCCAATTGCATTAAATTTCACGTTGTAATCCTGTAGCAAAGGTTTGCCTTTCTTACTATACATTATACCCGACCCCACGTGGAGTTGAATTCTTACCAATTAGTGAAACAGAAGATACCTCTGTGGTTCGTCTGGGCAGGAATGATCCTGGCTGGCTGTGTCAGGAGCGAGTGCTCCCACTTCTACCTCGAGTTCAGGCTTTTTCAGAGAGACAGGCATTGTTTTCACTCTGCTGTGAGTACAAATAAAAAAAACAAGACTCTGTTCAGGCTTGACACACTGTCCTGCATTGTTATTCGACCCTATGGCTATATGAGCAGGCTGCACACTCAGTTGTACTGAGCTCAGTTTACACAATGTGACACAAAAATAATTCACAGTCAGCATTCAAAGCTCCCTCTGTGTTCCAAATTAAATAAAACATAGGCTCCATATTCTTTAGAGAAATAGTAGAGAGCCATTTTTAAATGGCTGTATAAGCACCATGTCCAGAGGGAAGATTGTTGCAGTTCATCTTGACAGAAGGAAGAACTTTCTCTACTGCACTTAAGCAAGTCTAATACTTTCATTGTGCTTTTGCTATGGTAAATCTCACCTTCATAATGGCAGTCTGTTTCAGAAATTAATATACAGTATATCCAGAGACTGCAGACTTTATTGTTTGCTGTATGAGATGCATTGGAGTGAGACATGAAGGAAGCAGTTGTTTGTCATTTTCAGAGTTTCTTGTTTAAGCCTGCGCCCAGGGAGTCTCTCTCTCTGCGTTAGTGAAATGTTTGTAAAGGCGCTCAGTGGTACTGCCTCAAGCCCAAGATTAAAGAGTGGCAGAAAGTGTATTCCTGGGGAAATAAGTTGCAGTCAGAGTCAGCAGTTTGCTTCCAGGGGAAGAAGATAAATAAATTTGAGTTTCCCACGCCAGGCTAAACTGAAAGATTGGGTCTGTATGCAGAATATGGGCCTCCCTGATATTAATATATTCATATATTAATATTTATGCCTGCCATGGGAAGTTGCTTTTTGTAGAAGATTTCCAGAGTCACAGCTCCAGAGGTGCTCAAGGCCCGCACTACTCAGGATGTGATGAGTGTGTTTTCTTTGCAATCAATCAATCAATCAATCAGTCAGTCAGTCAGTCAGTCAGTCAATCAATCAATCAAGCAAGCAATCAAGCAGTTAAGGTTAAATGTATATCTGCTGGATATATGATTTGGGAGCTTTGCCCACTTTGATATGAAAAATGCTATTTGCTGCATCACTTAATCTGACTGTAACATGTCTGTAGAGGCAGGACACAAGTGTGTACGCTTAACATAGTATATATTTTGGGAAATCCAAGAATCACTGGGGGACAGTACATATGTAGGTACATATAACCAAATAATAATCCATATTCAGAAACAATAATACAAGTGAGAGTTGGAAAACTGGAAACAATAGACAGGGAACCAACTCTCATAACTGCTTGACACACTTGGCAAAAAGGAATGGAGACAACAGGGTGTAAATAGCTAACTAATAACTAATTAAAGGCTGAACACAGAACAGGTGCACACATTAGAGAAACAAACCAAGAGAGGGTCAAGAACAGGACTGGAACCAACACAAAGGCAGATTCCAAACCATTTCCGACACAAAATAGGATGCCTATAAAGTAGTCATAATTTCTCCAGTATTACACAAGTATTGTAAGAATAAAAAAAAAAAAAAAACTTTATTGTGCGCAACAGTGTGTCACAGTTATCAAGTACTGGGTGATTAAGCAACCCCTCTGTCTTGTAACAAGAGATTGTCTTTTACTCGGTTTGTTAATATTGCCTGGTTAACTTGCTACCATTGGCTGTTTGTGTTTTATTGTGATCCAACAGTTCTGTGTGTGTCAGTGCCACGGTATAATTTTGTTCAGTTTACAAACACACAATACACCACACAGCCAGCAAGACCTTGTTGAAAGGCTTTTTTCTGTTATGTCTGCGGCTCTGTGAAATTTGAGGGAGGGTCTTTGGTCATACTTATTTTGTGCATGACGACGTCGGGCATATCTAAGCTGACCTATCTGTTTGAAAACTCTCGCCAGTTCGAACTCTACAGCTCTGAATGTTTATTACTGTGAATTATAGTCTGACTCAGAGCAGCTCAGGAACATTGTTAGTATTTCTTCTCTCCCCTAAATCAATAATGATTTTTAAAAAAAACTTTAACAAAAGATCCTGTGCATTGTAGCTTTAAATCTGGTTAAGGTGAGATTGAATATTAGCACCATAGCTAGTATCAGTAAACTGGCTTGTGGTTTTCAATCAGTGTGCTTGTGTGCTTCAACCAGATCCTGTACAGAGGGAGGATACAGACTAATACTAACTTGAAAACCAAGACTAAAACACTGAGAGGTGTGACAGATGTAAAACACAACAAGACAAAAAAGGATAAGAAATTAATAAGGTATTGTACCATTACAAATACCATTAGAGATAATAGTGGCAAAGTATTAGCAATATAAATAGTAATAACAATCTACAACACCATCATTTGGTTTTTCTCTGTGTGTAACTTGTCATTTAAAAAAAAACACTATTTCAGGCCATGTCTCATGTCAGGGCAGTAATTCGCTAAAGATCAGTAGACCTTTTAAGATGATGTCATATTCATCTGGCGTGAGTCAGCATTGTATGGCCAAGAGGAAGTGCTTAAGAATGTTAATGTGCCAAGTGGTTAGTGCAGATGCAGTGCAAATGTCTTGCTGAAGCAGGGTATTTGGGTGTCCGCCATGGAGGTTTGGAAGAGTGTGAGGTGACACCGAAGGAGCCCAGTTTAATGTGATCAGTAATGGTTGGCCAAACTGAGGTGTCCTTCAGCGTTGGACATCAATACAGATGCACTTGCTGCCCTCCACCCCGCCCAGCTCTTTCCTCTCTTCTGCTTCTTCCATCATTCCTGCCTTGCTGTCTCTCGTTTCCCTCTCCCGCCTCCCAGTTAATCTTTGGCCTGGGCCCCAGCAATGTGGTCAAAAGGCGCCCTGGCTCAGCGCTGCGTTAGATGAATACTAATAGAGGAGAGCAGAACAGCGCTGAGTACTGGGACAGGCAAGAGGTGGAGTGAAAGGAGAGAGGCATAATGAAGAGAGTGGGAGTGAAGAGATGGATGGTGGTACTGCTACTGTATGACTTGCCCATGCAGTTTAGGGAGGATCTTTCTTGGAATAGAGAAAGAGAAAGAGAGACGGCCAAAGGCAACCGACAATATGAGATGCTCACATAACAGTTTCACACAGCATAAAATCAAATATGCAAATCAGCCATCCTGTACCCTTCAGATGGAATTAATAAAGATCGCTCTCTTATTCACATTTGTCAAGTGTCGATTTACAGCTGTATTGATGAGATTGCAGCCAATGGGAAATGACATAAAGAGGGAGTAGGAGAAAGGCATACCTTGTAACAAAGAAGAGGAATATAGAAATCCTAGATAGAAATATTATACAGTTTGCCTGAAGCTGGATTAGACTGTGTTCAGCTCAACGGCAACCAAGTTTGAAACTCCTTATGAAGAGCAGTTAGGCAGTTTTGCTTACTGAAGATAGTTGGCAATGGATTAAAGGCATGCACAGCAATGTATTTTTCTTTTAAATTCTGTAAAATGTTTCTAAAAATAAAGTCTAGTAGGCAATTCTGTGGTATACCTTTGCATGTTTATGTATAAATGGTATAGTTTGGGATTTGGGCAAAATGTACTTGAAACTCCCAGTTTGGAAACTCAGAATCCAAACAATTACATGCCACTAAAACACATACACAGGCACCTAGCACCCTAAAGGGGATGTTTTGAAGGTTCTATGTAGAATCTTACAACTGATAATTTTCTTATCAAAGGCGATGCGTTTTTCTAAGACCTGTATTCAGAGTTGGCGAATTAAGTTCAAAAGTGAATTTTGGCACATTCATATTAGTCCAGTTACCTGTGTGCAGTTTCTGCCCCAAAGGTTGCCAAATATTTCGTGAGTAGAGTTGTCGGAGAAGGGGTTTTACAATAGCATATAGATCACTGCATTTAAAACCAAGCACTTTAAGCCCAGAAAATTTCACTTTTTTCTTTGCTGTCAAATGCAATATGAGATAATATAAAGTAAGAGAAATATACAAATGAGAAGAGGGCAAAACATCAAGAACATCTAATAGGGCAAACATTAATAACACGTAACAGGAGTTTAATATATTGCAAATATATTCAGATCATTTTAATTTTATCCATTTAAAATGCGGTCATCTAAATGAGCAATGTCTCCAATTAAGATGCCATCTCCTTCGAGCTCTTTGTGACCTCTACAGGAAGAATAAGATTAATTCATTGATAATGTCATATTTACATATTTAATATTGCCCTTGATTGGCATTCAGT
This sequence comes from Pangasius sanitwongsei, assembly GCA_037576675.1. NCBI lineage: Eukaryota > Metazoa > Chordata > Actinopteri > Siluriformes > Pangasiidae > Pangasius > Pangasius sanitwongsei. The sequence goes on along the minus strand of CM075025.1, from coordinate 8,265,279 downwards.
ATTTTTCAGCGTATTTACAGCCCAAGACATGCACTTCAGGGTGAAATATTCCAGCTACAACAAATTGTTAAACAGTTATTTTTTTCCAGAAAAAAAACGAAAAATGATCGTAATTGTTTGAAAGGTTTTTTTGTTTGTTTGTTTGTTTTTTTCACCGCAAAATACTTCTTCAAAATCAAAATAAAGAGCTCTCACTGACTACACATTACGTAAAGGAGTCTTCCTCGAATCAATGCCAGGTAAAATTCAGCAGTTTCTAGAATCCACATTGCCTTACAGGTCTAAGTGATTTTTGTAGAGCCTTTGTTGCATGAATATGAAAAGTGGAAAGGTTTGTAAAGGGCTCAGCTAGGAAAGAGTGCTTCCACGAACACTCTGTTTCTATATAGAACCTTTAAGAGGTCACTCAGAAGAAAGAATCTTTAGTGTGCTAGAGGGATGCAACTCATATTGAGACTAAAAAAAAAGTCACACAAGCCGAAGGCTTTTACTTTCATACGGGTGCGAGTGAGCGGTCAGATATGAAGCTTGCTGGACAAGCAAAGCCCATGAACGTGTGGTGCTGTGTGATGCATTTACATCATAGCTTCATTCATCCTAAGTAACTGCCTGGTCAGAGTCATGATGGTTTAAATTAGGCTACTAGTTTGTTTATGTTGTGGGAAATCCCAGTGTTTTGCTGTGTTTCCTGGGGCGTAGTGGTATGGTTCATTAAAAAAGAAACTGAGGAAACTGAGAAAAAACCCCTTCCAGTTTAGATCCCACCCACTTTGGGTTTAAATTCTAGCAGATACAGATGGTGACATTGGGCTACAGCCATAGTGCGCTAGATAGAAACTTGAAAAACACAAATGTTCGTCTGTGCCACTTTGAAATGTTTGAACCGATGTGATCTAGGACCATAATGGTCATTAAATATTCAGGCATCCCACAGAAGAGCTCACACTTCATATCGGTGCCCATTATGTCTCTGGCAGACTGGTGAGCCTCCTTACAGATGCTACGTCTGGCAGCCAGACAACAATGAGGCAGAATGCCATTTTTAGTTGGACGTGGGCATTGTGGGTGTAGCCAGGCCCAGCAGAGAACAGGGAGATTTACTTAATAGTGTGTGGAATGTTCTGGTACTCCTCCACTGACAGGAGAGCCTGTCGACTCAGCGAATGCAAGAATCGCATTTGACCACGCCATTGGAGCAGTGTTTCCTCTTGGGAGCACTGCTTCATGATTCCTCATCTCCGTATCTCACACACACCTACACACATGCTCTTTCTCACTCTATCTGTCTTGTTCTTTTTTCACACTTGTGCCTTCTCTCTTTTTCTCACTCTCACTGTATTTCAAAGCTCCTTGGCATGCTATAGGACACGTGAACCCTGCATCATCCTCCATCTGTCCTGATTTCGAAAGCATTTTTTTTTTGACAGAAAGGTGAAAAGTTGTATTGTCATATACAGGAAACAATTTTTTTGCTTCAGGATTAGGGACATTTATAGCTGTTCACTGTCTTCATCCATGTGTCTGCCTTCCTACAAATATTGGTACAGCCTGTTTCAGCTCCTTCCAAACTTGGAGAGAGACTGAAGCAAATGAATGGGCTTATACACACTGGAACAGCTCCTATATTGTTCTGCAATGTGGCTGCTCAATAATGCATGCTGCTTGATCAGGCTGCATTATTGATGATGGGAAATTCACAGTGACGACGCCTCTTCTCATATCACCCATTTGCAAAGCCGCTCCTTCAATCCTTGCTCCAATTTCTTCCATTTTGAGTGCTTTCGCATCATCCATTTTTAGAACACGTCCTGCATAGGATGATTTACTTCTCTAATGAACGTACGCCACATGTCGCAGACTAATTTGTTTTCTTCACGGACAAGGTATCGGGGACACTATATCAGTTTGTCAGTTTAAATGAAGCTGGTGATTCTGGTGATAGTGACAGCTTGTCATGGTTGGCTGTTGCCTTGAAGTGAATGTGCAACACTAATGTGCTGATAGATGATAACCAAGAGCTCACCCATCATCAGCAGATGTTGGGTAATGTGTCCATTTTTGTTAGGGTCGGCAACCTATGGACCTCAGGATGCAATTATAAATTGATTTGATGTGCATCTTGATGGTGGATCTCAAATTTTGATTTCTTTATTTATATATTGTTCCAGTGTGACCATTAGCTGTTTTTAAATATAATAATGTTGTCATCCATCATGAGGCTTATTCACATCCGGGTGATGTGACATGGTTTTTGTAAAATGTGCGCAAATGAGGCAGGACACAAGTGCGGGTGCTTGGGTTGTCTTTTAGTTAGGGTCAACCAAGAAGCATCACCAAAGTCCACGCTGTGGGGCAATATACAGTTAAGCAGTAACAAACTAGAATTTATCATGATCATAATCAGTAGAACAGGTGAGAACTAAAATCATGAAATATGGCACTAGGGAAACACTGCTCAGACTTAAAGACATACAGTCAGGTCCATAAATATTGGGACATCGACACAATTCTAACATTTTTGGCTCTATACACCACCACAATG
>CM075025.1:8222762-8262637 GCA_037576675.1 Pangasius sanitwongsei | reverse complement strand
AATCCATTGTGGTGGTGTATAGAGCCAAAAATGTTAGAATTGTGTTGATGTCCCAATATTTATGGACCTGACTGTAAATGCATAAGACTAAATGACAAGACTTAGAAACACCAAGGTACAAAATCGACAAACTAATAAATAAGCTAAGACGGAACAGGTGAACACATTCAGGGAAGTATCCAGTGACAAGAAAGGTGGACGGAGACAGGACCAAAACGAAAACATAAGCACTGTCGCCGTGGGATCCGCTACAGGAAGGAGGAACCCGTCACTCTTACTATATGTTAAATTTATCATTACTATATGTTAAATCAGTACTTTTCTTACAATTATAGATTTCTTATACTGATACCAATCTACTGTAGTATTATAGTAGTAACTCCAACTTCAGATGGATGCTAAACCAATTGTTTAAATTCATCTCTTGTTCCTGATTAAATACATTTATTATCAATAAATACTGAATATAAATAAGCTTTTTCATAATGTCCCGGAAATATTTTGTTGCCAAGCAGAGCTAAGTATTGTGATCTGCACTGCCAGTCCAAAATTTCTAAGCAACCTATATTTTTACGCTTTTGTTTAATTGACTTTATTTTAAATACTCTAAAATGTGAAGCTCAAGGAAACCAAGGAATAGGCACAAGGTATTAAAAGTTAAATTATAAATTATAAATAAATGTTTATTGAATTATGAAATATTGGAAGTGACTATATTTTATTGAAACGAAGTGGTTCGATTAAAGTAATTAGACACTTTAGGCACACCACATATTTATGTCTTACAGTTAATAATTTTTTGCTGTCTATGAGTCATTAATAAAGCACTCATTTAGAGTCCCATTAGGATCTAAGAGTGAGCAGCTATTAAGTTTCACAAAGATTTAGTTGCACTTAGTTCCTTTTATAATTGCCATTTTTTATTGGTTTTGAATAATGTTAAGTATCATGAGATACAGTATTTTGACCACATTATCTGCCCTAGGCTGTAGTGTTTGCTTTTAATTATAAAAGTTTGATACTGTTGCCATTTTTCAATAAAATGTTTATGCATGAGCCTATATAAAAATCAGATTATGACACTGAAGCAGAATTTATTATTTTTCCCATCTCGTGCCTTTTATGTTAATTTTGTGTATTTTTTTTCACCCCAAGTCATCCCATACAGTACATTCATATATACAGTACTGTATAAAAGTCTTAGGCAACCTTTTTTTTGGGCATAAATTTAGTTTTAAGTGTTTATTTAATTTCTGTTGCACAGAAGAGTACGTATTATATGTCAAAGGATTAATGTGTCAGCTATAACGAACTACCTTCAGTGAAAAGAACAATGGGTTCTGTAACACATCACCGAGTGCTGATCTGAACATAATTGTGTCTGCCAAAGTCTGCAGAAAAAAATAAGGCGGATTCTTTAAAATGGTAGACTACTGGACAACTCCTAATAAAACTGCACAGCAGCGTACCTTAGAGAATTGATGCAGGTTTAAAGGGAAAGGGTAGCATTGATTTAATGTAGTTTTTGCTGTTTTTATATCTATATCTTATTTCATTTTTAAAGGCATCATTGTTTTCTGAACCTTTTCACATGTGTGTATTTAGTGGGTTAAAAAGAGTGCGTCCTGGCCCATGGTGCAACATGCAAGATAAAACATGGAACTATGTTACAGGACTACATAAAGTGAAAGACAAGAGCAATACACACATACACAAATGCAGTTTTATTATAATAACAAGTTCAGGATGTTACAGTAAAAACGCAGTACCCTAGCCAACTTCAGTTTTATTTTAATGTAAAGAGCTCATTTCTGTTAGGATGTGTTCATTAATGGCAAGCAGCCATAGTTAAAACTTTACCAGTTGCACCAAGTTTCAGTAGGTTCTTTAGGTCATAAACCTTTTCCTTTATGGATAATTGGATGGCCTCTACACTGAAATATACATAAACAGGAGGGATCATAAGAGGAAATACAAATAGGCTATGTTTATGTCCGCCAGCATAGACAGCTCTTTACTTAGCTAGTGCAAAATGTCCTAGATCAAACTGAGATTATTGGCAAGGTCATTTAATTTGAAAATGTTACTATTATGTTACATTTGTTATAATGTTCGGCATAATAAAATGCAGATTCATTTTGTGGTTCGTAGCCACCTTGTTATTTTTTTGTGGCTACGGTTTGTTATATTTGTTTCAAAGGAGCAGAACAGCATAAGTATAAGTAAATACAAACGTTTGATAATTTAAGTCATCACTTTATCCATTTTTCTGTGGTTAAAAATACCATGGCAAGCACTGACCTTGCTTGATGGAAATACACTGAGAAAGATGGCTGCTATCCATTTCCCTGCATCATGAGCATGGATGTAGTATTTCTGGTTTCTGATTGGCTGGTGATGGTGAAAATGTCATTTTGTGCCACAGAGTTTATGCACTACTTTTTTAACTTTATGCACTAATAATTATGATGTACCTTAAAATATGGTTTAGGGCCCCGTTTACACTCTTAGGATCAGCTGGTGCAACTTGCTGCAGGTGAGCAAGAAGCTGGCAGCCTCTGCTGTGGCATGAGGGCGAGGTCAGTGTGAGATGCCATGGGTGGGTGAGGTTTCTCTGCATGACGGGTCCTTCACACTCCACTGCTCAGCACCATCACTTACCCTGACAGGATGGGAAGTGACTGTGTTTCAGATGCTGAGTTTTGTTATGGGGCCAATTCAGTGAACAAATCAACAGTGACAACATTTTCCGCTTCCCCCAAGTCAGTCCAGTGCTCATAATTCCTTTTTTACCACCAGTCATTTTTAGTGTCGAACATTTAAAGCGGACCATTGCTCGCTGGAACTGAAGACATAGTATGATTGTTTTATGAGCCACTCCATAGATCTTAAAACAGCAGTACCTGCAACCCCTCAGTGATTTACTGCACCACACATGCCACACTTTTGGAGGCTGGAATAAAGACAGTCATGGTTGTGCTTTTAACTGAACTCAGTGGTGAGATGACGGTTGTTTTTCTGTCCAGGTTTTTAATACCTATTCAAACGAGGATTACGATCGCAGGAACGAGGAGGTGGATCCAGTGGCGTCCTCAGCAGAGTATGAACTGGAGAAGAGAGTGGAGAAACTGGAACTTTTCCCAGTGGAGCTGGAAAAGGGTGATTTGTTTTTTTTCCTGCAACACCGTACTGATGATTTACTGATAGAGTTAACATAGGTGGGGTTACATTTAAATTATACATATTAAAATATTTATAAATCATTGAAATCCCAGTCAGGACATTCTAGAGAATGCTACTGGGTAATGTACATAAGGCACATAATTACTCTGTTGTTGTATAAAGGTCACTGTGGGTGCTGGACTTACTTTTCGCCCTAGAAGTCTCAAATTAACTATTTACACGGTTTATGCATATGATGCATTTAAACATATTTGCCCTCCTTTACATTTATTTATTTATTTACTTATTTATTTAATATTTTCTAAAAATTCAGCAACAAGACACTCATAATAAAATTAAATAATGAAGTATTTATATGAATTATTTGCCCTCCATTTTCTTTTTTTCTTCCTAGCTGCCTTCTGTGTGTGTGTGTGTGTGTGTGTGTGTGTGTGTGTGTGTGTGTGTGTGTAAAACAGTTTGCCTCACATCATTCTTATTATGCCATTGATGTGACCTCATGATATCATGCATTGCTCTATTGATTGATATTAGATTTTAGCCTCTCATCAAATATCACAGCCAGCCACCACTGCTACATGATGATGTCTACGAATGCTCATTGTGTGTGTTTTATTTTATTTATTTACTTTTTTTCTGTTCAGATGAGGATGGTCTGGGGATCAGCATTATTGGCATGGGAGTAGGTGCAGACGCAGGCTTGGAGAAGCTGGGCATCTTTGTTAAGACTGTTATTGAAGGTGGAGCAGCAGAGAGAGATGGAAGGTAAGGACTTCGGAAAGACAAAGAGATGGATGGTAAAAAGAGCCTAGAGAGAAGTGGGGGATAAGTACGGATTCATAACCTCTGATCTGCACCACTGCACTCTTTCCCAGACATTTTTCTCAGCTTGCTTAGATTAGAAGAAAGGCTTTATGTGCAGAGCACGTAGAGAGAAAGGGAGGGCAGGCCATCTTGTAGCAGGTTACTTGCTTAGCCTGTGTAACTTTAACTGCCACCAACAGGATTAAAGCAGAGCTAAGGAGCTTGCTACGTGAGAATATTAACGGTATTGGGATCAAGTTCAACCACATGAGAACATGCATGGTATTAGTGTTGTGGGGACCTGGGAGACATCACCGTGCCAGTTTATTCCAGGAAAAAAGACACAAGTAGTACCTTTCTGTCTCTTGTTGCCTACAGTAGCTTGCTGAAATATGAGTGAAGATGCTTTCGGGAGAAGAATAGTGTGTGACTGGAAAGATTGCCCTCAGGTCTACGACTGTAGGAGGCCTGAATGTAATTTCCTCCACCCTTTATTTAGTCTCTGTCTGGCACTGTGCTGGTTTAATAGTGCAACTTTGGGCAAGATCTGCTGAGGTATCTGTAATTCCCACTCTTTCTCATAGAGCTGATGATTACTAGCTCGACATTAAGGCAAGGCTGAAGGTCGAGCTGTGTTTATGCCGCACTCATAAGGAACACATTAAGATTCTGTCTTGCAAGCACTCTGCCACCTGCCTATCTATATAACAGAGTGGATTTGCCAGCAGCTTTGTATTCAGAAGGGGCCAGTGGATCGAGACACTAGTTTATCAAACAGCAAAGACGAACAAAAGCACAGCAGTTAAACAGAAACAGAAGAGTTTATATAAAATGTTTGTGGCAGTGGAGAGGCTTAATTTCCAGCTATTTACAATGAGATTGTCATCCTGTCCTAACACCTCCATGCTATAATAGTAAAGTCATGTCAAAAGAAAATACTGTACTATTTACTATTACTATTGACTCTGCCTTTTGAGTCCTTGGATTGTTCTCTGTGGTTATGTCTCTGACAGCTACAGTACTGTGCAAGAGTTTTAGGCACATGCAAAGATATGTTGTAAAATATTTATACATAAAAAATACTGTAAAGAGCACTAAACAGTAATAAACTAAACAAAGTTGATATTTGGTGTGACAGCCCTTTGCTTTAAAAAAAAAAAATCAGTATTCTCAGGTATAATTTGTGCAGTTTTATAAGGAAATTAGCTGGTAATGTTCACTGAACATCTTGGAGAATTTGCCACTGTTCTTCTGGAGACTGTCTGACTCATTTTTCTTTTTTCTTTTTTTAAAAAATTATTATTATTTTTTTGCAGGCAAAACCCAGCAGCCTTCTTTTTTTTTTTTGTCTGAAAAAGTGTTATGCAATTTTTCTATAACATTATTTTTTGGAAAAGTAGTGTGGAACTATAAAATGTTTTGTGCTGAATCAATACCACAGAAGTCATAAAACAGACATCTATAACAAAATTTGTATAAAAATAGGGTGCCTAAGACTTTTGCACAGTGCTATACAAGGATGGATTCATGTACAAAAATTATCATCATCATCATCATCATCATCATCATCATCATCTGTTCTCTCATAATGTACTCCAGCCTGAGATTTTGGTACATTTTATTTAGTGTGAAAGTTTTTTTTTTTTTTTTTTGCCTCTCACTTGTTATAAACTTATAAAGCATATACCAAGTTTATGCACTTGCATCTTACACATAACCGCAAGTTACATTCATGTTCAATAATTCAGTTTTCAGATATTCAACCAGTCAAATTTAGGTTGTTCAAATTTCATGGAATTTAAATTTCATTTCAATTAAAATCTTTTTCTCTTTATTGCTTCCATATGTGTACAAGAGAAGGGATGTATAAAATTGTATGGTCAGTCTGCGGAACAAACCTGTGATGATAACAATGGATACAGACTTGAATATTTGGGCCAAGTATATAAACATGTTTTTGAACCTCCTCTCCTGCTTTCCTGTTCTCCAGGATTAAGGTGAATGATCAGATTGTGGAAGTTGATGGCACCAGTCTTGTGGGTGTGACGCAGAGCTTCGCTGCCTCTGTGTTGAGAAACACGCAAGGTGTGGTCAGGTAAGACTCCCAAGTAATCCCAAAAAATATTATATAAAAGTATTTGGGATTATTTATATTATACAAATATAAAATATGTATGTACTGTTAGGGTGTGCCAATTTTGTAAAGGTGCGCATATACAATATGGGGGTGCTAAAAACATGTATTTTGATATGAGAAACTCATTTCTGGCTTGGTAAATCATTACTTGATAATAATAAATATTTTCAAATTTTAGCCCAGTATTTTATTGACGCCTGTATTTGTTTTCAAAGGAATATCTTTAATGAAATTAGAACTTACGCTCTATTGTTTGCCTTTAAGTGAATTTTGAAGAACATTTTATTATATTGGATATTTTTATTCATTAATTTATTGATGACTTGATTAAACTTGTGGTTTAACATTGCTCTAACATTGCATGTTTTGGGGAATAAATGTTAAATTATTGAAAACTTGTTTTTTCACCCATCATATAGTGCACAAAATGTTAACATTTACCAAGCTAAAGGCAGTCCAATTTTCAAAATCAAAAGTTGTTCTGGTATTTGTATACCAAATAACATGTTTTTACTACCCCTCATCACTCCAAAACTGACATGCCCTGATGCACTGTATATATTAAATATTATAGGATAAATGGGATATTGTAGTTTAAACCATGTGTACACTCACACACTTCTGAAATGCCTTCTCATTACTAGTGGCTTGTCCTTTTATGCTAATGTAGAAACATTACTGCAGAATTTCAGCTGCTATTTTCTGCTTCTTCTGTGTGTGAGAAACACAAAGGCCGCAGTTCCCATTAGTGTACCGAGACGCCTTCAGACACGGAACAGAGTGGCTCTTTGTGTTAGTGAAGCAAGATTTCACTGAAAGCAAACACACTCTTCATAAACACCAGGACAGCACAGCATGACAGAGATTATTTTTACACCAAAATCATCTGTGCCGTGTCCCCCCTGCTTTCTCTTTAATCACCTCTCCTCCTAAGCTTCTGCAATTATCACGTGTATGACAAAGATTAACAGCAGAGTGTGTTCTTTAGAATAAATGTTGATGTTGCAGTTAGGAAATACATACTTATTGAAATAGTTGGGATAAAGATTCATCAGTGATTTGTGCAACACCTCAGAAATGCTTAGCTCTGTTTTGAGTTAAGGTGAGCCGAAGCTGTTTGTTCAGCAAATATTAATAGCTGTATAAGGAGGTCATTGGTCAGACTTTCTATAAAGGTCATATCTATATTAACCTATCAATACAGCATTACACACAGTGTTATTATTACTTAGGAAAATGCATTGCACTTTACGTCTACTGTATGTTTATTATCTATTATGTTTTTTTATTATGAATTGTTAACCTAATGATAATGTTAACATGAATTGTTAACATTTTATTATTATTATGAATTATGAATTGTTAACATAATGATAATGGATTATGAACACTACTGCATTATCACTACTGTCAAAGAAACTCCCAGTTTGCTTAGTGCATTTTATTTAGTCTTAGACACACAGACTCAACTTTTTTAAACTAATAACCGAATTTACAGTATATAAAAAATTTGTTTTTAAGACAAATATAAATAGTGAGGTTAATGCCCAGGATACATGAACGGAACATCAGAAACACTGTTAGGAATTTAAAATACAAAATAGAGTTGATTTGTTTAACACTTTTCTTAGTCACTTTATAATTCTATATATGTTATTATCATGGTGTTAAATGAAGACTTTTCAGTACAGGCTGTTATGGGAAAATAAAGAATGGCAGGGTGGTGTGATACATTACCACCCTGGAGTTGATTGTACAGGGTATTCGATAAGTCAGGAACCAATGGGAATATGTTGAAAGAGTATGCCGATCCGAATAGGTTGAGCAAAAAAATGAAACACCCAAAGTGTTTCATTATGCTTGCATCGCACTAGCATGCTATTTATTTGTTAAAGAACTACACATCATGCTTTTGTTAATAGGCAATGTTTTGGAAAGTTCACTTCTGTCTTGAAGTTAACAAGGTAAATAATGTCACTAGTCCTGAGAAACTGCAAAGCGCTTTGCTCTGAAGACTTTCCTGTGGTGGAAAACTTAAAGAAACAGCTTTACCTCAAAGCACTGTTGTGAAGTCTCCTTCCATAAATGTTAAATAAACATTCTCCTTAGTGAAATATTCGCCATATCAAGGATTGTACATTTTTACTTTGTTTAATAACTTTTTTTTATTCATTTGTTGTTAGACTTAAATTATGTGAGCATCTGCTTTACAGGTCCTTGTGAATTAGCAGTTACTGTAGAAACAATCATGTATTAAAACCAGCTCTTTAATATAACCTTGTGATTTACCTTTCAGCTGGCACTACTGTTAGAGCTGCTGTTATAGAAAATTAATCAACACCTTCTGACCAATCAGAATGGAGTTGTTTAATGATTCATAATGCCTAATAACCACTGGTAAAAAGTCAGTGCTTTAACTATAGTAATAGTATAATGCCATAATAAACATTTTATAATATGTTATGAATGTGTTCATAGATTATTATAGATATGTCCTTCATAGAAAGTATTACCAGCTCTCTTCTTCAAGATCTTTCTATTATACATGCCTGTTCTTTTTTTTCTCCCTTTTTCTCTGATTTGCTCTCTCCTTCAGGAATTCCCCTTCTCGTATTGAGTGTGTCGCCTTGTGGCCCAGATTCTCCTGCCGTTCTATATTTAACCTAGAAATTAATCCAGGTCTCAAACCACATCTACTTAAATGGTCACTGAATCTGACCGGACAGATGTATTAAAACTGACTCTAAGAATGATTCATTGAGTTGGGAGTCAATGAGGTTTTTGTGAGCAGTTTGGCAGAAGAGGTAAAATGGCTCGGCTGTCACCCCAGTAAGCACGCTACATCTGACGACCTGTGTGTGTGTGTGTGAGCACTGGCACCCAGGCCTGTTTCCAGGTCAGCTCCGCTGTAGAGCCACAGGAGCAGTGAGCAGCCCTGAGGATTTGCTCGGCTGATATTTCAGATGTACCCCAGGGCTGGGTGCAGGTACAGAACGATAAGGAGGTCCTTTTCCTGCTTTAGATTCACACACTGCCAGGAGATCACTTGGTACTTTGGGGACATGAGTACAGATAATATTCTTAGAAGCTTGTCTCTTTTTATATTTGAAGTCTGTAGCAGAAAGTTTAATATAGGTTGCAGAATATATGTGAGATTTGACATGCGGCATTACAGTATTTTTGATTGAAGACACCTGCAGGCCTACCAACCCTTTATGAAGTTTGTGGAGGAGCATTTTAACATCAGAGTATGCTAGAACAAGTGATCGCTCAAAAATACTCGTGAAAAATGACAGATGAGCCAGTTGACATATGATTTCTTTTGGTCATTGAACAGAAGAGAAAAAGACTGGAGAGTCTGACCGAAAAAAGATGACGAAATAGCCCTACAGGGAAGTGTCAAATTCAAAACTTTTTTGAATAATTTTAAATAATTTTAATAGTGATAAGTGAACAGTGATTAAAACTGCAGTTCGCTTCTTTTGTTCTGCTGTGTCGGACACAGCTCGTACGTGTTCAAACAGTTTGAGCAGCAGATCAACAGAGAAAAATGTTGTAGAAGCATTTCACAGTTTCACAGTTGAGTGACATTAGAAAGGAGATAAAAAAAGGATTATATAAAAAATATACCATTATGTTTTTACATAACTACATCCATTATTGTTACTTAATGGCTTTTCAGGGTTTGCAGATGTGCACCGGTAAACATATATATATATATATATATATATAGTTTATTTTATGTATAATACTCATAACGTACCATATCGTGTATATATATATAAGTAAATAAATGAATAAGAACATTTAACGTCAACACAGGAGAAGAATGGGCTGCTACTGAGACCAAGAGTGCATTTCTGTGGCTTGACTGTGCTTGACATTTTGTGCCAGCAGCAATAATCACCTTTAAATGCCCTGTTGAATTACTCTCATGATTAGTTCCTTACTGTTAGCTACTGAAATCTGTTTGGAACATATCGATTTCAAAATGTTGGTCATTTCAGTTGAGTGATTTCTGAATTGGTTTTCCCATCCTTTTCTGATGGCTGGTGTAAGTAGGATGGGACTGAGTATATGACATCAGGTAACCTCATGAAGTGAATTGAAGTGACATGTGGCCAATTATGGTGACCCATACTCGGAATTTGTGCATTTAACCCATCCAAGTGCGCACACACACAGTAGTGAACACACACACACCACGAACACACACCCAGAGCAGTGGGCAGCCTTTTTTGCTGCGGCGCCCGGTTGGGGGTCCGGTGCCTTGCTCAAGGGTCTCACCTCAGTTGTGGTACTGAGGGTGGAAGAGAGCACTGGTCATTCACTCCCCCCACCTACAATCCCTGAGACTCGAACCCGCGACCTTCAGGTTCACCTTCGGGTTACAATTCCGACTCGCTATCCATTAGGCCACGACTGCCCCGTACCCATGTACTCACGACTCATGTACTGTGACCAAAGCCGCATCTAGCTAACATAGCTAACATCTGATTAATTAGTCTGTACCCACTGCAGATCTGTCTGTATTACAGTGTCCAGTTAAATGCAAGCATAGTAATGCTCATTTACATCATTTAAAGAGAGAATCTAAGAGTCACAAGACTGTCGACTTGTCTAAAAACAAAACCACTGGAGAGCTGATGGGAGTTTAGCAGATTAAGGATTAAGCTACCCTTTGCTAGTTTATCACCAATTCCCATTTTAAAGCAGTGATGACAGAGGATATAGGGATAACTCCTGTTGAATAGAATCCACATGGATGCTCTGTTTTCTAATTCATTCTATTGTTTTTAATAGCAGTGGACCGTTTAAGCATTAAACCACATTCTGTAGACACACACACACACACACAGCAGAAAAGCATCCCCACAACACAACAGCAATAATAATCCTAGCCTGCTAATTGGCTGTTTTATCTTTGTGCAGGTTTGTGATTGGCCGAGAGCGTCCAGGGCAGGAGAGTGAGGTAGCTCAGCTGATCAGTCAGACGCTGGAGCAGGAGAGGCGTCAGAGAGAGATGATGGAGCAGCAGTATGCACAGTATGATGCTGATGATGATGAGGTAAGCCTTAGAGCAGCACATCTGTCCCCTACGACTGGTCTGTGCAAGCCATAGCCTGCCTGAACCCTGAACAACCCTGACAAGGACTTGATGCCGGTTCATAACGTAATGTTTTTCATTCACACTGGGTTTTTTTTTTTTTTAAATTATCCACACTTAAATGCAGAGGTTGGAAAATGCCTGTAATGAGTGTGTGCAGATTACCTAAGCCAGGAAGTTTATATCATTTACACAGTTTTACATAAATAAATATGTGTAAAAACTATCCGATGTCGTTGTGGCTGAATTCTAACAAACAGCCAAAAGAGATGAAAAGTCTAGGTTTTGACCAAAATTGGCATCTCTACTTTAAGAAACCAATATATTTCACCAACATGTGAAAATGTTTTTATTTACTTTTTAACATTTATCTTGCAAAATAAAAGCTTGAATGCTTCTGCACCACAGTCAGAATGAAATCTTTTAATACACTTTTGTCTGTTTTCACTTTTGGGGATAACCAGACTTTAATATGTTTGGCTTTAACTACATGCAAAGATACATGCAAAAGAGAAACATAGGAAACTATATCTTTCCCAGGCTGTGACACATAAAGTGAAAGAAGACTGTTTGTACAGCAGGTCTGTCATACAGCAGCGAATACAAAGTACTCTATCCTGAATGCAGGAATTTATGTTTATGTTTATACTGTACATAGATTAGTTCAGCTGTAAAAGAGTTGGAGTTTTGGATGTGTTGGAGCTGGATCACATGACAGTGTGACGGATTGGCATTTTCAAATATCTCAGGTTTCCCCATTCACTCTAACTAAACTTTTTTTTTTTTTTTTTTTTTTTTTTTTAAAGATGTGTTTTCTGTGGTCAAAATGTCATTTTAGTGTGGACAGAAAGCCAAAACAGAGTAAAATGTATTATATGTAGTTTAAAATCTGCATGTTTACAAGGCCTTTAAGTCGACAAAAGTCCAAATCTGGTAAAAGCAACCTGGAAAAAGCGTTGTATAAGCGATTAAACTAGATACATCATGACAAAAGCTTTACTAACAAGCCTAGGTCTTATCAAAGCATGTTAGAAAGTGTGATACCAGTTATAGTATGTTAAAAGATTTTTTTTATTATTGTAATGTGTATAGAGGTGTGTTTCTTTCTTTGAGTATGTGCTCTCGCCATAATGTTTAATTTAATAGACTTTACTTTCACTGGATCTGGTGTAAGTGCTTTTCTTTCATCTTAGAGTAAAGAGACTGAGCTTGTTTTCCTGCCTGTCAGCACCCTCTTTTCTAGGAGGATTTGTTTCCATGCATTAGACTGAAGCACATTTCCATAATATGTGATGTGTTGCCATGGCACTAAGGTTCTATATTAGAGCTCTGATGATTGACTGGAGGGAAGGCTGAATCATCAGCCGTGAAGCTGGGATACAGTCATCAGCCAAGATGCTGGGATAATTACATTTATAAGCTACACGCAGTAAATTTCACCTTATGATTTGAAGGGATAGGGACAGTTTAGCATAATAGCCAGTGGTTATTGCATTAGAGGTTATAATGTGGGAATAACTTTTTTTAAAGCTGCTGTAAGCGATGTTTGCAATCTTGCTAGCAATCCCCTTGCAGTACCATGCCCTCCATCAAAAACTTTCAAGAAATGATACTCGCACAGGGTCCATAAAGTGTCTGTGTGGGGCATGCCTTTGTTCCTTGCAAACGTAGCAATGCCTACACAGATAAACTCTGTAACATTACCTCCTCGTGCAGTTTCTTGGTTGGATCAAATTAAGCTACATCATAGTAAAATAGCTTCTATAAACAGCATCTATAAACATCTGAGTGTTTCTTTTTGTTGTATACATTATGATGTCACAGCTTTTGGGTAACAAGCAAAATAGTTCATTTGCAGGAGCAAATTATGTCAGGAATTAAAGTCATTTTTTCAGTGTGTACATCATGTAGACGTGCACGTATTTGTAATTTGGCGCGGGCTGTGTGAAAGCTGTTGCGTTGCATGGCTGTTTAATTAAAAGACATAAATTTTACTACAACCAATTCTAATCAATCACAGGCTACTCTGTGGCAGCCTAAAGGTGTGCCATTTTGTAAATTGACTAAAGTGTGATGTCTGCATTTTTTTCCAATATGTTAAAAATGAACCGACAAAAAAGTGAAACAGATAATAGTTTTTTAATGTGTGGTGCTCACTTGTCCAGCAGCAATTCAGTGGTTGAAGTATGGAAATATTTCTGCAACCAGTTGTTTTAAAGCTCTTAAATGAGCTCATTCACCATCGGATGGCTCCAATATTGACATTTTTCATCTTCCTTCTAACATTAAAACAGCTGAAAGATTCTCTTCAGAATTCTCTTCAGAACTATGACTTTCAGTGTTCAGGGCTCTGTGAATTATTATTCTTTTACAACAAATAACAATGGTTTTTTTTTTTTTTGGATGTTGGCCACCCTCACACCAATTTATTGCCACCAACCTCTGTTTTGTTGTGCACAGGCTTTGAATTGGGTTTTATCATACAGACATGCTCTAGTAACAATCCCTAATATTACTTATACTTGTTTTATTCCTCTTATACCACAATAATTTGCCAAAACGATTTTTTTTTTACTTATTAAAGAAGACACGTTGTACAACAGCTCTCTAGTCAGTGCAGTCTATATCTAATACAGTACATGTTCACAAGCAGGAAGGCCTGCCTCTTTCCAGAAAATTTTCCTCCTAAATGGTTACTTACAACTGTACCAGGGTTATATTTGTAGTATAGAACCCACAACAACCACAGCATCGGTTATAGCACCTTTAATGTACCACTGCTTGTTAAAGGATCATCTTTTTTGCCTTTTGTCTATATCTTTCACCTGGGAAAGTGAATGTAGTGTATCTTTAAAACTTATTTAAGCTACATAAAATTACCTCAAATAAGTTTTAAAGGTATACTACATTAATGTTTTTGGTGACATATACTGTACCTAGTAATGGTACACAAGCATTATGGTACCACCCCAGTGACAAATAATGGTACACTTTAGTTCTAATAGTGCTGTATTTGTCTGTGGAGATGTCCACTGGTATTTATATACTGGCTGTGTAATGTATTTTGGTAGAAATGGTTAACATCCATTTTTCTTTTATCAGTGTAACATGTTAAAATATCAGCCTGTCATGTTCAATATTTAAAGCCATGGATTTTCAGAACATTATCATTGCAATGTTCTGTCCTTATATAATAACTGCAATGATTTGTAGTTGGATTGCAGACTGGGATAAGTGCTTAGTGCAGCTTTTTGAGAGGCAGAGCAGGGTTTTGTAATGGTGGGGGTTTGATCTGTGCCCCGTCTCATCCCACTGGCCCACTGCAAGGGCAAGTGTGAGTGAAGAAGAGTATGTTTGCTTGTCTGTATGTGTGCATTAAGGTTGCACTTTGGGCATTACGAAAAAGCGTCAGTACACAAATGAGGGTTTATGAGAGTGCTGCTGAGAAAGTGCAAGTCGCGTTGTGGCATGTGTGTCTTATTTTTGCGAATTAAAGAAGTAACAACTCCTGACTACGTAGTAAAACCAGAAAAAAACAGGGGTAACACTATTGCTGTTGGGATTAGCGAGATAGTCACAACAACGTAAAATTCTTTTAATAAAGGTTACTGTACATGATTCTTTTTTTTTTTTTTTAATAAAAGGGTGAAATCATTACTTTGTGGTTACTGAGGGTTGGAGGGTTGGTTAGATGTAGACATACCATTAATTAGCTGCATCAATATAATGGAAGGTCCTCACACGGATAGTAAGACAAACAGTGGAAGCCATCAACGACTGGTTCATATCAGGTGAGGGAACGTCCCTGAGTGTTTCCCCGAGCGCACAAATCGTCTTTCAGCTTTCGAAGACAGGTGCTTTGAAGTAATCGAGTGTGAGTAGGCTGTGTTACGCACTGACTAATTGAATGTGACACTACATAATGAACTTGCCCTCCTGAGCAGGTCAGTGAGGGAGGAGACTGTTACTCTGTTCTCTCTTCTACACGCATGTGTTTACTGTTAACGTACATTGTCCCGTTTCATGTGTGCGCGTGAGAGAAAGTAAAAAATTGGAGGTACAATCTGGTTCTGGTTACAGCTGCAGAGCCAGATTACAGGCTGTCCACTACCATAATCCATAACGCTAGTCTGTTTCTCAGTTCCTTCAGTAAAGCATAAGCTGTTGTTACTGGTTCCAACAGGGTATTAGGAGGAATGACTGATTTAATTAATTAGCAAAATTAACACTCAGGGGCTTTATGACCAAGTTGCTCAGATACACTTAAAAACTCCCTCAGG
Source organism: Pangasius sanitwongsei (assembly GCA_037576675.1). Taxonomy (NCBI): domain Eukaryota; kingdom Metazoa; phylum Chordata; class Actinopteri; order Siluriformes; family Pangasiidae; genus Pangasius; species Pangasius sanitwongsei. The sequence continues at coordinate 8,247,126 of CM075025.1, read as the reverse complement.
TGCCATCCATTAATTAGCACTTGTGATATCTACCTGTGTCAGTGAACTTCTTCTCGTATGCTTGTCTCAGACGGGAGAGTACGCCACAGATGAGGACGAGAATGTGGGACCTGGAAGGACAGAGAAAGACGTGACCATTGAGGTTTTCGACTTGCCTGAAAACGAAGACCTCATCTCACCATCGGAGCTGGACGCCACCAAACTCTACCAGAAATTCCGAGAGGTAGGCAACAAGCTTCAAGTGCACTTCATTTGGAGTAGACTAGCAAGAGGGAATTCTTGAAGAGTAGGGATGCATCGATACAATTATTTTCCAAGGTGCAAGGACAAGTACGAATATGTTTTTTGGTACTTTTTTTTACTTTTTTGGTACATTTTTTAGGTCATTACCAATACCGATACCAGAATGAGTAACTTGCTAACCTACTTAGTGTTAATCAAACAGGGACATCATGGAACATTTTATTTAGCTCTATTTATGTTTGCCCGGTTGGAATAGTGGCCATGAACAGCGCATACATTCAGTTGATTATAAATGAAGTGCATTAACTACACCAGTTACATTGAGTTGAGTGTTTCGATATGGAAAAGCACTTCTGAACAGCTGTAAGCAAAATACGTTCCATCCCCAGATAGTGGCTGAGCTTCAAGAGCAACATACTGTGTAGAAGCTGTTATTTTCACTCACATAGCTTTGTCTGTAGACAATTCTTTCTCACCCAGCCAGCGTTTGCAGCATTGGTTGCTGTCATGTGCTGCTACCCATGAACTCCTTGTGCTGAGTTTTATGTTTGAGCTGTTTTATCACATTACCTGTACTGTAAGAAGATGCTGCAGTTCCTCCTCCTACATCCTATTTTCACAGAGCACAGTTTGCAGTCTGCTTTGCTTTGATTGCCATTATTAATCGTGAAACGCGTCCAGATCGGTCATTTCTCTTCATTAGTGCAGCAGCATACACTAGGCTTACATCACATACTATCATGTGGTTGGATTGGAGCATTTAGTATTACAAGTATGAGTAAAGGAGGCTGATATCTAATACCAGTATTGTTATCTATGCATTGCTAAAGAAGAGTCTGTGTTTTATTTGACCGTACAAATACAGTTTGTGAAGTGATGCGAAAGAAACTGTACTGAAACTTCATTTATATGCAGTAAACCTGTGTTTTAGTGTTCGCTGTATTCAGAGATCTGTTCTGTTCAAGTGATTTTCACACAAAATTGTACTCGCACCCAGTCATCTGTGCTACACTTCTTACAGTTCAGTAAATGTGCTACCTTATACATGAAATTAAGTTAAAAATCCCAGTATCCCAGTGAGCCTTCTCTCGCCTTCACTGTGTTTTTTTTTTTCTTCTTCATTGCGTTTCTCTCCCACTCTTATACTTCTGTGTATCCTGAATGTGAGATAGTGGGAGGGAGAGTGTGCAGGGTTGCAGAGGACATCTCCCTCTGTCCTAAACATTAAATCATCTTCACTCTCTTCCTCTCTCTCTCTCTCTCTCCTTTGCTCTCTTTCTGTCCACAGCTACAGATCAAGCACAGTGTCACTGAGGCTGAGATCCAGAAACTCAAGAGCAAGGTAGGAACTTGGGTTTTCCATACAATATACCTGCATTCAGCATTTGTTTCTAGAAAGCTTGAGATATTTTCTAAGAATCATGTGTTCATAAATGCACTGTAGACACTAATGCTATAATGCACTTTTACGGTACTGTTGAATGATTTTCTATAACAGCAGCTCTGATTGCAGTTCCAGCTACAAAGCAAATCACAGGTTTATAATAATGTGCTCCTTCTAATATGTCATCTAATATGTTAATGTTTCTGTAGTTACAGCTCATTCACCGGGACACTACACCTAAACAGATAAAAAAAAAAAGTAGCTGTTGATGTGGTAAAGTTTTCTGTGACGAAATGTTTCTTTAGCATTTTTGGAAGGAGTCTCCAGTGTCAGAGCTAAAGCTGAAACTTACTGTTTTCTGACATACTGCTTTCGCAGTAACACAGCGAGCTGCATGTTTTTTGTCTTATTAACATCAAGAGACAGAAAAAAGGGAGGCTGGTGAGATTATGATTAGGGATGCAGAGATTTTACAGTTTTGTTCAGACTGAATATGAGTACATGTTTTTTTGGTAGTCATCAATACTGATACCAACAGATACTGATCTTATAACCTTAGTATTAAGTAGTTATCCGGGGCATCCTGGAGCAATTCAGCTCAGTTTTTTTTATGTTGGTTGCTGCCGTGTGCTGCTAGCAATGAACTCCCTGTGCTGAGGTTTATGTTTAAGTTATTATGAGTTTGAACAGTATCTTTAATAGAGAGCATGAGGGCGACTGACTTGGGCAGTATCAGCAAACGTGGTCATTAAAATGAGTGGAAGGTGCCGTGAATTGTTGTCTGACTCACGAGCAGTGTATAGACCCTTGCGATGTTGGTATTGCAGCATTTTTATACACGTATGAGCAAATGAGCACAGTGTTGCAATGACACCCTACTATACTAGTGTTGGTATTGATGTGTTCCTAGTTATGACTGTTTGTTCATTAGGTGTTATAAAGGAAACGATAACAGGAACTAATTTGTTTCATTATTATTATTTTTGCTGTTTACCTGTTTGTGAAACCCCGGTTGGATGTGATCTTCTTACTCCATTTAGAGACTGTAAAGAGTACCTATTGTGCATGTAGTAAATTTGGCAATCAATTAATCATAGGTGAAGGATTACCTGACAGCAGGCTCAAGGCCCCTTACTCATCTGTTTACTTTTCAAAAGATCTATGATCTGTGATGAATTGTGCTTGTATTTGATTATTTCATAATTTTGTTACGCTAAGGTTAAGTGTTTCCAATGATTCTACCTTTAGTGGGGTATTTAGCTGAATATTCTGGAAATAGTACCAACATACAGTATGCTCTGTTGCCAGATATTTTTATGAATGTTTAATCCGTGTCTCAAGTTTTGCAGAAAGTGTAATTTCAAGGCTTAAATGCTTTAAAGGCTTGTGTTTAGAGTGGATAGATTAAAACATAGTCAGCTTCAGAATTATTGACACCCTTAATGAAAATGAGCAAAAAAAAAAAAAAACATGCAACAAGTGATATTTTGAGTTTAAATGTATGTTACTGTAGTTCTGCTTTTTCACATACTTTTTTATGGTACAAATTATACCATAATTGGTGAAGCATTCTCTAAAAGTAAAAAAAGAACACTTGTAAAGAATATTGGATATTCTCAATGCAAAACATTTCAAGCTCCTTTATATTCTTAGCTTTGCACTCTTCAATCCAGATCACAGATTTTCAACAGCATTCAGATCTATAGACTGTATTGATTTTTTCCCCTCACATCCTGTTCTCTGCTGTTATAATACTTTTCTCTTGAAGGGTGCCAGTAATTCTTGAGTTGGCTGTACTAGTATGATTATGTTGTGTTTATTGATTGATTCCCTCTCTCTCGCTCTCTCTCTCTCTGTAGCTGGCAGCAGTGGAGAAAGAGAAGGCCCGCTGGGAGCGAGAGAGAAGCCAACTGAGGCAGAGCATTGAGGATAATAAGGAAAGGATGTTGAAGCTGGAAAGCTACTGGATCGAGGCTCAGACCCTCTGCCACACTGTCAACGAGCACTTAAAGGAGGCTCAGAATCAGTACCAAGCCCTGGAGAAGAAATACAACAAGGCCAAGAAACTGATCAAGGATTTCCAGCAGAAGTGAGATCATCAGCAGAGCTTTCACATACATACTGGGGGTTTGAGAGAAGAAACAGAAGCTACCATTTATAGTTACACACGTCATTACTTAAGCCACTGATCCCACACCCTACGGCTGAGAGCTGGTCTTAGTGTTTCATTCATTTTTAGTAGTTAATCATTTGTTTATTAGATGTGGCTGGATTTGAGAGACTTTATCTGTGGAACGTTTACAAGGCTTTTTAAAACTACTGAACAGAAAAAAAGCATTGCATATTTTTGTAGCCATTGTAATTGGAGTAATCTCTTTCTGAGTGTGTGTAGTGTTGGACCTCACAGAGAGTGCACTGGAGCTTCAGTAAAGTGTGTGTGTGTGAGAGAGAGAGATTATTTTTATGGTCATGCCTATCATAACCGCTCCTGTACAGCCTGACTGGCTTTATTTGCAGATCTGCTTGAGGCGACATCGCAAAAGCAAACTGCATCTAAATGCCAAGTTTGAAGAGGGGAATATGAGAGTTTATTCCAGATGTAAAGTAGGGTTGGAGTGGGGTAATACTAGGCCTCCTCAGACGCATGGCGTCTGAATTGACCCTGCTCATGCTGCCAGTGAACAAACCACACTCTGACACACACGCATGCATGGACACACACACACTCGCGCACACACCTGGCTTTCTGTTAAAAGTGTGTGACTCTTTCTCAGGGAGGTGGAGTTTGCCCAAAGGGAAGAGGCAGAGAAGAAGAGACTTGAGGATGTGGAAAAGGCTCATTTGGCTGAGATCCATGGGCTGCAAGTGAGGGTAATTATTAAAGCACACACACAAAGAATTTATTTAGGGGTGTTCACAGCTGGCACAAATACCCAAATCTGTACCCAGGGTTGATCATGGGCTTATTTTGGGGAGACATCATCACTGCAGTTCCTTCTAAACTTATGCAATTTTACATGTCTGTCCTGCTGTGTATCCTATTAATAGTTCTTATGCATTGTTTATTAAATTGATATGTCTTTATTCATGCTCATCTCTGATCAACAATTGAATGCAGGACTCAGGGTCTGGGAAAAAGTGCAAAACTTTCCACTTTCAGGCCATAATGAGATAGTGGTGTGTTTCGTTTGCACCCTGCTGTAATGGAGATAACAGAACACTGTTTATTTGGGCCTGAATTTCTGTTCTAATTCAGATTATGGCTGGAGGACAATGTTGACAGTCAGAATGTAAATAATAATAAATAACCAACAGATTTGTGATAATCGTACAAACCCATTTTTTTTCTGTGCAGATTGCAGCGCTGGAGTCGGAGCTGATGCAGCTGATGAAACAAAATGGCATACAGGTAAACAACAACAACAACAATGGTGTCAGCAACCGCACACAGCTGAGTGAGAGAGGTGCTGCGTCGCAGTGTCCTGAGAGACGCCTCACTGTGGGAGGTGAGCCACAAACACACACTGCCTCAGCTCTAAGGTGCTGGGGGCTCATTTTGAACTGTTTTGTGTATTTTCCACTATAAAGTAGGTATTTTCAGGGAAGAAAATGGTGACTTCATTCATTTGCATGACCACCAAATTTTGAAGATAGTGGTAAAAAAAAAACAGCAAAATGAAATCAGTGGTCCCAAGAGGGAGAAATAACTGATTTATTGGCTTTTTCAACAGTTTTACTGTTATACAGATTATTGATAAACTGTGATAGTCTGTATAAATCAGCACAAACACGGTGTCAGTGGAAAACATCTACACCTAAATGGTGTTAGAGGAGGTAGGAGAATGCTGTTCATATATGAAAACGATCACAATTTGACAAGGACAAATGTGAATCCCGTAACGTTAGTTTCCATTAGAGCCTTCTAGCAGCAATATTGGCACCTTTATGATACAGATCAGGGCTTTTCTGATCAGCATATCGGAAATCAAATTATAAAGATCTGAATGTCCCTGATTCAGCTCTATTCAGCAGTACAGTAGCCAATCGACAATTAAACTAACATGTTCATTTGCATCTCTAATACTTGGGGGGCTTAACATGCATTTCTGCCTTTTTGTTTTGAAGGAATAATGTCATGACAAACCTTTCTGAGAGAAATAAATACACGGCCAAATGGGACACCAGTTTCTGTTTTCAGCTGTGCTTTTTCCAGGAAGTTGCTTTTCCCTTTGGTACAGAGCATTTTACTCTTTGCAAACATGTTCATTCTGAGCCTGCCAAAATAACGGAGATAAAAAAGAACAGGGCTGGAATACTGATTAAGATGCGAGGTGACTGAATGAGGCGGCTTACAGGGGACCCTCAGACTTCACTGAGACATGCTCTTTAGAAGGAGTTCTTGCTGCCCTGTCAAAGAGACACTGTTTCATTTCACATTTTCTCAAACTCTTTATAATAAAATGCCAAGGGCTCATGAGCGATGAGTGAAGTCTGAAAGGAGGCAAAGCTCAAAAGTCACTTTTTTCAAGTAGAATACTGTTATTATGTTGTTAATGTATAGATGCTCTGTTGTGTAACTCCTGGCTCGTGTTATGTGTGTCAGAGTCGCACGAGTTTGTAGGCAGTGACCCGATGAAAGGTCAGACTCAGATGTTTGGAGCCTGCAGAAGTGTACAAGACAGCAGCAGCTCTACCGAGGACGAGGACGGCATCCAGCAGCGGGTAAGATACAACACATACATACATGGATGCGTGCACTGTACTGTGGGTAAAGAGGACACTCGGACTAGGACACTTGGATATAAACTGGACAACATATGGAGACTCAGCAGGATGTATTCACAGAGAGACAAGTGAGAAAGTGAGAGAGAGAGACAGACAGAGAGAGATTTAAATATACAGCAGAACAGTTTTATATTTACATGCCTTTCTATTTAATGCCCACCTGCCCAGTTTTTTCTAACAATTATATTCTGATTAGCATAATAATAACTGTCACTATGTGCTTTGAATGCTCTTAACATTACGTCTCGTTGAAAGCCTCTTGCTGTGAGCCTGATCATGCCTCTAAATAACATGGCCAGTTCTTATCTAAAGTCTTTATGTAAGATATTAATTGAAATGCCTGATTGATTGACTGGACTGATTTAATCTCACCTGGTATCAACGCTTATTCTGAATTGCTGGTATAGTTTTAAAAGTAAGTGTTATTTAGGGCCCGTCCCAAACTGAGGGTATAAAAGCAAGCATTTAAGACACTGTTTAAGGCTTTTCCAGACGATGTCTGTTGCTCAGGGTGGAGATCACTGTTACAAATAGCCTAATATTAATAGACAATGGCGGTAGTAGATGGTTCTTCATAGTAGTACATCAGATGAAGTGAAGACTAGAGATAAAAAATTAGGTTATAGATCAAACTCAGTTAAATCGTTAAATTGGTTATTTTAAAGGTTTTGTTCCAAAGAAGTTGTTACCTCCATGCTGCTTACTCATTAAAAAAGACACTTTATTATTTTAAGCTTAATTTGATTATCTTTTCCATCCATCATTGGCGTTAATTTTGTTGCATCCACCCTGCTGCTTTCTGCTCTCCAACAAATGATGTAACTTGGTCTTTGCTAGTTATCTCAAGGAGTTGAGTCAGAGAGCACACGATGCGAGCACTTTACAAAAAAGGGCATGTTAAGGGCACATATAGGGTACTCTTTTGAACCTTAAAATGGGAAACTGGACACCCTAAGGCCTTGCAGATCCTGGGGCCCCACATCCACCATTTGGGAGAGGGACAAGTCTGTAGTAAGAATATAGAGAATGTATCTGATTTTCTTCCTTTTCCATGCCCCTACTTTTTTCTCTGTAGAGTTCTCACATTCTCTCCACTGTTGTACCTGAGTCCATGGCCCCCAGGGTGCCTGAGAGTGAGGGTAAGTCCTTCACACATTCTCTAATCGTACAAAATATTCCCTCTTACCTGTCAGACCAGGGAATGGTAACATGAGCTGCAGAGGCAACATCAGCTCCTGTTGATCATAATATCAATATGACATGCTTAACCAAACTACAGTGTATATAATATGATAATGGATTAAGGCACATAGATATCCAACAACTTGATGAAAGCTTGCCATTGAGTGTGGGAGGAAATCAAACTTGGCTATCAAGGACTTAGACATCTTCAGGCAGACTGGCAGTTTTAACACCATATTTGTTAAACTTTCTTGTTTGTCCACATTGGTTTGGTGAAATATAAAGTTGAGGTGCCAAAGTACACTATATATCCAAAAGTATGTGGACACCTGACTATCACACCCATATGTTCCCTTTCCAAAACCAGAGACATTAACACGTCCTGCTTTTACTGTTATGACAACCCCCACTCTTCCGGGCAGGCTTTCCACTAGATTTTGGAGCAAGGCTGTGGGGATTTGCCCATTCAGCCACAAGAGCATTAGTGAGTTCAGTGACTGATCAAGTGAGAAGCTCTGGTCAGCGTTCCAATTCATTCCAAACGTGTTCAGTGGGGTTGAGGCCCCCAGGGCTCAGGCCATTTGAATTCTTCCACATCAACCTTGGCAAACCATGTCTTTATGGACCTCGCTTTGTGCACAGGGGCATTAGCATACTGGAACATGCTTGGGCCTTTTAGTTCCAATGAAGGGAAATCTTAATGCTGTAGCATACAAAGACATTCTGGACAACTGTTTGCATCCAACTTTGTAGCAACAGTTTGGGGAAGGCCCACATATAGGTGTGATGGTCAGGTGTCCACATACTTTTGGCCATATAGTGTATATAAATGATTGCAGCCTTAGAATGAGTGCCAGAGTGCAAAGTCTGAATTTTGGGCTCTCTGCAGGTCCTCCAGTGGTGTCGAGCCTTTTCCAAGGTCAAGATGAAAAATGTAGCAAGAAGCTTGTGGACTTGGGGTAAGATGAAGAAGAGAATTATGATAATGGGTTGTGGAGAATTTCAAGACTAATTAATGAGAAATCCAGCAGGATTATGATTTTATATGTAGTGCAGGAATTGAAGGCAGTAATAAAGTTTATGTTGCTGGGAAATATGCCATGTGGCTTAAGCAAACATCCCAGGAGAACACTGTACCATCTTCATCTTTAGAAAGATAGAAGTACATTCAAATGTGAATACAATGAAGGCTGTGTATTCTTCTGTAACCTCTTTTCTCCCCTCCAGCTCCACAGACCCATCAGCAGAGAAACACACAAGCAAGGTATGGCTTTTCATCAATCTCCAGCTTAACTGAACACGAGAAACTTAGTTTTACATGTTATTTGTTAGTAATGAGGTTGGGTGTTTATTTGAGCTGTGTTTACTGATAACATTTCTTTTTGCAGCAGAAGTCTTTTTCATGGCCACACTTCTTCTCCAATTCATATAACTTGGTACTCTATCTGTGGTACACCCAGAAATATGCTCATAAAATTGAAACCATTTATTCCAGTGTAATCAGAAATCAGCTCTCTCTTTGCACCACATAAATTTGAAACAAATCAAGGAGTTTAAAAGCTTTCCATATTATTTTTTAGAGCAATTTGTTGCAAGCATGGATTATTCTGCAGTTTTCTCAATAAAGATTTACTGAGATTTAAATCACAAAATTTTCCTCTTACCAATGACTTCTTATGGAATGGGAAAAAAATGGATGGGAAGATTAAAATTTTAAATTCTGCTTCTATGAAAATTGGTATTTTTTTTGCAAGACCTGTTCAAAATGAAACTGTACAGCTTATTACTTTGATATTGTTATGTATAATGCTGGGAACTGAGGCAAATGCATTATTTTAAAGGTAATATTAGTGATTTTGAAAAGAACAAATGATGTGGTACCAGAATATAGTTTATAGTTTTAGTTACTGTAATGTGTATTGAAATAATTGGTTTAGTCAAATTCTTTCAGCTTTCCCAGATGGAAGGGAATCTTACAGTGCTGACAACTGATAGAAAAAAGTGCTAAGAACAGCCACAAAGGGGCCTTTATTAGAAACTAGACTTGAGTAGACTCAGTCAATATTATATTATATAATAAGCTTTGAGGAGCACAGCCTGAAAGATTCACACACACACACACACACACACACACACCTAATCCTTTGTTATTAAAAAACAGCCAAATGTCCCCACAGTGTCACAACTGTCAGTTATTTCCATCATTGTTCCCACCAGGATATGAAAACATATCGCACACACATACGTATACATACATATACACACACACAATAAAGTCTCAAAATAAAGTCAATACTTATTGTCTATTTTTGTTTATGCTGTTTATGCTGTTGTGTGTAGCCTCAGACAGAACAGTCCCAGCTGAAAATACAGATTTTATTCATGTACTACCTATTATGTATTACAGTTGAATGTAAAAGTTAGCATATCCTTACTTCAACATGTTAAAACCAACAGGGCATTTAACGTGAGTTAAGTTTTACAAATGTTCCTTCGTTTTGAGAAATAACAAAATGGTCCAAAACTCTGCTAAGGTATTAATAGTTCATTTTATACCCCTCTCTAGCTCTGTGAATGGTCAGAAGTTTCTGTTAAGTGGTGTGAGAGCAGCTTTCCTGATCTTTTGACTGCTCACAGAAAGATGCCTGAGAGCCTGTTTACAATGCCTTAAATAAGACTTAAGAAAGGATGGTTTTACAAAAGCAAAGCATATCAGTGGGGTTGCAAACATCTGAGCTTATTAATAAAGATAATTGTTGGCTTAGACAAAAAAAAAGCATTGAATCCTGTTTTGTAGATAAAATGTGAAAAAAAAAAACAAGGGTGATGCAAACTTTTGCACACAATCTTGGTCTGAACACATTCATTTTCATCAAACACAAATTGCTTTCAGTTGAAGCATCTTTATTGATCAGTATTCCCACTCCTTCTGGGAGTTCCTTGGTTGTCTGTGGGTTTCCTCTCATTTAATTAGGTCTAATAAACTAAATTAAGAATCAATCATGAACAAATTACTCATTGCTGATTATTTACACCAGTGACACAATCATACCGAAGGAATACACAGCAGGCTATTCTGCTGTTTATAGACAAGAAAGGCTGTTTTGTGCATTTTCAGTTTGTTCTGATGCTGATTGGTTTTCTCAGGCTTCTTCTGTAATGGATGACGTCAGTATGAGCAGCTCCAGCTCAGGAGAGATCTGGGGTGTGGTCACTGAGCCCAAGCTGACTGGCCGCTCACACACGCTAGTGCTCTCTTCAGATGAGGTGAGAGGGTGTAAATAGCATTTTCTTGATAATTGAAGGATGTCTCTGCTGAAAAGAAGCTCTGCAAGTTTTAAGCCAGCAGATGGGGCTGTTGTATGTCTGCTCATGCTAAAGCTAACAAAGTCACTTTTTCTCTGTGCTGCGTGTGCCAGAGTCTGGATACAAGTGATGATGAGGTGAGGCTTTTTTTTTTGTTTTTAATGGATTATTTCAGCATTTGCGTTGTCATGCTGTGCTTCACTCTGAGTGTTTTTTTTTTTCTTGTTGTTTTTACATTTCTCACATTTCACTTGGTTGATGTTGGCTGAACATTATTCATTCATTCATTCATTCATCCATCTTCAGTAACCACTTTATTCTGGTCAGGGTCACGGTGGATCCAGAGACTATCCTGGGAACACTGGGCGTGAGGTGGGAATACACCCTGAATTGAAGCCAGTCTCAGGGCACCATGCACACACACTCATTTACACCTGGGGTAATTTAGAGTCACCAGTTCACATACTGGAATGATTTTGGGAAGATGGAGAAAACCAGAGAACCTGAAGGGAACCAAAACAGACACGGGAATTACATGCAGAACCCCACACAGACAGTAACCTGAGCTCAGGATCGAACAGGGGACCCTGGAGCTGTGCGGCAGCAACACTACCCACTTGGCTGAATGTGTTTTATTATTTATGCTCAAGATCTCTTTTTGCCTCTGGCACATAAAGATCCTTCATCTACTAAAAAAAACGATACATAGTACCTAACAATGACTGTGTGACTCATATCATACCCTCATAAAGTGTGTGTGTGTGCGTGCTGTGTATGAATGTATCACATACATTTTACACGATTATGTGAGTAGTATGTATAAATGTGAAGGTCTTTTATATGAAAAATGTGAAAGAAATTCTTCATGCGAGAATATAACTGAATTATGCACTATATGAAAAAGTGAAATATTGTGTCTATGATGCTCATGTGACGTTTCTCTAAGGCTGTGGATCTGTGTTTGTGCCAGGTCCAGGATGAAGGGCAGCCGTTGAAGCAGCACCAGTGGCAGAACCGCAGTGTGCCAGACTGGTCGTGTCAGCAGGTGTGTCTCTGGCTCATGGGCCTGAACCTGGAGCAGTACATCCCTCAGTTCACTGCCAAGAATGTGGATGGAGAGCAGCTCCTGCAACTCGACAATGACGCACTCAAAGTGAGCACACACAAACACACACGCACACTCTAATCACACAACTCCAGAAAAATCTCAAGACCATCTTATGTCAGTTCAATTTAAGCGCTTTTAACAGTAGACACTGTTACAAAGCAGCTTTACAGAAATCCAGATGTAGATTTAGGTCCTTAATGAGCAAGCCAGAAGTGACTGATGAGAAAAATCTCCCTGAAACAACATGAGGAAGAAACCTTGTGAGAAACCAGTGAGGCTGACCCTGGGTATTGGGATTATAAATCATTACAGTATACAGTCATATAGAGAAGGGAAGCAGTAGTAAATACATTAAGGATTAACAAAAGACAGGACGTTCTGTTATAAGAAAATAATAAACCATCTCAAAATTGATTAATTTCAGTGTTTTAATCCTCTTATACCATAGCAATTTACCAGTGATTACATTATTTTATTTAGTACAGAACAGCATGGCATAATATTTATCCATTTATAGTTACATTTAATGATGTGGAACATCTGTAAAAAAGGTTATCACTGATGTTATAGCTTATATAACTATAATTTGACATGTTCCCAAGAAACCAGAAAGCAAAAACTCCTATCCTGAAAGTTCTCCTGTGTTGGAAAAATTAAAGTTACAGCTTGATTGTTACAAAGTGCTAACACTGGAGACTCCTTCCAAAAATGCTAAACAAACGTCTCCTAATAGAAAACATCACTATATCAGCAATTACACACGTTAGTCACGTCCCAGTAAAATCAGTGCAAAAATTTACTGGATAAAATAGGGGAAATGTGGTCAAACGTTCTGGTTCTTGGACAAACCCTAATGTCAGGCATGCTAGAGTGAAATTTTAGTGCCTTATTGGATCAGATACATTGTTTGTGAATATGGCCCCTGGTGAGCAGGTCAAAATTGCAGTCTTTATGCTCAGTGTCAGCGTTTCACATTAGTTTCACATTTCCTTCTTCTAGGATCTAGGTGTAGCCTCTTCTCAGGACCGGGCTGTGTTTAAGAGGAAGCTGAAGGATCTCAAGGTGCTGATGGAGAAGGCACGCAGGAACAAGGAGAAGCTGCAGAAGCGTTGTGGAAAAACGACACAAGAAAGAACTGGAGAAAGAGTGCAGCAAAAAAAGCAGGACCTCTGAGTTGGGAAAGGGTACTGCAATGTGATGGCATTTAATCATGAAAATAACTTATTATGAGAGATGAGTCTAGTATTTTATGGTACTCTTGTCTGGGGTCCATTTAGTGGACATCAGAAGCTCACTGGAAGAAGCACTGCTACTGAACTTCCACTGGAGAAAATAAACCAAACCGTCCTGAATAACTGATCCTTTTAACTGTAATTTTAATTGTTTTTTTTTTTCCCCAACAGTTTTAGAATGCTTCTTCTGAGAGGTGTATATTTATTTGCATTTTAGCTTGAAATGAATTAACAGAAGTATGTGTGTGTATGTATATATATATATGTATGTATGTAAAATGTGCCATTTTCTACTGAGACCAAGATGTGCGGTTTACTCTGTGTGAAAAATCTCTTGGCTTAAGGCACAGGTGATATGACGCACAGTGCTGCTGTCATGCTGTCTGAAAGCTCGAGTGCTGCTCACTGGAAATACGGAAATCTTACTGTGAGAAGAAAGCCATTCCAAGTATTGAAATATCACAGACCTCGCACTAAATCCATCTGACCTTGTTGATGTTGTATACCTGTAGCTGTATTAACACTTCAGTCTACTGTTCAGTGTCCTGTATCCCTCAGTGACGTAAATAAGGACGTCTGCTGTTCAGAGCCTAGTACAAGGAAAGAAACTACAAGGAATAATCAAGGAGAGGCCTGAATATACTGTACAACCACACTGCAAGAGCCGATACTGAAAATGCACTCCAAAGATGACAGAACGGATCGCTGAGACGTCCTGCTGCTTCTACTTCTCCCTCACCGCTACCTGCTTTTAGTCGTCATTTGACTGAACTAGATCCTCAGTTCGCGCTGCCTTCTAAACTACCGCTGTATAGATTTTGTATAGCATAGCCGCTCTGAGTGTGTGAACCCCCCCCCTCCCCCCCAATTACGGTAGTCCAACATCGAAATGGTGTTCAGTAGCTGACAAACCTCCACTTAAAGCAGACCTATTCAAATTTATTATTTAACACTTATTATATAAATGTTATTTTATTTTTTGGTCAGTGGAATGAGATTTGTTTTCTTCATCAGACTGCTGTGTTCATGCTTGTCAGTTTTAGCTTAGCACCATATCATGGAAAAAAAGTGTTCCGAAATACTTTTAATTCAGTATATATAATACTAGCAAGTATTGATCCTAATCCATGATTCTATTGTGATTTTTTTAATGTACAGTCAATACATGAGATATTTCTATCAGATTTCCAATTGCTTATTTAATATTCGGCTGTAGTTTAGTAACTCATCATTCGCTTTGTTCTTTTTACTGATACAATTATACAGTTTTGTGTTAATATTTCTCCATTTTCATGTTTTCCCTCATCCAGTGAATGTCTTCTTTTCTGTGAACACTATTGTTTTGTTCTGCTGTAATAATTCCGTGTTTACATTTGAAATCATGATTATTTCAATAGAAACGCAAGGGCAGCACTGCAGAGTATCAGTCAGTGCTGAATCAATGTGTGAATTCTCAAAGTTCTCACAAGATATGTTGGTATTTACTCCACATATGCTTGTATTTACTGTCATTTAGCTACAGTGTGTTGGGTACCGTTTTCTTATAAGGAATTTGTTTGAATTATTTATTTTTCAAATCTAAAAAAATATTGGAAAAAAAATCAACTGATGTAATTTATCATCAACAAAATAATATATAGTCATATTTATGCCAAAAATTGTTCAAAAGTGATCGGTCTATCGCAGTGGTCAGTTAGGTTCTGTATGTATTTATCTTTTATGTTGATCCACCATAAATGTATCAAAATTGAACTGCTGCTGTCAGATTTCTCTGTCAGTCAGCAACATGCCATGACTTTTATATGACAGTTAAAAGCAATATGTGAACTGAAGCTCTTAAGAAGCTCTTTGTTGTCTCTTTGCTATGGGTTACCTATATGAATGTGTGTATGCACAGGATAATCATGGGTGATGCTGGTGGTCATGATGCATAATCATTATTAGGCTTGAGTACAGAACAGACACATTGCTGAAACTGTGTGCACCTTCTCGTTCTGCGGTTTAGTTTCTAAACGAGTGCTTCATCACTCTTCAGACGCACAAACAAGGCAGCTGTTCATCAGTTTGTATAAACGGTTTCTGCCCAGTTTATTCGCTTCTGTGCTTTCTGCAAAGTTTCCTGTTTTCCCAAAAAGGCATTAGTCCTTCCAGTTCAGAGATAATGCAACGCACTCAAAGTACAGAGCTGCTCCAGGAACAAAACCATGTCATAAGAAGATCTTTTTTCCACTCTGTTTTGTTAACTCATAGCTGCATGAAGGACCCCTAGGTGCCATGTCTCCCTTAGTTCCAGGACAGTCATATTTACCATGTTTTTATTTGTGAGAGGTTACAGTTGTCACTCATGTTGACTTGTAAATATGCCTCCAGATGACACAACCATTCAGAGAAATACAATGAAGGTTCATCCCAAAACAGTCTCTGATTTTTATTTTCTATTTTCCTTATCTTGTTGGTAAAAATGGTTATATATTTTACTTGTATAGTATTATGTGTTTATTCATAGAACATACCTAATGAGATTATACCAGTGATGATGTCTTCACTATTTTAGACACAGGTACTGTGTATATAGGCCAAGTTGTAGCCCATTCCACAATTGGGTGCCATTTACCACTTGTAACTTTTAAGATTTAAATTTTATTTTTTAATCATTTTCAAACAATCAATCTAAGAAAACGTGCTGTTACAAGGTTACTTTGCTGAGAATGTTTGCATTTTGCTCTTAAGTGACTAATGGGACTGAAAGTAACAGGGTTGAGTTTTTGTCATTGAATTAGAAATTTCTGATGATTTACCTAAAATTTGATGTGTTTAAGTGAAAAATTTACTTTCCATCTATAATTATTGGGTCCATTCCCTTTATTCCAATGATTCCATTTATAATTAGTGGGTTGTACTTTTAACGTGACCTCCTCAGCAATTATCACACTATTATTGAAAATAAACAAAAACGAACAAGGAAAATTTACTTTTCTTCTTCCCATGATCTGCAGGAAATTCAGATGATGCAACTTCCTTGTGCCTTGTGACCTTTATTCCAAATGTTTCATAGGGGTGAATGTGTATGAAACCGTTAATAGAATTGTGTAAAATGTCCATTTTTCATAACCTATATTGGATGAGTCATGGAAAAGGATGTTTCAAGCATGAGATGTTATATGGATTCACACATTAATGCACAAAGAAAGTTTTTTTTTATTTTTTATTTTTATTTTTTAAATATATTTCAGGTATAGTGGGCTGGGATAGACAAAATGCAGTTTTGTAGATAGTAGATAGTTATTAAAGTTGTAACTTAAGTATGGTATCTGAAAAAAGCTCCTAGGTTGTTGTGAAGAACTCTTTACCTGTGCTTACATAATATCTTACACTGCCTATGTAAATGTGATATCATTGGGAAACAGCCCTTCTGAAAAAAAAAAAAAAAAGAGTTTGTAATGGTTTTAATGGTTATAATGGGAATTGTAATGGTCTCTGTGGGTCTCTACTGGTAATTTGTTGCCTTCTATTGGTATATAATGCCAATGGATACCACTGACACGACCTACTATGTAATGGAAACTATTTGGTAATAATTTTAATGGTTAACAGCTGATGGTTTGGAAAGGTATTTGTAGTGGAAACCATTATAATTTCTGTGATTTTTTTTTTTCCCCCAGCAGGGAGAATGGCATCCTAATTGTGAACTCACATATTAAATGAACATGTAGAAATGTAAAAGAGGGTCACGTTTAAACTTGTAACCAGAAACTTAAGGGGGGTGTAAACTTTTGCAATAGAGGACCAGTGCACCATTGCTGCAAGTGTTTTTCATTCTTGTGTGTTCAGTGTTGTGGCTTTCAGGCCTGAGGCGACTGATCTTTCTCTGGTACAGATGTATACAGTGACATGTGACTAGCACTTCGACGCCATATTTGAATTCCTGTCAGTGTATTTTCTATAACTAATGTATCTCTAATTCAAATAATTATACAATGTTTAACACTAGACCTACTTAATGTTGGCTTTCTCCTGCTACTCTATAAATAGTTGGAGGTGTCTGTTTTTCCCACTGCCCTGTCTGTCACTCACTGGAAGCGCAGACAAAATGAAGCCTCGGTTTCTGTCCGCGCTGCAGCGCAACGACGCCGCCGAGGTGGACGAAGTCCTCCGCACCAGCAACATCGATATAGACACCGTGTTCGACGTGGAGGACAGAAGAAGAGTCCTGGCGTCTTATAAACAAGGTAACTCGTGTCTTTTTACTGGCAAACAGATGAGCAGTGAACGAGGCCTGCCGCAAGATGGCGGCAGTGTGCTGTAACTCAACTCTGTTCCAGCGTTTTCAGTTTGCGCCTCACCTTCTGAGTCTGGGACTGAGCCGAAGTTCTTTTCAAACTATTTTCAACAACAAAAAGTATGAAATATAGTCATGAAAAATGTCGTATGGTCCGCTAAAATGGAAACAATGCGAGGAAACTGTTGCTAAGCAACTGGAAATGATAGACACTAACACTGTCTAAATAACTAAACTGAACATTATTTAAATATGTGCAATAATATTTAGCCTATTTATTAGAGTCGTAGAGATTTTTATTTCCTGAATAAATATATAATAAATAAAATCTGGGCTTTTATTTTCAGAACATGTAGGTTTAAGTTGTTTATAGACCTAGCCCTACGTGTTATTGGGGTTCAAGAGGCCAGTCAAACAGGCTAATAACTATAACTTATATGGAATGGTGGGTTGTGATTTCCACAAGTGCAACTATTTGTGTGTGTGTGTTTTTTTTTTAACAGGCCCCACTTTAAGAACCACTGATATAAAGAATATAAATGCACAATGATACCAGAAACAACTAAAATGACACCAAACTCCCATGGGCCCTGCCATATTGAGAAACACTGTGTCACAATTCTCAGAAAAACTCAGAGAAGAAAGAGTGGTATTCACAAGAGTGGTATTCACGTTCACGTGAAACTTTCTCTTAAACATGAGTTTGAAAGCAGTAACTATTAATTGCAAGCTTGTGTTTTTCAAAGAAGTAAGGTGAGTTGGAAGAAGGACGAGGCTTGTTAATGTTTTCATTTTATTTGCAATAAAAACCTCACAAGAAGCAGAATTTCCAGAAATTATAAAGTGCTCCGTTAAATGAATGGTTAGGGAAAAATACAATGTTACTCTGCTAAATCCTACAATTCTACTGCTAAATCCACTGCAAAAAATACTTTTGTAACTTTGAGTTTCATCTTAAATTTTTCTTTGATGTTTGCTTTGTTCTGCTATTAATTAGACTGGGGTCAGTGACATATTTCACATTTTCTTGACACATTTCCAATTTTTAACACTGTAGCATATCTCTGTTAATTATTCCTAGCACCCGAACACCCTTACAGTGTTCTGAGGTTAGGTAATTCCTAACGTTTTTGTGTACTATTTAATGCATTATTGCCCCTAGGTTACTGGCTACCAGACTATAAACTGGAGTCCTCCTGGGCGATGGGCATTCACATATGCATGATGCACAATGCTGTGGAAAGTGCCTTGGT
Organism: Pangasius sanitwongsei; assembly: GCA_037576675.1. Lineage (NCBI taxonomy): Eukaryota > Metazoa > Chordata > Actinopteri > Siluriformes > Pangasiidae > Pangasius > Pangasius sanitwongsei. The sequence continues at coordinate 8,228,354 of CM075025.1, read as the reverse complement.
GCTTCTGCAGAGGGGAGCAGCAGTGAACAGGAAGCCCAATGGGAAAACACCACTGCATGTGGCTTGTGAAATGTCTCATGCTGACTGCGTGGGTCTGCTGCTCAACTGGGGGGCAAAGGTCAACAGTGTATCCCTGAGTGGACACACCGCACTGCATTACTGCATCACGCAGGAGTCAGTGGACTGTGCCAGACAGCTGATACTCAAAGGTCTGAAAATAACCAGCACTCACTAAATGTCAGAAAGCCCAGATTCAAGCTTAATGTGTATAATTTGTTAAATAATTAATGGAAAATTGGCCTTTGAATAGTGATATCACTTAGAACGGACCACCACCAATGACACATTAACTATAGAGCCAATTGGGCTGTTGCCTTTGGGTCTCAGATCCAAGTGGCCTCAATCTGTAGCCTATTTTTAGGTTTGCTTGTTTTTTTTTTGGTTTTAAAATAAAGGTTGATAGTTGATTTCAACTGAAAATTCAAGATTTTAAACCATTGAATATAACCAGTGTACACTAGAGTTTGGTGCATTGGGGTGGGTGGGCCTCCATGATGTATCGGCCAGTGGGCCTCTGGTAATATCTGGACAGTGGTGGTCCCATAGTGGTCTGTTTACACCGGTGAACAGGGTAAAGGTGGGCTGACAAATTTTACATAGCAACTGATGGCCTACAGTACTGAAGTGTATAGACATAAATAATAAAATGGCCAAAACATGTAGGTTGATTCACATCACAGCCCTTTTTCTACAGGAGCAGACGTGAACAAGCCAAGCCAGAACAATGACGAAGACACCCCACTACACATAGCCGCACGCACTGGTATCTCTGAGCTGGTTGGCCTTTACACTGCGCATGGTGCTGATGTGAATGTGCCCAATGCCCGTATGGAGACCCCTTTGATCACGGCTGCCTTCTGGGCCATGGATGCTCGTGAGCAGACTTACAGCGAGCAGCACCATCTTGTGTGCCGCATGCTGCTGGACTATGGGGCCAACCCAAACCTCCAGGAAGACGACAAAAAAACAGCACTGCACAAAGCCTCATGGAACTGCGACCAAGTGCTGATGCAGATTCTGCTTGATGCTGGGGCTGATCCCAAGATCATGGACATGAACGGTTGCGCAGCCATTCAGTATGTGCTTAAGATGGTGAAGATGCGGCCTTACTGTGTACCATATCGCTGCTTCCAGCTCCTGCTTAACTATGGAGCAGCCAGAATCTACCCAAAACAGTTCCACAAGGTACAAAGTACACAGTTTAATTCCAGTGCCATTGCTAATTTACCACTGAAAAATGTCTTAATCTAGTGTTTTTGTTATTATTTGATTGAGAGTAACACTTTATCCTTTCTATTAATTAGGTGTTGCAGATTTGCCATGATGACCCCAAGACAGTTGAGGTGATGGCAAATTCCTATGAGCATCTCATGAATACCTCAAAATGGAGGGAAGCTATTCCTGACACAACATACAAGGTTTTCAGTGAGGCCTAAAGTGTTTGGAATTGGGTGTCTTTTTTAACCAATTCTTTGTGCTGAGAGTTAAGTACATCTGGTCGAGTGTAAACGCTGTTTTTGTGCCCAGCTGTGGTCAAGGCAACTAATGTGGTTTACCTAAAAATTTCAAGTGGGGCACCGAATAATGTGATTATACATAGCATGGAAGGAAATTTGTTTGTGTGAAACGCTCAGGTGTTTGGGTCAAGTGTGAGAACGGCTTGACCGGAGTATATTATTTTATTTAGTCCACAAGAGAAAAATACTCCATTTATCACTCTAGAGCATTATTTCCTTTGTCCTTCTGGGAGACCCCTTAAAGGTTCAACAGAGGATTTGCCATTTACAAAAGTTTTCTAAGGAAGCTGAACCTGTTAACTATCCAAATATATCATAAGGAACACTTTTAATGTGGGCATGTTCTAATATTTGAACTACAAACGTAATTTTCTGAACAGCCTAGCTGCTGGAATGTGAGCATTTTACCATGATGCACTGAACAGCTTGTTTATGCATTATTATGTACATATACAGAATATTCTTGATCAGTTATGAACCTTACATTTCTCTTCTTCTTTCATTAAGAGCCACGGGAAGTTTTATGACTCATTGTTTGCTGCCTGCGCCAGTCCGCGTTCTCTGCAACACCTCGCCAGATGTGCCATCCGCATGGCGATGGGCTGCTGCTGTGAATCAGGCATTAAACGACTCCCAGTGCCTCCATCAATCAAACGATACATACTGCTCGAACCTGTAGGAATCATATACTAGTGACTGTATTGGCCCAAAGGTGAATTTACAATGTGCCAATCTCAAACTCTGTCCACATTAAACCTTCTGGGATAAAGTGCTCTCAGGAAAATGCTTGAGTTTGCACTGCAGCTTTGGTCATATCTACAATATTTTCATTCTTATAACATACACTGCCATTCGGAAGTTTTTCCAACACCCTATATTAACATTAACAAATAACAGGGTCAAGTGAATTACTCTAGAATTAGAAAATCTAAGCAGGAAATAGGTATAAATGAACAGAGAAGTGTTTGTTTGAGAAACACTTATTTTACTGGGAAAAAATTTTGAGCTAACTGGAAAAGACTAGATTCTTCTGGATCATTCTAATTAGCATTCTAATTAGGTACATGAAGCACACACCATGTATTCTTACCGCTGATAGCCTACTAACACATTAACACATTAACTGTAAGACAAATCCAGGCTTACAATAACTAACTGTCTTAGAGTAACTGCTTTACCAAACAAGTGCACTTGCCTTTAATAGCACTCATTTAGAATCCCATTGGAATCTGAAAGTGAACGATGAAGAAGTCCTTAAATACAGAGATTTAGGTATTTCATGGATTGCTTATTTACTTTTTTCCTCATTTGATTCCCAGTGTAAATTGTAATAAAATGTAAAAAAAAAAAACTTCCATGTGTTCAAAGACTTTTGACTGGCAGTGCATTTATTTCTAAGAACAAATATGTGAGCAGGTTTTATGGTCTGGCCTTTTCTGATATTGAAATGTTCACATATTTTTTGATAAGATACTGTACAACATTATTGTTAGATTCACTTTTAAATTATTCCTTTGAAGGCAATATATTTATCAATGAAGTGTTCAAAATGAAAAAAAAAAAAAAACACGTTTGAGAGCATCAGTGATAAATATGGCATTTGTCTTAGCAAACTGATAAAAATCACATTCTACATTCATTTGATTTTAAACAAACGGTTATGAGCCATAAAATTTCTATATAGATTTCAGGGAGTTAATAATATAAGAGAGTTTTGTTTAAAATAAGAGGATAAATGTGAGGCACGGTGTGAGCAGAGCTTTGTAGTTGGCAGCTGAATGAAAAGAGGCTAATTCTTTTGAACTCTTTCTCAAGCCGTTTCAGAGAGGTTAAAGAATTGACAAAGATGCAATGTTGCCGTGTAAACTACATTCATAAATTAACACGATGTAAAGTAGCTACATTGAAATTTACATCCACTGTGTAAACACCACTTAGGCTGTCACTGACCTCACCAAGCCTTTACCCAAGAATTCTGATCAACCATTTACTCTGAGCTGATCCTGTTATTCATGTAAACATGTGTCACCTCCTGCTACTGACTCTCACTACTCAGAGGTCAGAGTTCTGGGTGTGTTTGCGTGTGAGCTTAGAGGAACGTGTAATCAATCACCCACAGAGTGTCATCTGGAAGTAATGACTTTCCTCAGTGCACATCCCGTTTCCATTCAGAGCACAAAAAGAAGCTGGTAACCAACCATCAAGTTACAGTCCCCTGCATCAGACCAAAGAACAAATTCCTAGTAGTAACATAAAATCCAAAAATACTCAACCGTGTGCATGTTCTTGCTCTTACATAACCATTTATTCAGAGATGACGGCACCTTTGAAAACAGCAGCTTGGTGTTACTAAGTGAAAGGTCAGGAGTAATCCAGAAACATGTTCCTTAAATAAGACTGTGTTGTGGCCACATATGTGTTTATGATGGGTATGGCAGGAGAACCAAAGAAAGAGAGAACACAGTGTTCTAGGCATGTGGCTGAACTCCAGGACTACACGCTGGCTCCATGCCAGAAAGCCAGCTCTGCTTTTGTAACAGGCATGGTGAGGAAGGATATGTGGAAGGGTGACACAGCAAAAAGTTCTAGAACAAACACGTAACACTGGAACCATCAATATGAATAGCACACAAAGATTTCAGAGAAATAATGTCTGGTGCCACCAGTTGCCATCAGATGTCACATAATTGGTTGTCACATGATGTCATCTGTGAAGTGTCATATGGTCTCAACATAATAAATCCACCTGTTCCTGGAAGGCACTAGAGTTTGTTAGCGAACAAACGCTAATCAAACAACATCATGAAGACTAAGAAACTATCAAAACAAGATACAGATCAGGTTAGCAGAGGGCATACCCACTTACACAAAAATATGGAGACACTAATCAACACCTCCGACTGATCATTATCATGGGCTCTTTTGCGCAACATATTTGCAAATGAGTTACAATACAAACTCCACAACAAGGATACATCAGCTGACAATTATTCGTTCGGTTTCCAACAAATTAAAGAACAAATAATAATTTAAAAAACCTTCAGTCCTGAATACTTTTTCCTCTTAAAATATATTGTCTTGAAAATAAGATTTTTTTTTTAATGTTTTTTTATAAAATGAAAAATTAAAAAAAAAATTTAAATTTAATTATTAAATTTTTTAAAAAGGCCTGAAGGAGCTGGAGAACTAATTTAGGGGTTTCACAGCAACGGCGCTGAATACTCATGCAATCATTGTTATTTGTAAATTTTGTATATTGATTCTCCCTTCACTTCAGTATTATTGGCAATTTTGTTTAGATTCATGATATATAATCCAAATTATGTTCATTTCAGTTCCAAGGTATAACAAAAATTCTGGAAAAGTTCCAGAGGAAGATGAATACTTGCAAATCACTGTATGTCAAATCATATGGATGCAAATACAGATAAGTCCGGAAGTATTTGGACAATGACAGAGTTTTTGTGATTTTGCCTTTATACTCCACCACAATGGATTCGAAATAAAACAATCAAGATGTGATTGAAGTGTAGACTTTCAGCTTTATTTTAAGAGGTTGTACAAAAATGTGGCGTTTACCATTTAGGAATTACAGCCATTTTCAACAAAGTACCTCAATTTTCAGGGGCTCAAATGTATTTGGACAATTGACTGACAAGAAGTTAATTGACCAGTTGTGGTCCACTCCCTCATTACTTCAAGACAAAATGAAGCAGATAAAAGGTCTGGAGTTGATATCAGGTATTGAGTTGGAATTTGGCAGCTGTTAGACTGGAGCTACCAATATGAAGTCCAAAGAGATCTCAATGCAAGTGAAGGAGGCTATCATTAGGCTGAAAAAACAACATAAATCTATAAGAGAGAGAACAAAAACCTTAGGCCTCCCAAAGATTCTTTGGACTGATGAAACCAAGATTAACTTGTACCAGAATTATGGCAAGAGAAAAGTATGGCGAAAGAAAGGAACAGCTCATGATCCAAAGTATACCACATCATGTGTCAAACATGGTGGAGG
>CM075025.1:8197900-8222662 GCA_037576675.1 Pangasius sanitwongsei | reverse complement strand
GATTGTTTTATTTCAAATCCATTGTGGTGGTGTATAAAGGCAAAATCACAAGAACTCTGTCATTGTCCAAATACTTCTGGACCTAACTGTATGTGCGTGTGGAGTGCACATGTTTAATTACTGACTGTAACCCATCTGTTGCTGTCCACAATATTTCAGTGCCCCTTTGCCCTGCACATCTAAAGATACTATTTGGGTGGTGGATTACTCTCAGCACAGCAGTGACATGGTAGTGTGTGTCATGCTTGTATAAGTGTATCACACACACGAGTGTTTTGGGCTTTTTAAACATTGGGTGCATGTATTGCCCATTTTATCATACACATCTACCTTGCTGTGTGTGCCCTTAGAGACTATTGCTGATTTATTTCCATGCACATTGCTTTTTATTTGTGTCTGTCATCCTCTAGCCTTCACCAGTAGCATCCAGTGAAACAGGATGCTTAATCAGCCTTCATCAGCTGTGCAAGCAAAGTATAATGCAGAAGCCACAGGAGGTGAAACTAGGGTTAAAGCCCATGGATTGAACGTCATGCTTTGACTACAACTATTACATCATCAAGCATTTCAACCATTGATTTCACCTCCTACAGCTAATCCATATCAATTTAATGCATATGCATTCTTTGGACAACTTTTAACACACAAAATAATATATCACAATAGTATTCTCTTCTTTTATTGTATGATTTAATATATTCAGTGGAAAAAATGCTAACTAACTCAATGAAGTCAAAAAGCACTGCATGTGCAAATGTGGTTGAGTGGTTTACAAAACAGGAAGTAATCCTACAGAGGATTTGCTATGACAGTTACGGTTCCTGCCCCATGTCACGGTCACATGACTATAAATAGAGTTGGTGAGGTAAAAGTAATGACACACTGTAGTGTGCAAAAAGAAATCAACATCTGATGCTAACAGCATCTACTTTGTACAAAAAGAAAAACATGTAGCACGACAAATCAGCTGAACAGTGGCACGTGAATACAAAGCCAAGCAACAAAATGTTTCCCACTAACATGACCAAGTAATTACAGCATTTGAACTGGCTTGAAAAAAAGCAGCTATTGCCTCTGCATTTGCCTTGAAATGACTAGTGCCCCACAGTATATGGTATAATCCTTTTTAAGATAAACATACACATCACTCTTGGAATTCAAAGAAATACAAATTATGGCATACTTTTCTTTATCCTGAGATCATGCGATTAAAAACAACAAATGTTATTTATGATTGAAAACCATACAAAAGAGAATACAATATTGGTACTTCAGTGTTACAGTGTTAAAATTCACAAGTTTAGTAGAAAGGACATAGAAAATTATCCTTAGGTTAAAGAAAGGAATCAGTTTTCTAGTAAATTGAAATGTTAAGGTATATACAGAATTTGGCCACAGTGACTGTACATTGCAGTGTATCAGCCACTACATTTAAAGACACATACTGTATGTTTTTGCACGTTTTCACTGCAAACTGCTGCAATATATTGATCATATTAGGCCAGGCCATAAGAAAACCTTTTTTCAGTGTGCTGGTAAAACACAAACAATGCCCATATACTGTTATTCTGACTTGTTCTGTTCTTACTACTTTGCATACGTATACAGCATTCATCATGCTCAAACGACACTGTATGCTACTCATGGAAGTTAGATACATCACATTCACAGCAAGGCTACGTTCACATTACAAGCTTTATTGCTCAATTCCGATTTTCTCAGATCAGATGTGATCTGATCTCTCTGCCTCAACGATTTACATTCAAAGTGATGCATATCTGTCATTAGCATGAACAGACCTCGGGCCTCAGACTAGACGCATTTGCACATTTTCAAAATCCTGTGCATGACCAAAGTATGTCATAGAAAAATGCACATTTGTGAAACAATATACCAGTGCAGTCGAGATGAAATAAATAAACTAACAACACAAGCCTTCATTGCAAAAAAGAATTGCTCTGAAGGTTTCCAAAAGGCTGGTCAGCTTGTTCATGATCAGGTTAAAAAAAAAATCAACTAAAAGGCCAGAAAGATGAACCAGCTGCGTTATGTGCAGTAAAGTGTGATGTAAAAAAAAAAAAAAGACAATTAGGGTTGTATGAATGTGTATCAGAAATGTACCGATATGACTGAGCTATGAATGAATTTGAATATGAATTTTTCTATTCACACAGAAGAACAAATTATGCTACAATCCATTGTCCTTGGAACTCAGAAAAACCCAACCTCAAATATGGAAAAGAGCAGTGGAACGTTCATTCAACTCGGGAAAGTCGAGAACTCGGGCAACATGCACCTTGACACATGTGATGTCACAACATTTTATGAGCAAACATGAACAGGACTGATCTATCTTATATGTCATTTCTCATTGCTAATTGTGCAAAAATAATTCATGTACATCTTCTTAATATATTTACCAAATTTAAAGTCTAACTATACGAATATGACCTTGCTCTGGACATCCATGTTTTTCCAAGACGAAGCACTGGAACGCATTTAGATCGGATTTGTTTCTTTGGACTGAAGTTGCTTTTGCCTGCATATTCATATTGGTTGTTATAGTAACAGTGCATACGTAGAGTAGTGCAGGCAAAAGTTGGCTAGTAAGAAAGCTTCCAACATAGTGATTTTGCCATGCTTTATGTAATACATTATTCCATTCATGCTTCTGAATAGATCTGGCACAGACAATAACAAACTGAAGAGGTGGTGTATTGTTACTGATATGACTGCCAGGACTAGACGTAAGTGAGAGCTGTAGACCTGGGAGATGCATTCCTGGTGGGAAAGTGTGGTCAAGAAAGGACAGAAAGTGCCAGGAAAAAGGATATGCCAAAAAAAACAACAACAACAACAACAACTGTCAATCAAAATCTCAGACAAGAAATTTGATTTATCCACTTTAACCTTGTAATGTGAACACAGCCAAAATGGAGTGTTAAACAAAATCTAAAAGCACGTGTACCATTTTAATCACAATACAGCCTACCACTACACACACTGCTACCGTTTCTTATTAAAGAATAAATGACATGCATTTTTCCTTAAGGTCTGCAATATTTGCATTATTTTTACTTGCATACTTGCCAACCTGCCTGATTTTCATCATCTGGGGCTCATATGGTAACTATTCTTATAATTTGGCAGATTTTTCAGTAGTTCCTATCAGCTGCGTCTCACTGTTCAGCTAACAGCACTTTGATCATTACAGGAAATACACATTAAATTTAATGTCAAAATTTATTCACTGCTTTGATTCATTTAGGTGAAGACTGATTCACTGATTGTCTAGTCTGGGCCACGTCCTTCAGAGCCTTTGATGATGACTGAGCTAACATACACTTTAGAAAAAGTAATATGTGTTTAATATTTAATCCTTTTTTGCTGTTTTTTTTTCCATGTACACAGGTTTACAACAATGCAGAGATCAAAGTGGCAGTAACTCATATTTTTAAGTGGGCTTCCTCTGGGTCTATATCCCTGTCTCATGGTTAGCAAATATTATTATATTATTTCTGTTGTTCCTGTTGGTTCTTTTGGGGGGTTAGACACAGGATAAACCTGGACCCACCTTGAACACAGTTTGGATGTTTCGATTAGTCTTAATACTGACTATTGTCCTACATGAATATATATCCCACATTTACAGGGAGAGAAACCATTTTTAAATAAAATCCCTATATAGCTTTCGTTTTGTTCATTACTCTGAATGGATATTTTAAAGGAAATTAGCTTATATATTGAAAATACATGAATAAAATGAGGCATAATAAGGTGAGGTTTAATACAAATGCCCTTTTCACACTGTAATGTGAAGCCAGCAATTCTGAGACTGAAATGAAAATAAATGAAAATGATAGCCTAAGGCAATTCTGCTAGTCCCTCAAGCTTTATCCTATTATACTCCATCATTTCACCCTGCTCTCAGTTCTCACATCTGGCTCACTGTAATCATACTTTCCCAGTTTCTTGGGTTCACTGCTCGGGATGCTCCAGTCGTCTGCCTCGATGCTCGTCTGGTAATGTCTCAAGGCCGACTTATTGAAAACCGGCAGTCTCTCCACAGATTCAGAAGACAACGCCTGGAAGTGTACATGTAGAGCAGGACAGAGAGAAAGAAGGGCAGAAAACAAACAGGTTTATTTTCATATCAGTCACCTTCACACAGGTAGACACCACTGCAAACTATTTTTATCTGGATTCTTGTCCTCGTCCTAATCAGCAGGTCAATACATATCCACCTCATAACCAGTGGAAAATAAAAGGAGCTTGACCTTTAGACTTTTCTTACAGCAACTTTTTACAAGCAAAATGCACTGTCTATATATAATCCTCACTGTATTTTCACTTGTAAAAATACAAAGATAAAATTTCCAGGCAGTATCTTTGACCTTTACTCTTCATCTATATAAAAAAAAGTTTGTTTGTTCTATTCACCCATGTGCTCCTTCTTTCAACAACCATGTATACACACGCAGGAAAAACAACTGCTGTTCCCAAAAATATCTCCAAAAAAAAAAAAAGCTTACTCAAGGTCAGGGTTCAACATGCACAAAAAAAACCCGAAAAATTGAAATATTTATGTAAATGTACACATATTACCTTAGCACTGTAGTACTAAGAGGCTAGCTCCATAGGTCAAGTGTTAGAATGTATGGAATTACAATGTACCTTCAAGTAAATGACGGCTGATGTGCCGTATCCCTCCATCGAGTAGAGCTGAAGGTCTCCCTGGAAGTACCTGGCGTAGAGGCGTGAGATGGGAAGGCCATAACCGAAGCCAGCCTGCACACACCCAGACATTAAACCCAGTGTCAATGACTGACTGAGCTGACTGTAACTCTGCTAAATTACAACCTAGCCAATGTCTATTAACACACAGTTTACGCTTAGAGCCAGTTTAGGAAAACAGTGAATCTGGTGGATTTACACTTTATACGTGTAGCATTAACCATTGCTGGTAAAACTGGTCAGGAGAATGAAAATGATTTGGGATGAACTGATTTCTCATTTTAATCAGTGTGATGAAGTTTTTCATATGCAAACCTTTGCACTCAATTGTACAAATTCTCTGACATTCAAATGCAACGAAACACAGCAGCTCCATCTCACCAGTGGCGCGTTGCGAGCATTGTCAGTCACAGGGCTCGGTGCTGTGGAATACATATAACTAAAAAGACGTTCAATCTTCCTCAAGGGCACGCCTCCTCCTCTGTCTGACATCTACAATGATAACAATCAGGTTTGTTTCAAAGCACGCCTTTAAATTATGTCATTATTCACAGCAATGTTCAATTTCCTTGTGCTCAATCACACCAAGCAGAACAGTCAGGGGGAAACTTACCTTTATGGTCAGGTCTTCATGTCCAAGAGAAACTCGGACTTTAATTGGTGGAAGATACATGCTGTTCTCATGGGTTTCTACAGTCGCTCTCATTGCATTCTGTTAAAGCAGATTCGAAAGGATTTAATGGTGTGAAAAGTAAACATGCTTAAACATTTGTGGGGTTCACTAAATGAATTTAAACTCTATAAATCCCTGCTATTATGTAAGCAGTAGTATGTTTAGTAGCAGATCATTTTTTTAACCCCTCGCTAAGGCAATACATTAGATACCTGAAAACTGCTTTCTCAGCTAAAATAGTGGTTAGAGCGAAGGGGAATAAAATGATATATAATTTATATTTATAAAAGAATTTTGTATTCTTACCTGCGCAGACAAGTTTTTTAAATGCTGTTCGCATGGAGTCAGTCTGTCCACTGATATATACTATGGGTTTGTGGTAAAATTCTGCTTTTTTTTCTCTCTGCCTGCTAGGATTGTCTTGTTGGTACCTCTGCTAATACTTCAAGGTATTATTCAAATAGTATTTAAATATTTCCTGCTTTCTTTTAAATGACTGTGAATGAGTTAATAAAATACCAGTAAGCACAGTAAGAACACTGGCCTATACTTTTGGGTCAACTAATTTGAGTGCTAGTAAATAATACTAAAAACACACAGCTGACTCTTTGATTTTTCTCTAAGGGAGCAATCTTTCTCAAATAATGAAATATAAAAAAAAAAAAAAAAAACTTACTATACCTTAAAGAGCTCAAAGAGCATGTGATAAAGATGAGATGGCACATAGACAATATTAATAGGCTCACTGGAGTCTTTAGCTGCAACAAAACAGAACCAAGAAGAAAATGTAGTCAAAAACCTATATACAATATGACTACTGCGTGCACACTTATCTGTATTGCACTTATTCTACGTCATACACAAAAAGGAGAGGTGTCTGCACCTATGCACTTAATCATATCTTATGAATGGTGTCTAATTTGTAACCTATTAGCAGCAATGCTGACTGACTGCTGGACATTCTGCCCTTTGGGCCTCAGCCTTCTCTAAAACACTCACGCTGTTTATTCTGCATAACTAGGGCATGACGGCTGACGACACACAGAGCAAAGGTCATTATGGCTCTTCTTATCAAGCTGCATGGCAGTGAGTAAATAACCTGGCAGCTCGTATTAATAACCTGAAGAATGAAATGCTGCGATAAAAGCGGCATGAATCAAATCTCTCATCAGAAAACATCGTAAACCTCATAAACAGGAAAAACAAATCCTACAACGTGCCAAAAGTAATGTGGTAAGTGAAAATGCCCAGTGTATACATCCTCACTGTCTGTGCAGTTCTGTGTTAAGGGTTTTTCAAAGAGAAGCCATGTTTACTAAACGAGGTATTATTATTATTCAGGCCATACCAACCTGTGAGAACTCATCATGCACAGGACACAGAAAGAAAGACTGAATGGAATGATTGGATGGAGAGAAAGGTCTCGCTCACAATTCATTTGTTCGATCTCCACTTCTGGAGACATCAGGTAATACTGATCACAAAGCATCCTGGAGCTCTCATAGGCATCTGCAGTGACAGAGGAACAGAACATAAAACTACTTTAACACTTTAACGAGTGCAAACGTTTGAATATCCTCAGGACAAAGTGAAGATGATGATGAAATGTAATTTACAAGAGTGTTTCTTTATTATCACAAATAACAAAATGGACAAACAGTGGATGGAAAGACATTAACAGTGTGAAACAAACAAACAAACAATTTGCATTACCTGTTCTAAATATGCAAAAATTATTTTCATTTTTTCTGTTGTTTTTTTTTTCTTCTTCAGCCACATTTCATTTTAAACAGTGTGTTGTTAATTTTGTTTGGACATAAACTGTAGAACAGTTTTTTTTCCATTAACATTTTTTTTTTGATAGTCTGGATTTTTTTCTTGTTTTGGATTGTTGTCGTTTTGCAGGACATTGAAATTTCATTTTTTTTTTTTTACATTTTCGCATTAATATTTTTGGACAAATGGAATTTGTTTTAAAAAAATATTTTCTCTCGTTTTGCATGTTCTGACTTTTTTTTTACATTTTAGAATTCTTATTTAGGACACAGAATAGATTTTTCTTCTATTCTTCTATGTTTTTGATTGTTTTTATTTTTTTACTCATACTCTCATATATTCTGCAATTTCATTTTTAATCATTAAGTGTAAAATAGATTTTTTTTCCTATTATTTTTCTCTTATGTTTTTGGATTGTTGTCTTTTGCAGGACAGCCACATCTCATTTTTAAGATTTTAGTAATTTATATATATATATATATATATATATATATATATATATATATATATATATATATGTTTTTTTTTAATTACATAAATTGTAAAATATATATATATATTTTTAAATAAAAAAAAAACAATAATGTGTGCAAACCTTCGTACTTATCTATGTGCTACAAAAAGTTATCAGAAAACGGACTACTGACTCTAACAGGCACACCTAAATTTAGACTTCATGGCTAAATAATCTCTCTATAAACTGCTCTCTTCTTTATAACACGTTTAACGTAAACGTAAACGTTAATGTAAACTCATGTTTATGATTTTACTGCAGAATATAGCTCATTACCTTTTACCACCTCCACTACATCACAGTGTGGGTCGATACTGCCGATATGCTTCGGGTGAGCTGGGTTTGTGCTCCCGCTGAAGATCAGTGCTGTAAGTAAACACAGATGATTCTGTGTGTGTTGTTGACAAGGCCTTTAATATTTACACGTTCTATGTAAACCAGTCCAGAGCAAAGGACATTAAAGGAGTAGATTAGGGCCATGCGTGCCTTCTAAAATCCATAGACAGAGCTCTAAATGCAAGACATGGTCATTATTATAAGCTCAGTGCTGTACAAAGCTCAGTGCTATGTAGATGCTTATGTATAGTTTTCAAAGGGTTAGAGCTACAGTAACTTGAAAAATAAAGACTCAAAAAGAGCACAGTGTAGAGATCTGAAGCTCATCCTGAATACTCACTATGCTGGTTCATAAGCATACGTGTCGAGATACGACTCGTGTAGAAGCGGTCTAGGAAATACTGGACATTCTGATTGGTTACTGGATCCACACCGAAAGCCTCCTTGTACTCCAGCACTCCCTGCGCCATTGTGGGCACCACGTTATTGTGTCTATTCCTCACGTTGATCAGTGTCTCTGTGAACCTGATTGAGTATTTAATCTGTTAAAGCACTAGCAGAGCAGAATCAGAATTAAACTGTCACAGTGTGTCACAGGGTGCTTTCACATGAACGCTCATGCTTTCTCTTCACTGGGGTGGTTCGTCTGTACGAGTGAGAACACAGCAATCACACTCAAGTGTCGATCAAAATAACCAGTCTGAGATTGTCTGAAAGAGGTGGTCTCAATCCGGTTCCAAGTGGTTCCAGGTTCCACTGCAGTGAGAAATGATTCTACCCTGAATTGGCCCAGCTGCAGGAAGTGAACCTACATGCCATGGACTCTGGGTTGCAGCATTTTTGTAGATGTGAGCAGGCTAAACTGAGCCACAAGGTGCGAACTGAGCCAAAAGACTCAGAGCTACAGAACTGTGGAAATGTGGACTGATGAAGTCAAATCTGTGTTCTCTGAGCGTGGGTGATTTGTGTGCACTTGGCAAAGGTGTGTTTAACTTTTTTCTGTCACTGTATTTATGACCAATTAATGAAAAAGATTTATGAATACATTTTCAGCCCTACATGCCTCTCAACCAATGTTTTTTCCCCCCTTTATTTCGTTTAATTATGTGTAATGATTGAAACCAAACCAAACAGCAAACGAACCAAAGATATTGATTTCACTCTAACTGAAACTTAACAAGCAAACAGACTAATATGTGTGAAAGCACCCACATAGTCTTATTAGCACCATTTAGAAAACACACAAACTCACTTTCTCAAAATATTTTTATCTTCAGGATCTTTTTCCAGGAAGTCCACAAGCTCCATCAGACTCTGTGTATACCTGGTTTAAAAAAAAAAAATCTGATTAGTGAGAGTTCACTGAATCCTGAAAGGAAACAAACTATACAGATTACACTAATGTGTAATTTAATGTTGTGTGTGTGAATGTGTCATTCTAAAGCATTAAAATATTCATTCATCTTCAGTAAGCATTTTATCCTGGTCAAGGTGGTGGTGGATCCGGAGACTATCCCGGGAACACTGGGTGTGAGGTGGGAATACACCCTGGGCACCATGCACAAACATTCATATACACCTAGAGGCAATTGAGAATCATCAATCCACCTACCGGCATGCTTTTGGGAGGTGTGAGGAAACCGGAGAACCCGGAGGAAACCCACACGAACATGAGAAGAACACGTGAAACTCGCAAACAGGAACCCGAGCTCAGGATCAAGCCGACTCATTAAAATTATGCAAAAAAAAAAATGTTGTGCTCAAGAAGCTACTAAAAATGCCTTTTTTAGCCATCTCTATAGCTTCATCATTATAAAGAAAGCAAAGATTTATGAATATACATGAAGATACAAATTGGAAACAACCCCATATCCTCCTGCCATGCCAAACAACTAGCTGGATAGTTAACTACTAACAAACTAGCTCAGGTTTACTGCTAATAAACTAGCTCCCATTCAGTATATGGCAATTTCAGTATTCAGTATTTCAGTACTGTCAAGATAGACCATAACTTACAATTTTGTTCATTACTATCATTAGCCAAGTTATCCAGCCTGTTTATCATTCAGGTTCAATGGTTCAATGTTTCTAGGTGCCATTTTGCACATTAGATATGAATGTTTTTGATCCATAGAGCTTTTGTTTGGCTTCAGAAATGAGTTTATAAGAAATGCAAATCCAGAAGTACAACACAATTCCTGTTAAAATGAGAAAAATAAGTTTTTGATGTTATTTTAGCACAATGTAAGATGTTTTTGATCATACATTGTGCTTAATTAGCAAAAGGACATCTAAAATTAAAATTTAGTTATGTGAGCAACAATATAGTATTCTCTGTTGCCAGTTTTGCTGGTGAATTTTATCTGCCTGGTGAGAAGACAGCTTAAGCTTTGGCTTATTATAGTTAAAGGTAAATTCTAGTCATGCTTTCTGCCTGCATAAGACATGTGGTACTGAACACTGGTTAATGTACAGCAAAACTTTATTGTCCCTCCGTCTGTGAAAACATCATAAAACAATGATTTCCTTGCTAGTGCTATAAAATGTATTGCTCTCATTAGTCTATTTCCACAACAAACCATAAGCTGCTCATAACTCTGGCATATACATATTACTATATGAATACTTCAGTAAGTGTGAAAAAAATTTCTGTTGGTGTGTAGCGCCACTGAGATTTATCACACAAAATGTAAGCATTCCAAAATATCATACTGATCAGGCAACAGAAAATCATTTTTTTGAATTGTATATGAACTGCTCTGGTTAAAAAGCAAAGAAAGGGTTCTGAAGAACAGCAACGTCAACAGAAACAGCAGTTTGCCCTACAACAAGCCTGGCTTTGATTTCAGACGGTACATGAACGGAATTTAATTTTGGGAGCACTGATTCAATGAAACAGAAAAAAATGGCACTCTTTTCTTTACCAAATCACCACGTCCACTCTTTACTAAGTATTGCTCTTTCAGAGCTGGTCGGAACTCTAAACAGTCTTTTACTTAACACTGAGTTCAAGCCATCTAAACCACAAGCATGTACTGTACCAAAGTAAAGGCTCTTTCATTTTCCATCTTCGCCTCAAAAATAACAAGCATATTCTATAAGCCAGATCATTCATTTCCTTTTTTAGGACACATTTTTTTTCCCCTTGATTTATCCTTGTATTCTGGGTTAAACAAACGCTTGGGCAATAAAAAAAAAAAGCCAGTCTCTGTGCTGCATGCCTTCATCTTCTTCACTTTTATTCCTGAATGTAATTCCTGTGTGACAGCAACATACTATATCAGAGAGTGAGATTATGTGAACAAGTCCACATTCATAAAAACTATTGTACATGTTCATCCTTGTCTGTGCAGGTTTCCTCCGGTTTCTTCTCACTTCCCATAATCATGCTGGTAGGTGGACTGTCTACAATAATTTCCCCCAGGTCTGAACGAGTGTGTGTGTGTGAATATGTGTGCATTGTGCCTCATGATGGACTGCTGTGTATTCCTACCTCGTACATAGTATTCTCAGGACAGACTCCACTGCAACCATGACCAGAAGATGAGCTGAGGTTTGAATTACTGAAGATGAATGACTGAATAAACTTCCAGATTGACGTGAGTCAAAGTAAAATACACTTTTTTTTTTAAATTCAGCTTTCTTTTTTTTTTTTTTAAATCTAATAAACAAATTAAGCAAAATTTGAAGAACATGATTAGCAGCCCACAGTGGCCAATATTGGTGAGGCTGTATATAGCACTAAGGGGTCCCTAGATAGACATTTCATTCAATGCCTGGCAAATGCCTGCTGAAAGCTGAGGGCAGCCATGTTTTATTATTATTATTATTATTTTTATTATATTATTATTTATATTAACTTACCAGGCTGTCTGCAGGTATCAAGTTAATACTCCTGAAGACTTGTTTAATGACACTACAAATGTATACTAAGACCAAATTTGCAGTGATGATATACCAAATACCAAACCTCACATCTTCAAGTTTTTAAAGAATAAACAAGTAGAACTCAACAGGGATGCCTCCACCACCACCAAGCCATAGTCTTTCTTGTTACTTAATTGTATGCAAAAAACAATGCTTCAAATAAAGCCTACTGCAAACAGGAAGAGTACTATTAAAGAAAAACTATTTCAGACATTTGACTTTGCTGTGACCTTGAGCTTGTTTGGATCAATTCCAAAATCAGTTCATCTGCTGTTTGCAATGATAACTCCATATAAATCCTACAAACGTTCAAACACTCGTTCTTGAGCTATTACTGGTCATTAACAGAAAGGAGGCAATACTCTTTAAAATTCTGTAAGAATGCTCAAAAGTGGTGCAAACAGAAAAGCATTCGCCCTATCATCCGGAGGGCACAAATTCAAATCCTGACATGCTACGGCCATCCGAGTCCGACAGAGCTAAACTCGCCATGCTCTCTGGGTGGAGTCTCTCTCCCCTGTCAATCACAGAGACACTAGTCAATCACGGGCTTTTGTAAGTTGGCTTCATGTGTCTTGGAGGAAGCACACATTAGCGTTAACCCTCCCCAGTTGATAGCTGTTGTATGACAGGGGAGAGCTAACTGGGAATCGGCAGGTGAACAATTGAGGAGAAAAATTAGGAAAGACCATAGTGATAACCTTCCAATTTGTGTCATGCCTAAGAACACCCATTACAGAGATAAAAATCACTCTTTCATGGCTTATTGCTTTGTCGTCTCATAAATATCAATGAGAATTCATGAAACAATTCACATGCTTTGCCAAGGAAAGATTGATCGGCATGCGTACAGTATGATTATCATCCTGTTGTTGAATGTTGAATTTTTAGAGCATTTTTTCACCAACTTTGAAACATACGCCAACATATCCTGGACTAGTTCACACAATCTGAGCTTAATCTAAACAAATCCAAGCTTAAAATCAAAATCTAAAAAGCTGTATGAGGTGACTCCTGGTTAATAAAATCACAGTTTCAGAAAAAAGGCTGGTCAAGTATCTGTCCACACCATATCTGACCTCAATAAAATAAAGCAGAGCAAAAAGGCACAGAAGATGAATCCTTATCTATATCAGCCCTCCAGTGTGATGTAAAACTCGCAACCTACAGTGAACCCAAGTTCAAAGTTTAAGCAGCTCAGTAATCAACAAAGAGGCCACACGAGGTGAAACGAACCCTGGAGCCTGGAACTTCATTTATAACAATGACAAGCAAAAAAAAAAATCAAAGTTTAAAGACATTAAGTGAGAACATGTCTTTTGACCCTGTATATCCTGACTTCATGATTGCACACACACTATTTTAAGCAGTCAGCATTAACTGAAATGCTTCGAGATGCACATTTTAGCCTTATTGTTGAAAAGTATCTACAACCTCAGCAAGCCTTCTCTTTAGCTGCATAAACTTGAACACTGAGAGATTTTATGAGTTTATTACTAGCCAGATATTCTGTTGGATTAAGTTGGATATCTTTCATTGAAAATTATTTTAATGCAATTAAAATTTACACTAGGCCACCATGGTGCATCTCTTTGACTACTGACTGATAGCAGAAAAGCATATGAACTTGTACTGAAGTGCTGAGGCAGCGTGGTGTAAAGAAAAGGCTTCAAAATATACATTAAAATTGCAAGTGCTGAGATGTCAAGTTATTATTACACAGAGGCCATTTTGTTTTCAATCACACATGCTGCATGTGATTAGCATCCCTAATATTCCCTAACTTTTTTGTAATCTACCATGCTCCAGTCCAAATCTCTATTGTATCTTGTACATCAAACTAAAGAAACCTAAATGACATCGCTCTGCAATGTCTCTGATGTGAATATATGGCTGTTTTGTTTGGTTCCATCTGTGTGTATTAACACGATCAAAGTGCTACTGCAGTCTTCAAACCTACTGCTGAATAAGCTTTCTGAATAAGCAGTTGGCTAACTTTGTTTATGTGGGTTAAATGACAAGTACAAATGTGGCCAGAGAGGAATGGGATTTTGAATATAAGAAATATAAGAAAATGCTCACTTCCCCAAAACAGTTTGACTTCCACTATTATTTGTGTGGCAGCCTGGGAACACTCTTCACATAGTCAAATGTGGACATTTTCTAATATATACAGTTGTGAAAACTAAAAACTTCTTTACTTCTGCATGTGTCTCTATAACAAGTAAAGTTCTAGCATTTTAAAATCTGGTTATCTTCAGAAGTGAAAAGGGAGAAAATTGCTTGTAAAAATTTCATTTCCGTTCCACTAAAATTATAGTGGAACAATTATAACCAAATCTACTTACGGGGAAAACAACATTACTCCCAAATTTGACTGAATTGTAAGTTTACAGTGGGAAGTGAGTTCTCACTTTGATTAACTCGGTCTCTGTCTCATCACCTGAGGTAAAATTCACTCGCGTCATTTAAACATGAGCCTCATCGTCATGTCTTCGTGACTGATATCGGTGATATCAGACTAACATCGGTGCTGAAATAATCGCTGATTCATTCAGTCAGTTTTGTTCTGTTGTCTAAATTTCTTGTCTTATTTTAATTAGATTATTTAAACATTTTTAAAGCTTTGTGCGATGTCATCTGTACAGATTGTGTAAGTGGACTTATCTGATTTGTGCAGGAAATCTTTAGGGTTGGGATCTGATTACAAACTTAATATAAACAACTTAAACAAAATGTGACATTCACAATGTGGGGAAATCACACTTAGCTAGCAAGGTTTTAGACATCTTTAAGCAGACTGACTGTTTTTACTGCTGAGTTTGATCTTTGCACAAAGATAGCTTAGACAAGGTCATAAAGTAATCTAGATAAAAACATTTCCATATTTTAGTAAATATATTTATTTCTTAAAGCAGAGATGTCAAAGTATAATACTGGCAGAAAAAATAAATTTTGTTGAAATCTGGTTTTAAATAATTCTTGGCTGCTTCTCCCAGAAATCTAAGCAAACTGACCTATGACGGGTTTTTCCAGACCACCACATGTAAGTGTTTTATCACTCTGAGAACTTCATTTCATGTAGGTCACATGGACATATGTACTGCACATGTCTTATGACTAAAGTAAAGTCTTAAAACAGGATTATTAATTGACAGCCTTCTGCAATCGGGACCTAGTCATGTCCACAAAGTTGCAGGCCTCCAGCTGATATCGCTTCATTTAAGTATAGTTGCACAGAGGTAGCAATGGGCCTCTGGGAGCCACGGAATCAGGTGAACTTACCAACTGTGTAGCAGCTGCACAGATGGCGTCCCAATGAGCTTGTCAGGGAGCAGGTCGATCTCCTTCATGATGTTGGCCAGTCTGACTGGAAGCTCTTGACGGAGGAATATGAAGGAGGTCTTCTCACAGGCATTGGCAGAACCTGAAAGAACAAAACAACAAACAAACAAACAAAACAAACAAACAAACAAACAAACAAATAAATAAACCATCATGAGGTTACACAAAAATGTACGTTGTTATGGAGAATATGCAAAACACAATGTCCTTTCCTCCGAAGACATTCCTGTGGTGTAAACGTAACGTTACCTTTACCTGTGACTATTAAAAAGCTCTTAGACTGGAGACTCCTTCCAAAAATGCTCTCTCCTCACAGAAAACTTCACCACATCAACAATTTTCTTTTTTTGTTAAATAGCATATTTTTAATCTGTTTATTATTAGACTTAGATTACATGGCGCATCAGCCATACAAGTCCCTGTTACTATAAAAATGATAACATATTACAATGAGCACAGTGACATAAACCTTGCATTTGGCACTATTATAACAGAGCTGCTGTTATAGAAAATTCATCAACACCTTCTAACCAATCAAAACTGAGAATTCAACAGTGCTGTCATCGTGGCGCTCTCAGTACTGAGGCATATCAAGCTTCAGCGTAAAATGCCCAAGGAGTAGAGATGTAACAATTTGACATTTAGTATTATACAGTCCCCTCCAAAAGTATTGGAACAGCAAAGGCCAATTCTATTGTTTTCACTATGCACTAAAGGCATTTGGGTTTGAGATCAAAAGATGAATATGAGACAACTGATCAGAATTTCAGCTTTCATTTCCTCATATCTACATCTAGATGTGTTAAACAACTTAGAACATGGCACCTTTTGTTTGAACCCACCCATTTTTTTTCCAAGTGACCAAAAGTATAGGAACATGTGACTGATAGGTGCTTCTTGCTGCCCAGGTGTGCCCTGTTAAATTGATTGGTTAAAGAATGTATACTCTTGGTTTGAGCCCTAGGTTTCGCCTGTGACGACTGCATTTGTTGTTAATAAGGATAAACCAACATGAAGACCAGAGAGCTGTCTATGGGAGAAAAGCAAGCCATTTTGAAGCTGAGAAAAGAGAGGAAATCTATTAGAGCCATTCAAGCATTGGGCATAGCCAATACAACAATTTGGAATGTCAGCAAGCAGCAGTTGTTGACAGAAACATTGTAAGAGCTATGAAGAAAAACCCAAAAACAACAGTTAGTGACATCACCAACAACCTTCACAAGGCAGGGGTGCCATACCACAAGATGCAAACCACCCATGAGCAGTAAGAATCAGAAGGCCAGATTGGAATTCGCAAGGAAAAACAGAGATGAGGCACAAAAGTTCTGGAACCAAGATTAACCTCTACCAAAGTGATGGAAAGGCCAAAGTGTGGAGAACAGATCTGATCTTGATCCAAAACAAAACATCAGTCAAGCATGGTGGAGGTAGTGTCATGGCTTGGGCTTGCATGGCTGCTTCTGGAATGGACTCACTAATGTTTACTGGTGATATTAATCATAATGTTAGCAGCAGAATGAATTCACAAGTTTACAGGAACATTTTGCCTGCCAATTTACAGAGAAATGCATCCAAATTAATCGAGAGGAACGTTAACATGCTTCAAGACAATGATCCAAAACACACTGCCAACTCAACCAAGGACTTTATCAGGGGGAAAAAGTGGAAGGTTTATCTTTTGTTCTCAAACCCAAATGTCTTTGATGTATAGCACAAACAAATGAATTGGCTTTGCCGTTCCAATAGTTTCGGAGGGGAGTGTATCAGCACTAGTCCTGGCCTAAGATGCTGGAATGATATCTAATTTGATTCCGCTCTGCTGGGAAGGCTTTCCATTAGATTCTGGGGTGTGGCTGTGGGGATTTGCATTCATTCAGCCACAAGAGCATTAGTGAGGTCGGGCACTGACGTTGGACGAGGAGGCCTGGAGTGCAGTCAGTATTCCAGTTCATCCTAAAGGTGTTCAGTGGGGTTGAGTTCAGGGCAGAACACCAACCTTGGCAAACCCTGTCTTCATGGAGCTCACTTTGTGCACAGGGGCACTGTCACACTGGAGCAGGTTTGGGCCTCTTAGTTCCAGTGAAGGAAAACTTAATGCTACAGCATTCAAAAACTTTCTAGACAACTGTGTGCTGGAACCTTTGTGGCAGCAGTTTGGGGAAAAAAACGACATATGGGTGTGATGGTCAGGTGTCCACAAACCTTTGGCCATGTAGTGTATGTTCCAATCTATCATGTTGACAGACATGACACACTTTGAACACAGAACTCAACTTCATTCATTCATCTTGAATAACCATTGACATTGGTCATCTGGAGTCTATCCTGAGGTGAGAATTCACCCCAGATGTGACAGCAGTCCATCTCAGCACAACCTGCACATACACTCATTCACACCATGGGGCAAATTAGAGTAGCCAGTCCACCTAGTGGCATGTTTTAGGAGGTGGGAGGAAACCAGAGAACATGGAGGAAACCCACATGGACATGGGGAAGCATATAAACGTCCACGCAGACAGCAGCTCAAGCTCTAGGCTAAACCCTGGACCCTGGAGTTGTGAGGTAACAATGCTTCCCAATGCACCATCCCCAGGACACATCAGTAACAGCATGGCCGTTTCGGATCAGAATCGGGTATCGGCCAATACCTAGAGCCCTGATATCAGTACTGGGTCAAAAATGGAAAAGGTGGAACAATTAATTCATAAAATTTATTCAATGCTACATCCATGAAATGATCAGTCATACCCCTGGTGATGCACTTGAAATTAAAATGAAGTTTAGGTAAGCTTATCATTCCATAGGGCATTTATAAATATACATTAAGAGGAATAACTGTTGATAAATATTTAATATTTGAAAATGTGTCATGGTAAAATCTACACATTCAAATCTTTACACACCACTCTTACACTGAAGGGTGTCTTTTCTGAGAACACATGCTGTCTTCAAATGTGTCAGAAAGTCAGTAGGCAACTGCTCTCAAGTCCCTGAGAAAACAAACGTTGAACTCATTTCTAATATATATATATATATATATATATATATATACACACTTTTTTTAAGCGTGCACAATAGCAATATGGTTTTTTTTTTGTTAATTATATCGATTCTAGACACGTGACTGCGCCGCACTTCAAATAAACACGGTGTACCGGACGTCACGTTCTCCACAGTTCCTCGTTCGTGCATGACAAAAGCAACGCGAGCGCGCGCGCGCGCGTGTTATTATTCTCAGGTCGCAGTCTCGAGCCTTTGATTTAATTTGAAAAAAAAAACCAACTTACCAAAGTCTAAGAACTGCTTCATTGAAAGTGGCGATGGCGAGAACTTAGAAAACCTGTCCACTTGCTTTGGTATGTTAAACCTCGAAGTGTTCTTCAGCAAAATGTTAGCGAATTTCATTTTGCAATTCCTGAAGTCAAAATCCACGTGAACTTGAAAATGACTCGATGCTGTTGATGAATAGCGCGCGCTCGCAGGTTAAAAACCGTTTGAGAAAAAAAAGGCTAACCTGCGATTAGCATGGCCACATAGCCTCTATAATGTCAATAACAGTAAAGCAGTGGTCCTGTGCAAAGCTATTAGCAGCTTCTTAGACTTAGCCACAGACATGAAGGAAGAGTGTGGAGTCTGTTGTCCAGCATCTGCGCTGTTTACACCACATGCAGCAACAACTCCTCACAGCTGAGGTGCTCCTTCTGCTTGCTCCTCTTCTCCAAATGTTCAGTGTGACATTACTGTCCTCCTCTGACCAGCTGCTGGAAGGAGGGGTCTTCTCTGAAGCCCCCCTGCTTCACATTTCTAGAAGTAAGCCTGGCTTAAATGCATATCTAACTCGGGCCGTTTGTGGTATGAACAGTGACAGAAGTTTCCCTGTTCTGAGATCTGTTATTTGTCTTCAGTATCTATAAAAACATGATGACCGCTATGCGGCGCATGCGCACTACCGAATTAGAGCAAAGGTCATGCGTTGGGCATGTACAGCTCGATCAATGCAAAACCATAAATAACATCAAAAACAAGGCCTATAGGTTTACCCTTCCGACGCTTCCTGTTACCTGTATCACATGCTTTGCTGAACATGGTTGTGTGTGAACATTTATATAGCATATCTTTGTTTACTGTTTCAAAAGTAAAGTGTTAGACTGAGAGGTTCAGTTTTCTCAGTAAGAATTATCATTCCCTCTAGTGGCCATTTCTGAACCATTACAAATCTGTTCTTGTTGTCAACCAAAACAGATGAGCTACTATTTCAGTTTGTGGTGAAAACAATTGCAAGTTTAGGCAGTTCAGGAGTAACCTGGTACATTTGGAGGGATAGACAGAATGAATATGTGCATACAGGCAAGTGCAACAATTTTACTTTATAGGTAGATTTTAAATTTTTAAAAAAATTCAAATTTATAATGGAATAAAACATGACAGGAAAACTAGATAGGTAAAGTTCATCACGACAAACGTTGATGTCTTGACAAAGCCAGTCTTTAAGTTTGAAACTGTTTCATAAGCTTGAAAATAGTTTGAAGTTGAAAGAAAGGAAGGGTGACAGACAATAATAATCATAAGCTTAAACAGCAGAACAGAATGTTGGCTTTGTCAAGCTAACATGATCAACAGCAGCGTGGTGTGATGCAGCCACATACTGTTCCCACCCTGCAATCAATTCTTTTACGATTACAGCACATCTAGAAGTGTTTTATGCCTCTTGTATCACAGCAATTTGCCAGTCTGGAAGTTTGAAAGGAGTGAGTGAGTGATACAGGTAGATCAATAGAAAGAAATATGGAGAGAGAGAGTGTGTGTGGCATTGATAGAGAGATAGATGAAGTGAGAGTCTGTGTTACAGGTACATTGACAGAGGGAGAGAAGAGGGGCTTCAGGCCGTGTGCACACAGGTGTGTGTGTGTGTGTGTGTGTGTGTGCATGCGAGTTTACACAGTTGGTGTTTGAATCATGAACGTTCAGTGCCAGCCTCTGAACATTCCGTCATTGTAATAATCAACAGCAGGGTGGGGTGATGCACCCTGGCTCAAAGTGACATGCTGTTCCCTCTTGTATCACAGCACTTTGCCAACTAGATAGGTAAAACACAAAGCCAGTGTGAAAGTTTGAAACTGTTTCATAAGCTTGAAGATTAGGTAAGTAAGTAAGTAAGTAATTAAGTAATTCTTTATTGTCATTGTAACAATGGATGTACAACGAAATTGAGTGAGTACTCTCAGTGCAGAAAGTAAAATAAAATAAATTTTTTAAAAAAAGAGAAGATTTTAAAATGGAAATAAAATACTGGCAAAAAAAATACAGGTATTTACACTTATTGTACATATGGCCTCAAAGAATATTGCACAGTTAAAATATTGCACTTATTGTACATATGGCCTCAAAGAATATTGCACAGTTAAAATATTGAAATATTGAAGTTGAAAAGCAGGCAGACAGAAAGACAAGCAGTTAGTTACTGGTAGAACGATATATGACCAATAGAGTGATACAAGTAGAAAGTCAGATGGAGTGAGAGTGACACAAGTAGATAGATGGAGAGAGAGTGCTATTAGTAGGAAGACCGAAGGAGTGAGAGAGTGATACAGGTAGACTGATAGAAAGAAGTATGGAGAGAGAGAGTGTATGTGGCATTGATAGAGAGATAGATGAAGTGAGAGTCTGTGTTACAGGTACACTGACAGAGTGAGAGGGGGAGAAGAGGGGCTTCAGGCCGTGGGCACACAGGTGTGTGTGAGTTTTCCCAGGTGAAGCTCTGAACATTCCGTCAATGTAAGTCTATAGGAGTTTTTGGGATTTTTGATCACCCACTACAGGAAAACTGTAAATCTGATCAGTTAGTCTGCTTGATAAGTCAGAATAGCCTGAAGGTCTGTGCTGTGTTTGGTGAATGTAGCTTGAAAGCTTTAGGAGTTATAACAGTCCAGAATTTTCAATGGAAATCAATGGGAATTTTGGCCACTTTGAGCTTTTGTAACAGGAAAACCGTAATTCCGATCAGTTAGAAAAGTCATAGCACACTCCTGACAACACAAGTGAGGACAGGCTGAAGGTCTGTGGTGAGTTTGGAGGAGTAGCGTTTAAAAATGTCGGGTCTCAGAATATTATTATTATTATTATTATTATTATTATTATTATTAATAATCAACAGCAGGGTGGTGTGATTCACCCTGGTGCATAGCGACACCCCTCAGTCAGTTATTTTCCAATTACAGCACATTCAGCACATTCAGTTTTATGCCTCTTGTTTCACAGCAATTTGCCAATGATTACAGTTTTTAATTTATTACAGAACAACACTTTTAACTGTTTATAGTTACTTTTTAAAGTAGCAAGTTAGTTCTTTGTATTTCCCTTTCTGAATGTGGTATAAATATTGTCAAAAATGTATTTCTCTAGTATGTTCATGTTTTGTTGTTTTTTGTTGCAGGGTTTATTTTCCTTTTTTTTTGCCCAAGAACAAACTGGATTTGGTGGTTGCAAATCTAGTTTCCCCAGTACACTCGCCAGTACACTCGCCAGTACACTCGCCAGTACACTTCAGAGTGTGAGCTTTTGAGAACTTCTTTTCATATCATACATATAGAATTTCCACAGTTGGAATATTGAATCTTTGTTGGCTTCTGGAGCATCAGATTACAAATGTCACTTGCCCGAGGCAGAAAAAAAACTTTAAGTATCATGTTATTCTCATCTAGGAAGAATGCATAATTATATGACATTAGTGATGCTGGAAAAATGACAGAACATTGCATAAGCTGTGTTGATTAACTTGCTATCAGTGATGACTTTTCATTTCAGACCCTGTTATGATCTTTTAATAGGACTCCCAAGACTGACTGGTGCAGCAGATTACAATCATCACAGCTCTGGCAGAATAAAAGACCATGTTTGTGGTTGATATTAGGTTAGACACATTGTGTCTACATGTGTTGTAGTTCACAACAACCAGAGAAAGGAGGTGTATCATCCTTGACCGCCCAGCTGTGAGAGGTAATATTACTACAGAATTTTGCACTGCAAGATTTTATACATAGAAAAAAATTATAATAAAGGTTACTCATGAGACCAAAAATGTTTGCCATATTTTACCTTGTCATGTTAATGCAAGATGTTGTTATTTTAAGATACAATTTTTTTCAGATTTTTTTTTTTATCAAAAATGTAAGGTCTTTCTGCAGACTGTCTACCTTTAGAGCCTGTTCATGTGCATACATGCCTTAACAGGGCCTTAACAGAGTCCACTTCCACCTGATGATATCATACATTAGCTGAAGTTATACTGTTGCATATTAAATGGTCTTGTATAAACACATAAACATGCTGTGATTACCCTGTATCAGGGTTAATGTTTTATTGGTAGTAAAACAGCGGCTACAGGTTCAGCAGGTTCTGGAGGATTTACAATTTCTACAATACTGTAAAATAATAACTTGGGCAGTACCTAAGGCGGACAATTTCTTCCCACTCAAATTTCTGTTACGCAAAAAGAGTACATTTGCTTCTGTAAGTCTGGCTAAACACAAATAAAATGTCATGAACTGACTACTTATTCTATAACAGTTTGGAAGCACCTTTAGGTTTGATGTCTTCCTCTGTCTGTTGCTCTGGTTTTTCTTTTGTGCTGGTTCCAGACAATTTTCTGTAACTGTAAATGGGAACCAGGTTCAGCTCATGTAGTATGTGTGTCACAGTTATAAAGCACAAACTCACATCAAAGAGGTTTGGTTGGAGCACAAGCACCTCCCTAGAGGTGCATTATTTGTGAGCCAACTCTTGTTCTAGCCCTTCACTTCACATCTCTTTGGGCTTTCTGTGCTTAACTGTTTTACAGCAAGCATACAACCAAAAAATTAATAAATGAAGTGCATAGCACTTACACCAGGGCTGCGACTTGAGCATATGGAAGGGCCTCTAACATACTGAATATTTTAATCATTAATTATAACTTTCACATTTTACACTTGGTTGCTTAATTACTAATCTATAATTATATTTTCTTACTGATGTATCTTGTTCTTCTGCAGTAAAATAAGCCTAAAATCCCACCATGCTTTCCATGACTGGTTGTTCAATACTAACAGCCCACTTTAACCCTCAGAACCCCAAATATTAATTTGTTGAATCATTTCTTTACCATTTTAAAATGTTTTAGGGTGACTGTAAATATAAACATTATTGGACATTTTGATATTTTTATTGTTATTTTAGGTTTACACCCCTTGGTATCAGTGCCTCTGTAACACACAGAGACATACATGTGAATTATGTTCTAGACATTAACCTGCATACATTCATAAACAGTGAAATAATGTTTATTGTTTAAAGCTGCAATGAGAATGCTTATGGCATATGGGCAAAAAAAAGCTTAAACTAATAAAGCAAAAATTATGAAGGGGCTTGATTGTACTTGAATTCCAGTTCTTGAATTTCTTTGCATGCACTCAGTTCATAAGTCTGTGCAAATCAGAGAAGCATTTTTTTCTGCATGGTCTTTGGACCATGACTAGATTGACTACTGAAATGAAATAATGTTAAAAAAGTTACAAAATGCCCCAAATTTGTGTGAGCATTATTTATCTAAACATGTTCTGAATGGAGGATACATGTATTAAAGTGAAACTACCTGGAAGATTGCCATATTCCCAAAGCAATGCTTAAGAGGTTGCCATGCTGTTTGACTTTGGGTCTGTAAGGTTTAACATGCACTCATGCTGAGAAAATCACAGGCTGATTATTTAAGCCTGGATATGCACGGTTTTCCCTGTGCCCAACACCTCTAATTCAGCTTATTAACAAGCCCATTAAGTCCTTCATGAGGTTAATGAGTGCTATAGCAGTGAAAACACTAACATATATGGTACAGGGTTGCCATACATCTCCAACCCAACCACTGGAATCTGAAATTAGACCAAAATTTAAACTGTATGAACTGTCTGATTCCAGAAATTCTGAATGAACTCCACACAATAATATTCATGATTTTCAATAAAAATTCTGCTGATGTTTATGGTGCTGAATGAGGCATTTGTCGAGCTAGTGACACCGGAATGTCATATTCTTTCCCTTTACACTGTATGCGAATCTTAGATGAATCAATTTCACAGTGCGCTCTAAACCTTTATAGTCGACTCTACAATCTCAGTGGTCTGAAATAGAAGAATTTCCTTTTTTGGGGGATGGAGTCCCAGTCCTAAGTACCAGAAAACACTACAGTGATCAGTTTTTATTTATAACAGGCCTAAACTGTAGAATGCCTTCTGTGCTTTTAAGGAGTCTGGGCCCGTATTCACAAAGCTTCTTAGAATTCTCTCAGAGAGCTCCTATCTTAGTCTAAAAAGTCCTAGCTGGGAGTCCTAGACTAAAAGTGATTTAGCAAACTTCTCAGAGCAACTCTGAGTAAGGAAAGTACAAAAACCTTTATCTTAGTGAGGAGGTGTGGTTGACCCCGTTG
>CM075025.1:8139762-8197800 GCA_037576675.1 Pangasius sanitwongsei | reverse complement strand
ATTCTAAGAATTTTCTTAGAATTTCGTCACTAGGAGCAACTTTTAGGCTTAGGAAGCTTTGTGAATACGGGCCCTGAATTCAACTCTTTAAAGTGCACTTTAAAAGGCAGGTTTAGCATTGCTGACCTTCTCTAAATCATTGCTGCTGTCTTCAGCTGGTTTTAGACTGCAATTAAAGTGGTCTTTTAAGATGGTTACTTGTCACACTGAACAAGATGCCAATGAAATCTATGTTGAATTCTATAACAGACTATAACTTTGTGTGTTCTCAATGTCAGATTATACAATGAAGATCCTCTAATGATAGACCTATTATGAAATAAAATGTCTATATTCTGCTTACATCATCAGTTAGCGCAGTCTGGACATGTGAACAAAATGGGGCCTCATAAACAAAAACATTCTTCAAAGTGAGCTTCTATAAGGTGCTTATATAAGAATAATTTTCAGTCCATTAGCATGTTTTGTATGTTTCACCATTTCCAGTGCTGGAATTGTAGCTGTCCTGTAACTTTCATGTCATCCTATCCATCCTCCTGTTGGTGGCTTTTAGATGAGTGTTACCGTAGCACTCGCATTTTTAATATTTTGTCTGTCTTTGGTTGCATTGGCACTAAATCGGCTGCTGGTGAGCATGTCATAATATGTGTTGGAAGATCACAGGTCTTGAATTCATTTGCAAAATCGGGCTGAGAAGTGTACAGCGTACAGCTGGCTTTAATAATTAGGTTGACAGATTTATCACCAAATGTAATCTAATAAAATGATTTCTAAAGCCAACACACTGCCACTTCATCATTTTGTATTTACCCAGCAAACACACGTTTACACAGATATTACAATAGATAGGCCACTGTTTAAAATACATATATCAATACTAGTTGCATTTTTCTCATCTAATTGTTTGTGTTTTCTGTATCTTTTGCAGATTAAGTCTTCCTCTACATCCTCTACATCCTCTGCATCCTCTGATGCAGCTCATTAATTGGTGAAAAAAATGATTGTGTTTGTGCTCATTCTTGGGTCTCTTGTTATTATTAACGTAACTTGTTATATCTGAAAGTGAGTACTGGTTCTGTTTAACTAGATACAAATGTAACAGGAACCTTGATCAGGTACAACAAGGATTGTATCAGTGGGTTTCAGATATGGACCAGGTTTGCACAGGGATGGTTCTGAGAATGTTCCTATACGTTAGATGAACCTTCTCCAAACCATCCTGGATTAGTGCAAGTTTTCCGAGAGGTTAAAATTATTTAAAGGTTACCAGAATGTTAGGGGAATGTTCTCCAAACCACTGCGAGTTACCACAAGAGTTACAAGAGCCTCAAATTATTTAAAAGTTATGAGAATGTGCAGTGAAATTGTTATATTTACATAAAGAAAGCTTTCCTGGAAAAGAAGTAGGAACTAAAATATCTGTATTTAGTACGTTTTGGAACATAACAGATATTCCCAGAACATTCTGGGAAACCAGTAATTGCTAGCTGCAATTTGCTACAAACAGTTTTGCACTCAGGTCTCCACCAGTGAACAGTTTGATAAATAGACTTCATGTGAAAACTGTAATGAATTTCCTGGTTACACAGTTAAACTTTTTGACCACGTAGTACACAGTTATAGAAAGGAGTTATTTATAATCGCACTATCCGGTGTCACCCAGATGAGTTGGGTTACCTTTTGAGTCTGGTTCCTCGCAAGTTTCCTTTCTCATGTCATCTCAGGGAGTTTTTCTTTGCCACCGTTGCCTCACCGTCACCTTGCTCATTAGGGTTAAATTTATAAATGTAAAAATTAAAAATGTATTTCCTGAATTTATATTTGTCTGTAAAGCTGCTTTGTGACAATATCCACTGTTAAAAGAGTTATACAAATAAAATTGAACTGAACTGAATTGTATTAGCTGGGTAACACCTTTCCAAAATATTCCAATATGGATGTAAAACCACAAATCTGGCAACCTTGAGTATAGTGGGTCTCAAAGACCAGACTTGTGCAACACTGCTGTGAGAATCCCCCAGACCTCCGCTAGGGGGCAGTGTGGATAAGCCGACAGCTGGTATTAGTGGAGAGGTGGTGCTGCTTCCTGCCTCCTGAAACAGACAAACGGCGCAAGATGCTCATATGAAAAGAGAAAAAAAAAAGCCTGAGTTTGACATCGGTTATCATGTAGCAGTTATTCATTTGTAACAAAATATTATCAGCTCCAGGGTGTTTTAAGGTGATCGCTGTAACGGATGCAAGATTGTATACAGTAAGAGCAAGCAGCAGTGATACAGCATCTTCAGAGAGGGCAGCATCTATCCGGCCATCAGGTGAGCTGTGCCATGCATTTCAACTCCTCAGCACCATTACTGATGTCAGATAATCATTAATCGACTATTTCCTATAGTTCTATATATATTAAACAATATGCATGCGTTTCATTTAGATTGCAGATTATATTCCTGCATCTAAGTGTCCTTTGATTGTGTTTGACTGTGGCGTGTACATGACGTCATTCGCTGAATGAGCTACCTACTGTTAGCAATTAGCATCTGTTTTCTACAGAATAAAAATTCCTAGGTTCTCACAGTATGTTATTCAGTGACGTAATAATTTAGGAATAATATTGATATTATGTGATATTATGACTAGTCTGCCCTAACCCCCATTTCCAAAGCTTGCTGTAGGCTGTGCTGTAGCTCTTATTGAAGAAGCAAACATGGGTCCATTTTCCTCCCAGTCAGACTGTTAGACTGTTATCAGTTCATGTTACTCAAATGTCAGCATTCAGACCTGCATTTACAGCCTATTTCTGTATAACTATATTTTTTTAAGCACTTGTTTAAGTGCTATTATGTTCTTACCCTGCCCTGTGATATTTATACATCTGCTCATGTTTCTACATTCAGCCATGACATGGTGCCTAAAAAGTGATTAGTTTTTTCATTCACCCTGCTTTTTTTTTTTTTAATGCAGTGCTTAAACATAATATGACATCATTTCATTTTGGATCTCAGGCCAGATTTGCTGTGTCATGTGTCATACCTACTGTAAATATTTGCTGTGTCATAAGTAAAGGATGAATGCTCATTTGAAATGATCAGGCTTAGCATTCATATACAAAACGCTCACACACTTTCAGTAAGCGCTTTATCCTCGGTTGATCCGAGGTCTGTCCCAGGAACACCGGGCGTGAAATGGGAATACATCCAACATGAACACACACACACACACACACTTTCACACATGGGGCAATTTATCATAGCTAATCCACATAAAGGGTTGTTTTTGGGAGATGGGAGGAAACCAGAGAACCCTGAAAAACACCCACACAGACACAGGGAGAAAATGTGAAACTCGGAGCAGACAGTAACCCGAGCTCAAGATCAGACTGTGGATCCTGGAGCTGTGAGGAGGCAGTGCTACCTGCTACACCGCCGTGCCACCATATACAAAACGAAGATTAAAATCACTTAATGAATGTTATTATATGATACTTATATTATAATAGAGTGCTTTGTATGATCAAATAGTAGGGATGTACTGTATGCTGGTAGTCGAAAGTTTTTGAACACCCAGAGTTTTTTT
Organism: Pangasius sanitwongsei; assembly: GCA_037576675.1. Taxonomy (NCBI): domain Eukaryota; kingdom Metazoa; phylum Chordata; class Actinopteri; order Siluriformes; family Pangasiidae; genus Pangasius; species Pangasius sanitwongsei. Next base: position 8,194,227 of record CM075025.1, on the reverse strand, counting down.
TATTAGTTTAACAAGCATTATTGCCACAGAATTAACAAAATGATACAGTATAACAACAGGAACATATTGATTGGGACACAGTGTGAGTGCTTTAGTAAAGACAGGCACACACTGAAGGTAAATTTAGTCAAGCCTATAGATAAAAGACTCCGACAGTGCTAGTATTAACTGTACAATATAAGTATGTGGTGTTCTACAAGTACCTAATTAGAGTGATAAAGATTTTGACTTTTTCTGATTAGATTATATTTAAGAGTGAAGAGTGAGTGAAGTGACTTGTGGCCAAGTATGGCTTGTTCACGTAGATCTGCCCAATGCTTTCTGAGGTTTGCCTTCCATGGACAGGCATTCCAATTAAAAGTCTTACCCTATGCACGTGCGTGGAAGCCCGTCACCTCTGATGGCCAGACGTTTTAGGACACTGCTGCATTTGAATGTGCGGGACATCTGGGACACTTCCACCCTCCTTGTACGCATTATAGTGTTTCATGGTGAAGACATTCCATAGTACTGAAACAGGCCACACGATTCATCATTGTGAAGCTAGATCCATTGGAAATGCCAGCCACCCTGTCACCCCAAAATATGACAGATATTATTGTACTTCAACAAATTCAGGCGTGTCCCTATGTGCCGTACCATCATCTGCTGAGGATTCTAGGAATTGTTTAACAGCAAGGATTAAGGAAGTTTTAGAAGTGGGTTATCAGTCTGTGCCTAAACCCTAAATGCCCTAGACAGGGATGTGTCCTTGTTTTAATGAGAGGGATGAACCACGAACAAACCCTACTCAGCCCATCTCTAGATATACTCTCTTTGTGGGCTGTTGTAGAGAAGTCTGAGTTTGTTTATCATGTTGAAATATCCACAAAAGCAGAGGGCCATCGATCTGAGACCACTTGAAACACTGAAATGGAGCGATGGGATGTCAGTATTGGATCAGGTATCAGCCAATATTTAGAGCTCTAATATCTGAATCATTTTTTTAAAAAAATGGATAGATTGGGATTGGCATATCCCATACAAATAGATTTCATTTAAATGAGAAGCACGAGGAGCTAGACTCTTCTGTCTCTTCTGTTAACGTTTCAGATCAAAATGGCTGACAAGAGTGATCTAAAAGCTGAGCTGGAGCGCAAGAAGCAGCGTCTAGCTCAAATCAGGGAGGAGAAAAAAAGAAAAGAGGAAGAGAAAAAGAAAAAAGAGGTAAGGACTGTGAAGACAGTTTATTAGTTTGACTGAATATTAGTTTCCCTATAGTTACTGAATAATTCATAGCAGTTATTGAGTAATATGCATTATGATTTTGGATTTAAAGGGTTGATGTAGGATGTGGTAAAGTTATCTTGGTTGTGTGTGAATCTGTATGTGTCCTTTCACAGTCAGAAACACAACAGAAGGCAGAAGCTGCTCCTGAGGACTCAGATTTGGACCGTAAGCGCAGAGAGACTGAGGCACTGCTTCAGAGTATTGGAATTTCCCCTGAGCCACCATTAGGTACACTAATCACCACGAAACACTCACTTAGCATCTAACTCACTTCACAGAAAGTCTCATCCATCCATCCATTCATTCATTGATTCATGCATTCATTGATTCATCTTCAGTGACCACTTTATCTGGTCGGGATTGCATTTCTGAAGTAGTTTAATGATTTTATTTCAAGGTAATGTGTAGGTATAGTGGGCTGGGACAGGAACATTTTTTTGAGAACTAGATTTTTTTTTTTAATGTTTTAAGTTATTCATCTGAAACATAATCCTAAATTATTGTGAAGAATATTTACCTATGTTTAAAATGTCTTCTACCTTTACTTTACATTAGGGCGTTAGCTATATTAGAGATGTTTTCTGTATTGCTTGTTTTGATTTACTGCCATTTGTACTTGGACATGTCTTGGGCATTCTTCTTACTAAATATGGTCTTAGTCTTTACTGAGTATTTGTAAAAAATAATGTGTGTTTTGCACAAAGTTTGACAATAAGTAATTCCTTCTTCTAGAAAGCATGGCCTAAACACTGGTGCAATGCACAAATGAAGCCATCTAGTTGAAGTAAAAGCTTGGCCTTGAAAAGGATTTGATGGTTTTCAGTCTTGATCCTGACTCACTTTCATTTGGACTCGAACTTGACTTTGCCTCGGCCCCCTTAAGACCCTGTTTTGACTTGATCTTGCTTATCCTGGTCATGAACTTGTCCTGTACTTGACACTGGTGGTCTTGACTACTATACATGACCCTACTTTACATGCATATTTGTAAATGTAATATCAGTGGGACACAAATGGTACCCCAATCACCCATATGAGTCCTTTCACTATCTCAGGGGTTCCAGATAAGACTAAAAAAATCTCAAAACTAATAAATGAATCATTTGCTGAAATTAATGAATTCAGACCCATTTTAAATTGTGACACATCACAGGTTCTTTAGTTTGTTTAACATATTTCTTTACTGCTATACTGTTATGGCAGTATGCATCAATATAACCACAGCTATTTTTGTCCATATTGTACACCTCTAATTTACAGTATATTGATTTTTTTATGGCAAATTACAGGGTTAGAATTTGCTATCGATAGTTGTGAATGGATTATTCAGTGCAGCTCTAGAGCCACCTAGTGGAGAGATATGCTAATAACCAGAGTTTGAGATTGTTGCCATGCTATGCATACCTCAAAATATGCATTTACTGTATGTTATTCTATAACTGGTCAAGGTATTATAAACAAACAGTGATGTCTTATGGTATATGTGTTATTTAATTAACCCTTATATTCTGTGTTTTAGTCCCAACACAAATGTCTCCATCAAAATCAATGAGCACACCGAGTGAGACTGGGAGCCAGGACTCAGTGGAAGGGGCCACTGTGGGCAGGTACGCCTGTCCCGTCTCTCTATCAACTTAAATATCCATATCACTTAATAACACTTTCATCTGAAACCACTGCATCTGCAAAAACATGATTATTTGTGTGATTGAGATATCAGTTTGTATATCAAACAGAGAGACATAAACCAGTCAGCTATAATGTTTTGTTTTCATTACTACCATTACATAATAACATCTTAACATAAATGAAGGATGCTTTCTGAAAGATTATCACTACAGAAAGAAGGATATATAATTAACCAAGCTCTCTCTCTTTCTTTTAACCGATTCCTCTGTTTCTTTGTTTTTTTTGAATGGCGTCAACAGATATAGGTAAGAACCAGTGTATGTGATTTTAAATGTGTGTCCTGTAGTTGCTAGTTTTGCTTCTGTCATTTGTAACTGTCCATTTGTAAAACGTCTTCAGCAGTCCCAAAAATAATTGGTTTCTTGTTAGACTTACTCAGTGAACATACCCGGCAAAAGGCATGTTTTATTATTCATCAATTTACAAAGAACGTAGATTTAATTAATTGACTGATTAATGAAATAACTCGTAAGCAGATTAACTTGAAAATGGAACTATACAGGAGAATTAAAGAAAGATGAAAGAATTGCACAGCCAGCAGAATGCTGCTGTGAGCTAGACAAGATGCACAAATGCCATCTCTTTTAACCTACTCATGACCATCGTGGTCATAGAGTTTGCCCCCAATCCAGGATCATGCTTATCATCAAGCCACACACTAATCTAAGTAATGACATTAGATGTATAATTTCTTTCTTTCTGTGAAGTATTCCAAGATGGCAGCTGAGTTATGAGTCATTATGACCCTCTAAAAACACATCTCTTTTTTTCCTCTCAGAACAAAGTCAGAACAGGCTCAACTTAGTAATCATACATAATCATATAGGTATATGAAATCTGTGGAATGATATTTGTACCATATATCTGATTTGTTTTTGGATTTAATTTAGTAAATCAGAATTTTTATGATTTATTTTGTAATTGTACTGAACTGTGCAAAAGTCTCAAAGCTTGGATTCAGCGGTTCCTCTTGCATGGTTAGACTGGAGCCTGTTTTTTAGTACAAATTTATTTTTATGATGTCTGCATTACTGAGTCAGTACAAAAACCTTTTATAGTTCCAAACATTACTTTTCCAACAAAAAAATGTTACAGAAAGATTTTTGTATGTCAGTAATGAAAGCCGGACATTATGTAACACCACTTTTCAGACAAAAAAAAACGTAATGACAGCTGCTGAAAAAAGAAGCAAGTGCAACAGTCAAAGTGTTAAGAAGAACTGTGGTAGATTTCCCAAGATGTTCAGTAAAGCATACCAGCTAATTTCCTTATAAACGCCAAATATTGACTTTGTATAGTTTATTAATGTTGACTGCTGTTTATAGATTTTTTTTTAATGTAACGTTTTAATGAAAAGTTTAATTTAATTTAAAATATTTAATTAATATTTCTGAAGGCATCTTTGCTTTTTACACCATTTCTTTGCATGTGCCTTAAACTTATGCACAGGTTTGTATATCAAAACAAGTATAAAAGTTGAATTTAAACCAAATAGAATTTAAATGTAATTTTTTGAAAATCATCAGATGTAGAAAGATTGATTTTTTTAGATTTTGGCAGAATAATACAGTTTATATATGCAGTAGATTCAGATTTAGCAGATATAGGGGCGGCACAGTGGCTCAGTGGGTAGAGTTACCAATTCACAGCTCTAGGATCCTGGGTTTGATCCTGAGCTCAGGCGACAGTCTGTGTGGAGATCCTGTGCATGTTCTCCCCATGTCTATGTGGGTTTTCCAAAAAACATGCCAGTAGGTAGATTTGCTAAGATAAATTACCCTTAGGAGTGAATGTGTGTGTTCATGGTGCCCTGCCATGGAGTGGCGTTCCACTCAGGGTGTGTTCTTGCCTCACGCCCAGTGTTCCCAGGATAGGCTCTGGATCCACTGTGACCCCAACCTGTATAAAGTTGTTTACAGTAGTCATCCCACCTGACCTGAGTTGAGGATCAAACTGGGAATCCTGGAGCTGTCAGCTGGCTCTACTACCTGCTGTTCCACTGTGCTGCCCCATATTATACATGTGATTATTTTAAAATTGGATTTAAACCCTTGCATACCAATTTGAATGATTGAATACGAATTCAATTCTATTTAATTCAACTTGATCTACAATTTCAAAATAGAGAATAAACATTATGTTCAAATCCAAACAATTATGGACCAAATATCATTCCATACAATCTCACACGTGGCAGAAAGTCACTTAACAGTTTCACTGAGGATATCTAGAGTTTCCTACCTTGGCAGAGATGCTTTAGTGAGGACATGGTCACTGAGGAAAACTTGCCCAACTTATTTGATCGCTGTTGCTGAGTATCTAACTGGTTAAGTGAATGATACAGTTGATAAAGGAGCAGAGAGCATCATGAAGTAACAAACGTGAGGAAATCTCCCCTATAACAGCATGATGTTGAAGGACATGTTAGAGCTCTGTTCGGTTTTCTCAGTTCACTGAAGTGTCTCCTGGAGCTGTGTGGTACAGTGAGGACTGATGTAGAGGGTGAACTGCTTGTACTGTATTCACCAGACAGGCCTGTAATTAAGCCTGCATGACACATGATGACTGTGCTCAGCCCTGTCACTGCTCTCTGTAGGGATCCGGTTTGTGCTCAGCATCGCTACACTGCACTGGTGGATGGGAGCTTAAACCCATCTTTAGAGTATTTTGTACTTCAGTAGAGGTCGAAACATTGCAATCCATGGCCTCTTATGTAATAGAGCGATGTGTCAAGTTGTCATAATGTGGATGCAGTAGGATGTATGCGCAAGCCTTTTATTCAAAACCAAATCGGCAGACAAAATCATAAACAGGAGGTAGGCAGAGGTCAATCGATCAGGTGATATATGATGCAGGGCAATCAAACCGAAAAAACATGGACCAAAGCAGGAGTCAAAACTGGTGAAGTTGCTGATATAATGCTCAGAAATGCACATTGTAGCAGAGTGTAGCAAAACCTCAGTGAGTGAGCTGGTTGTATAGAGAGAGCAAGTGAGAATAAAACAGGTAAGAGGTGCAGTCAGAATTCAGGTGAAAGGGAATCGGATGTGACATTGTGGTGACTCCTGGATTGGTGCTGAAATTGAATTTGACCCAAGTGCTAAAAATGAACAGAAACCTATGAATATAGTTATGATGGAATGCATATAAAGTGAGGAACGGCTCTCATATATAAGAGTTTCCCATTCTCATCTTCTCTTAGGTCAGGTAGCATTAATATATATATATATATATATATATATATATATATATATATATATATATATATATATATAATAAATATAAGTGCGGAGATGAGAATAAACTGATTTTGCATCAGGATGTGTTTGCTATTTTTGTAAGCCAAATTGCTCACTGTATCTGAAAGAACAAATAGAGCAGCTCTGTGTGTTTCCCCAAGGTGACATATGCCTGATGCCTGCTGTAGTCTGACTCTTTTCCTATTCCTCTTGCATGGTTAGACTGGAGCCATTTAAAATAACACGAATGACAATCCAGTGTCGTCCCATAGTGCGCATGTTTGACACTTCCTTTTGACAGGGCTTGTTGAAGTGAAGGAATAATCAGCATGCTCATGACTTGTACTGAAGGTTAGTCAGAAGTTTAGAAGGTCAGCACTTCCCTTTCACAACTTGTCCCTGTACAGGCTTTGTGTTGTACAGGCAATGACTAAAGTGGTCTCAAGGACATAGAAGAAAATGCTGCTTAATCAAAGCCAGAGACATAAACCACAAAACACTGCAACCAAAATGGTTAAAAGATACATTATTTTGTCTTTGTAAATAACACAAATGCATGTTGCCAGTTCAGTTTTACTTGTATAGTGCTTTTCCAATAGACATTGTCACAGAGCAGCTTTACAGAAATCTGGATTTAGATTTAGATCCCTAATGAGCAAGCCAGAGGCGACAGTGGCAAGGAAAAATTCAGACAACATGAGCAAGAAACCTTAAGAGGAACCAGACTGAAAAAGGAACCAATCTTCTTCTGGCAGCCATAGCAGTAGACATGTGGCAGTATCTGATGGGTTATAGCTAATGCTAAATCTAGGTATCCTTCAGAAACCAGACTGGTGTTTTCTGGTTTCTAAAATTGTACCTCAAATGTTAACTTGCTGCTATTTATTTCTTCCATGTGTTAGTGAAAGCTTCCCATAGCTACAAGATCAAGCATCCTAGCTAGCATCTAGCTTTCTGACTAATGAAAAAAAAAACCAGAATAATACAAGTCATAATGTGAAATCTGTAAAACACTTAATAAACATCTAGTAAGAGGAGAGATGGTTTCGGCAACATGCAATCAACACATTTTCATTTTCTTCCAGTCAAGTCCAGGTGTTTGAAAGCTGCAAACTAGCTTGTGTGTGTCAAGTTCAGGTGTGTGTGTGTGTGTGTGTGTGTGTGTGTCTGCTCTAAAATAGTGTCAGTTTATTAGTAGTAAAATAGTACTACACATCCATATTTAATATAAATGCCACTCATGCCTGTATACAGCTGCTGTCATATATGAAACTTTGCATTCATATATGTGCATAATATCTGTATATTCCTTTATGTTCATCTTTCAAGAATGGCATAGAAGTGTGAAAGATGACAACCTCTCCATTTTGTCATTTTGTCTTTTGTCTCCTGTTTTGCCTGCAGGCAAAATCATTTACTTTCTGCATAATCATATTCATGTACCACACCACAGGACTGTCCGGATACCTGTAGATGTACATTATAAAAACATGTTCTAGTTACTGTACCTTTTGTTTTTACATTGCAATCATGTTCCATTTAATAGATGTGCTATCTTTCATTCATGTTCTGTTCATCCTATGTAAACGGCACTGTACATGAATACCTTTCTATGATGGGGATTTTCTAATTTAATTCCCATGTTCTGTGATTTGACTGATCCTGTTATGGAGTAAATTTTCTGTCAGAAGTTATTGTATGTCTATTCAACACCAGAATTGTAATTTTATAAATCACAAATCCTTAGTTTTGCAAGGGCGTAGCCAGACCTTTTACACTGGGGTGGCCAGGTTAGACCCAGGGAAACTATGGTGAGGTAAAATACTAATCTGCACCCATATAAAATGACGCAAAGTGGCTCCGTCTCAATTCCTCATGGGAAATAACATCTATCAACATTCAACTATGAACTATATTTAACTATATAACTATATTTATAGTTAACTGTATTTATTAGGGATGCACCGAAGATATTTGGCCAAAAATGATCAAGATCAGTACATTTGACCATTTTAACCAAAAGTGCTTGCCTTCTTTCTTTCTTTCTTTCTTTCTTTCTTTCAAGTCAAGAAGGTTTTTTTTTTTTGCAGAAAATTGTTAAAAAAAAAAAAAAGAACAACAAAAAACCCACAAGAGTTTTTAAGATTAAATAGACCGACAAGCAAGTATCAAATATTAGACTTCACAGATAATTTGAATCTAAATGATAATTAGAGAGTGATTAAGTACGCTGCTTGCTCTGCCGTGCTGGTCAGCGCAGACACATTCAGGCAGTTTGAGCAGCAGCAGGTCAGCAGTGAGAAACATTAGCCATGTGGAACCATTTCACGGTTTCCATGACGGACATTAGACAAGCGATTTGTCAAAGTACTAAATTGAAAATGTAGTGTGATATTTCTTACTGCTGACTGTTGACCTGTGGGACTGTACATTACTTTTATTCAGGATTAGCAGTTCTGACATTGTAGAATACAATCCCAGTTGCAGATTTACAAATTAGACTATGGATTTGTGATATACAAAATTACAGTCTCATTGTGGATTTACTTAGGATTACTTTTCACAGGAGAATAATTCCATATTCCTGTGACTGCCAGTCTTCTGGATCTGCATGTGGTGTGACAATGTGCTTAGTGTGACATTGTGTATTAGCAGTGAGGCTAATCATGCATGTTCTCTCCCTCTTTGGTCCCTGCGTGGCGCCCCCTGCTGCTCACTCCAGGACCCTGCAGTGGGACACTGACCCCTCTGTTCTCCAGCTGCAGGCTGATTCTGAGCTCGGGTATTTCCTCCCTCCTCTTTCTTTTTGCTGTTCCTTTCCCTTAATTATTTTTTTTTCCCTTGCTCATTCTCTCTCTTTGTGTCTTTTTCAATGCTCAGTACAGTGTTTCTCAATCTTTCCCTGTCTGGCCTTTTATTTACCTTCCTTTGTCTGTCCTTTACTTGGCCCTCCCACTCTCATTCTCCTTCTTTTTCAAGTTTGTCGGGTTTAAATGCTTTCAGCTGGTTACTCTCCAGCTGTTTGCCAGGGGCTGTGTATGACATTGATTGATTTACCCTAACTAGTACAGGTGCAGAGAGCTTTTTTTTTTTCCGTTCTTCAACCCACAATTGAGATTTTCTGGCGTATCTGTATGAATACAGTATATTTACAAATCTCTCAAGCTAAATCTCAAAGCTAAAATGCAACCAAAATGTGTTATTAATGTAGACATTTTATTTATGCCTTAATATTTAGCAGGGGTGCATCACTATCATTTTCTTCAGGCTGAGTGTGAGTACATGTATGTGGTATAGATAGTGGTCATGAAAAGCACACGCTCTTAAACTGCTAGGCTAGTTCTTTATAATGTTAGCTAGTTGAAGTGGATTAGCTAGCTACATTGCGAATGAAAAGGGTGGGTTTTGTGTCACTTTTGTAAAGCTCTAAAGTAAGTTTCATTGTCTTTATTGTGTCAGAATTCCTCGTTGTTAGTGACTGATAGTGAAGAACGATATACTGGAAACAAGCTGTTATTTTCACTCGCCTAGTGTTGTCTGTAGACGTTTTTTCACGCCAGCATCAGTTGCTGACAGGTGCTGCTAGCAACGAACTGTTCATGCCCAGTTCTATGTTTAAGACGTTATGGCTTTGACATGAAGTACACCTTGACTTGAGAGCACCGTGTAGACAGTCTCTTCACTGCTCTACGTTCATACCTTCATGTGCATTCAATTCACGGCACCCTGCGCTCGTTTTTAATGAACACGCTCGCTAATACTGCTTTGCACACTTAGGTCAGCCGCCGCCATGCGCTCTATTAATGATACAGTTTATCAGGTTACCTGTATTGTATGAAGACGCTGTAATAGCTCCACAAACGGTGCTCTGTGAAATTCACCGAATTTCGCAGTTTGCAGTTTGATTGCCATCATTAAACACAAAATATGTCTGTCATTTGGCCAACAGCGTACACTAGGCTTATGTGAAATAGTACCACGAGGTATCAGAAGTTGGGATCAGGGATTTTTTTTTAATATTACAAGTAGGAGTAAATGAGCACGGTGGTATTGGATGGATACCGATGCCAATATCAGTAGTGATGCATCCCTAGTATTCAGTTTTCAGTATGAACATGAGATATAAATGGACCCGAGAGCAAATGTGTTTTATGTGTTTGTGGGTTTGTTTTTGTGTCTATGTGTGTTCCCAGGCGCAGGATGCACAGATTGGGGGCGTCCAAGATAACCCAGGTGGATTTCTTGCCCAAAGAGGTGGTTTCCTACGCTAAAGAGACACAGACTCCTCTAGCAGCACATCAGTCAGAAGGTACTCACTGACATTTTGCAAATCTGCTAGCTACGACATGCACCACTATTATTATTGGTCATAGCAGTCCACCAGTCTGTGGATTATTAGTGGTTTTATTTCGACATCAACTGCTATTATGGTTAAAAATTCACTAGAGACTCTTTCACCCTGTCACTTATCCTTAAGCTACTGTACATCACTGACCATTTGATTCCTTTGGATACACATGAAACTTATTTTTATGTTAAAACACACTTGTGTGGCCCTTTTTTTTTTTAAATGAAAAGTGTCTGCCCAGGGAAGTGATTTGATTTTCATAAGTGGCAGATGCGCTGTCATTTCGGCTGTCTGGTTTCATTGGGGAGCTCGAACCTGGGTGGATTAAGATTCATTTGACCAGCAGTGGCCTCCATTTCCTGAGAGGAAAACCAGGGGAATGGCTCTTTGAAAAGAGATGCCTGCCCATCAGTGGCTCTGCCTGGAACAGTAAGGGCATTGAGACGGCCGTTAAGTGGATGCAGACTGGGGTAATTTAAGATGTCTTCTATCATCAGAACATCACCTGAAATTGTGCCGGCCTCTCTGGGGAGGGCCACTGGTTTACCTCCACATCTTGCAGAGATCATCTCGTGTACTGTATATCAGTTAAGGTGCTCAGTATCTTCAAGGCTGTTGTATTATAAGCACAAAATATAGTGCGTATCATATACTGTATGAAATGTGGTAAAGTGTCTTATCAAATCCACTTAGCCCTTTTTTTTTCTTTTTTTTTTTTACATAATTCCTAAATAGTGAGTCTTATTAGTTTAGATGTGGTTTCTACATTCTTCATTTAAATACATAATACAGAAGCTAGGATTTGGCCATCAATTTCCAGTACTCTCCTCTAATGTACTCCTACTTTGTTCTTAACATACACTTTAATTATACATCTGAAGCCAATCATATTTCAAGCATTATATTTCAATTATATTTCAAATTTATGACCTTGTTATAACGAGGCACACATACGGCTCAACTAATTTGATTGCATCCTCCAGACTCGGGAGCAAGGCTTGGTATAAAACACAGATGGTTTAAAAAAAAAAAGCACTTTAAACATCTCCATATGGATGGTACCCCTTAACAAGCTTCAGCTGAGGGTTTTTTTTTTTTTGTTTTTGTTTTTTTGCATACCATTGTTGGTAGATATAATGCAAAGACATGAAGTTTTGCTCTCGTGCTTTGCTCCCCCTTTCTTTCTATACTGTAATGGGATAATCAGCAAGCAATGCGTGTTAAAAAGGAGTTTTGCCAAAGCTAGTGCTGTCTTCCCCTCTTTTCCCTTAGACTCATCTCTCTCCTTTTTTCCCATCATGCCTTTTGCACTGGATTCCCCACCATCTTCTCATGGCTCCTTGATCCCTGCGTTGGCAACAGCTGCTTGCCATGTGATTGGAGACTTCCTGTCATTATAACTGATGTGTTTTTATTCTTTCCACTTCCTTGAAGCCTGATCAGAATTAAAATTGCTGGTGGAATTTCCTGTCAAGGCCAGCCATTTATTCAGCAAGTGCAACTACTGACAAGCCTTTGATTGGCCGCTGCCATTAGCAGTGCTCACGATCAGCACAGTTTGTTTGTTTTTACCTCCTCCTCCTATCTGCTTTGGTCTGGATGCAGTGTCGGCTGTGGAGTAGAGTCTGCCACCTGGCGAGAGCTACATGACTGTCAGCAGGTGACCCTGCCTCTGAAAAAAGGAGAAGAAAGAGAGGGTGGAGTGAGAGAGAGAATGACAGAGCGAGAGAGAGAGGTTGATGTATCACTTTGCCACCTGCTTGCACTCTGTTTGTTCAGGCCATTCGGGAAGTTTCTTTCACTCATTGTTGAGACTAAACAGATCCTGTATGTGTCGGTCTGCAGCAGCTCCACTTTTTCCGGCAAATTCCAGTGAAAGCCAGGTGCTAAAATACCCTGAGACGTTGAAGGCTCTCACATTTATTAATTACAATAATACCTACAGTGACAGCTGCGCAAAGCAGAGTTCACTTTCTGCTTCCAAACTCATCTGTACATGTTTGAAGAATTCCCATGGGCAATGTTGGGGATTAGCCAAGTTATATGCTGCTGAAATGCTGATTTCTACATAGCTTTTGGTCCTGTAACGCAGCAAAATGACTTTATATGCCTTATATTTTTTTTCCTGTTATCTTATATTCCTTTTTTTCTGTTATCTAAAGTTGCATTTTTTTTTATATTGTATAATAATAGATTATATGGTTAAATTGTAAAAGAGGTCAAGAGTTCCCACACAGTTTGTTAGATACAGAGTTAGATTTTTTTTTTTTCTTCAAACTTTCTCGCATTCTAACAATTTTCAAGTGCGCAGTTTTTAAGTTTCTCACATTCTAACAATGTTCAAGTGCGCCAAATTGTTTGCACGTGTAAGCAGTATCTAGTACCGGGTTACAGATTTGCAGCAGGGCGACCACAGAGAATGATGATACTAACAGTTATATAGTCTCGGTTGTCAGATTTTAAATGTCACACCCCCTGTTCTGTTGCTCCGCCCATGTCAGTGTGGATGTGTTTATTTCTGACTATGAATATATCAACTGGGTGCAAAAATTGGATTACATCCACCCAAATGATCAATATGCCTGCACTGTAAGTTATGAAAACAGAGTCCTGTAAATGGTGGTGTCACATTATACTGTCCTACTGATAAATCACATCAAATCTCAGATTATGTATATGTAGAATGGAAGCGTTTCCCTTTCAGAACAGGTTCAAAGTAGAAACCATTGTAGAACAATGAACAAAAGTAAATGTGTGTAGAAAATGTCATGCACTGTAAGTTAACAATTACAGTACCTTTTCTCTAAGAAAATATACTCGCATAACCTAGAGAGGTAAAATCACCTGCAACAGAACCAACCAAATGTCTGGCAAAGCCCAACCTGCCAAATCAATGAACACCAACATGTACAAAAATGAATTGTGCTTTAAAGTGGTTGCAAAACTAATTAAAAACAAAACATAAAAACGAACTCCTCCGATTGTTCATGGGGGTATGACCCATCTGAACTTTTGACTTGAGCTAAGGCTGTCGCATCACTCTGTGTTTGCATGTGACTCTAATGATCCAATGCAATAATGTTTAATTTCCGCCCCATCGTTACTGCAATGAATATGAGTAGTGTGAGCTGTGACTAGGTTCCTGTTTGCTGGTTGGTCAGAAATAAATCTCTGCTTAGTATGCGTTGTCTACAGCCAATCAGATTAGCCACCAGTCACTGGCCATATAAACATGGCTTCAGAGCTTACTGCAGAATATGGTTATTATGAAGAGCAGGCTTATCATTGCCGAAGACATTGAAGAAACATAGCTAATCCAATAGATAGTGCAGCAAAAGATCATCCATTTTTTCCTCTGCTGTATTTGTGTAATGTTTCAAACTGTTCCACATTACAGAAAATATATCTAAATTTGTCATCTTTAAATGAGGTGAGTCTCAAAACGAACGAGTAAAATTAATAAGGATTGCATTTTTTTTTTGTAACAGCCAATAATTATGCTTTTAGGAAAATGCTGAGGTTTTCTTTAAAAACTTCCACATGGATTTTCTGAAGTTATGTTCTTCAGAGTTAAGTGGCCATATCACCAAAGCATGGCCAAAACCAGTGGAGCTTGTTGTTGTGGGCAAACCAGAACGCTGACATGGCATTAGCAGACTCTCCGTCTGATTTCCATCAGATATCAGAGATAAGGATCAGTTATTCTGCTGTAAAATTTCTCAAAAAAGAAACTGTTTCAGCTGAGCAAGGATGTGTCGAGGCTCACTAAATCTGTTCAGAATGGAAAGCGGGCCGCTGTAGCTAGGTCTGGGTTTCCGAAATGAGTCTCAATCCGAGAGAACCCCTCAATGAGCCGTGCTGGAAACATGGCCGAGGAGCTGCTGTTCTGCATGCAGGGGGATGCCTGTTGTGATATCGTAGCTATAATTACTGTTAGTGAACCGCAAACGGCTCTTAGTCATAGTCTTACAGTTTTTGCATTTCCCCACCCTGGAATTCAGCGCAAATAAGGTTAAGGGTTCACACGGTCACGGAAGCCATTTCTTTCTTTGTTAATCTCAGTGTGTGGTATGTGTGTGTATGTGTGTGGGTGTGTTTTTGGGCATATTTCTGGATCATTAGTTGTAAGGTCTCCACTGGGAGTATGTATAATTCACAGACAGATTTTTTTTTTCTCCTGTACTTCTGTTTTAACTGGTGGTGGGCCTTAATGTTTCCTAATTACCAGCAAACTGAGTTTGAACTAGTTAGTCTGTAAAGCATTATGGAACATTGACCGAGGGCACGTCATGCCTCATGATGAAGTAGTTAAGAAATGAAATAGCAAACTATGTAATGCAACTGGCCACACATTGATTTATTGAATTTTTTTTGGTTACAAAGCATTCTAAAAATATATAAATGGTCAATGATCAGATAGAAGCTAATTCTTAACCTCCATAAGCATGTAATGTCTAGAGATTAAAGTCAACAGTTACTAACACCAAAAAAATGTACCCACGAATGCAAGAACACTGAGCTCAAAAATCATTTTCAGCTCCAAATTTGCTCAATCCAGGCGTTACAGGATGATCATGCCCTTGCTCTACTATGTGGCTGTCATGTAGGTTCCCTACATTCTCCATAGCCAGCAGCGGCATATTGACCCTGGCTCTTGGTTTTCTGGGAGCGCAGCTGAGCCATGCACCCGGGTCACATATGGAAGTGTTTGGTGCTGCCGTGTTGTTTCAGCTCTCTCATGCGAGAGAAAAGCTTTGGGTGTCAGCGTTCACAAAACTAAAGGTTAGCGCCAAAATTCCCCCTCTCGTGCTCTCAGCCTGTTTCTCCTCCCAAAGCTCTGTCTGAGGGTGCAGGACGAGTCATATTGAATTTAGATGCTGTTACATTTACGCTTTTTTGATCCATATTGTCAGAATTAATTGGTGACATCAGAGCCTGCAGTTACCTCTCTATGCTCCGCGGTGTATCCAGTTAGAGTGTGAATTTCATTCACGGCTCCAGTTTCATGGCAAAAAGAAGCCCCAAACGGTTTGGATTGAAACAGGATGCCAGTCAAATCCAAGAGAAAAAAAATTATATCAGGCGAAATGATGTGTTTCAGAGTCAGTGGAGCATGCCAAGTGGGACCCAGATGCAATTTTTCTCTCATACCACCACATATAATAAGATACTTGAAACTGTTCTCTGCGAAAAAGCGGCTGCTGTCCACTGAGCAACTGTAATAATTTTTGCCATCTGATGTGTGTTGGAAATCGAATGGAATATGTTTTCATTCCTGTGAATACTTGCCCTTTTTCCATGTACTGAATTGAACTTTTAAGTTTCCGTGGTCTTGTGGAGGTTTGATGTAGAGTTTAAGGGAGGAAAAAGGCAGGCCACTGTTCTTTTATTTAATGTCACTCATACTGTAAGTCTGCAAAGCAATATAAGATCTCCAAGCAGTTTGATCTTAATACAGAACTAAAATATTTTGAGCATTCCTCTGAAAACTTCTTGTCCTTCAACAGAAGGAAAATTGTTCTGGATAGAGTGACACCAGAAACAGATTGACCTTACACATGGAATGCACATATGTGTAAAATGTACACTACCACACATGACCATCAGAGAGCACTCTTAGCACACAAGACATTTACTTCTCGTTCCAAAGCGAGTATTAAGAGACATGAG
This sequence comes from Pangasius sanitwongsei, assembly GCA_037576675.1. Lineage (NCBI taxonomy): Eukaryota > Metazoa > Chordata > Actinopteri > Siluriformes > Pangasiidae > Pangasius > Pangasius sanitwongsei. The sequence goes on along the minus strand of CM075025.1, from coordinate 8,178,012 downwards.
TGAATAATGCACCTAAGAGTTTTCTTTGTTGCATTTTATTCATAAATTTTGAAATCTAAATACTTTGTCACCTGTGACTCGTATGAAATGTAAGACCTTTTGAGATGATAAATGAAAATGAACAGTGTTTATTTTTACAGCGGACCAGGCATGGATCATACATGTGATAAATTTCTCTCTTTTTTTTTAGCCTTAATCAAAACACACGTCCTGCCAGACACATTTTGTACGGCGTACTGTTTGATATATCATCACTTCATCCATTTACCAAAACCCTTAACGAAACCGTCCTTTGTTATGCGACTTGGTGAAAAGCGAGTTTAGCTCATTGCCCTGGTTGAGTGGCTCATTTTGACAGGCCAGTGTTTGGAAAGTTTGAAGTCATGAGGTTTAATCATGCTCTGCGGCCGGCCTGTGCATGGCGTGGCATGATGGCTCTCTTAAAGATGTGGTTCTGGGAGCACGCCAGCTTCACTGGCACCACGGTTGCAGGCCGCAGAACCGATGCAGCTTAGAGCCTCGGTAGTTCAAAGTAAAAAAGCTGCGCAACAGGAGAAGCTTAGTGTGGCGCTCAGTGTTTTACTCAAAGTTTGTGTTTACTGTCATGGTGATGTATTTAGCTCATTCATTTTTTAAAAAATTCGTTGCTCATTCTTTATTGGTCTTCGTTTATTTAAAAATTTCTCTCTGATCCTTAAATAAATGGTTTGGGCTGGTTGAGGTTATTCCTAAAATACAAGCTATCACTTTAAACCTAGACAGTTTCAGTAGTTTTTGTTTTGTATTAGATTATGCGGTTTTAGTTTCAGAAGTGTAATTGCATTGAGATGTTTAGTTACCTTGACTTGTGTAATTATATTTAAGAAATATGATAGACTTATATGAAATTAAAAATTGTGTCATAATTACCTGGAAAAGAAAGGTTGGTAAAGGTTTGTTTTTTTTAATGTTTTTTTTTTTGAGCCTCCATCAGTAATGAGATTTCAAAAGACTAAAATGACTGAGAGTCATAAATACAGAGAAATACAATAACTGTTAGATTGAGTATGCTGTTGCATTTGCTACATAACAGTAAAACACCACGCTTTAGTTATTTAAGCTTACACATTAATGTATTTTGATATATACATTAATGTATTAATGTATTTTATGTAGTAGCGATAGGCGATATGACAAAAATAACATCATGATACTTGACATTTCTATGATACACAACAAATATGTATATATATATATATATATTTTGATTTGTTAAACTGTTAGTGAAAGAGCTGTAATGCATACAAAAAAACTATGAAAGTTCAGTTATACTTATATTATGTCTACAAAATGTATTTTTAACTCTGATTTGAAGCAACTACTTTTATTGAAAGATTTGCACCAAATCCTAAAAAATTTAATAAATAAATGAATAAATAAAATAAAAGAATTTGATTTTTTTTCTTTTTCACCATAGTTTGTAGTTATTATTTAACAACAATGTATTAAAAAATTGCAGTTTTACATTAAAAACGTATTTTAAAAAAAAAAGTGATAACCACTATATCTCAGAAAATTGTGTTGTGACATAACTTATGATGGTATCAGTATTGTGTTGTCACATAATCCAGCCGTGCTGTGTAACTTTATAATACCAGCAAAGACTGAACTGAAAATTTCACATTTAGAAAATACTGAGCATATTTGATACAAAATGTCATGATGCCATGCCAGTACACCATGAAGACTACTAGCTATTCTTTAAAGAATATAATTAATTTTTATTGAATCACATTTGTGAAAATACATATTAAAAATAATTATTTAAAAAAGAAAAAAAATCCAAAAATAAGAAGTGAAAACATTTCATATTGTTTACCCTGGAATTGCACACATATATTGAAATAATGAGACCTTTCATATGCTGATTGCTATTCATCTAATGTCAAACCTGCTTATTCGGCTCATTTCTTGTGTTTTTTCCCCTCCAAATCAGACAAGGCCTGAAAAATCCCTCAATCTGGAGCATTTCCTGCAAGCGTTAGTGGAGGTTCGGAGTAGTTATCTGTGTTCAAAGTGACTCGTTTGTTTATCTCTGTTGCTCTGAATATTTCCAGACCCCAGAGCACTGAGTCGGAGGGAGAGGCAGATTTGTGCCAGCAGATAAAGGTTTGATAGCGCTGCTATAAAAGGCACAGCGGGTTTGATCTGAGACGTTTGTCATGATGACAGATGAAAATGAGGATGCAGAATGGCACTGAGAGGCCGAGCCCAAAATCTGTGCTTTCCAGTAAATAGTTTAGTTTTCCACAATGCCGAACTTCTAAGGAACTTTTAAAAAAGAGCAGATACCGAGGAGAATGATTTATATACATGGTTTGATAGCATTTTTTTTTAAATCCGCTATTTGTTTTTGGTTCATTTGAAATACTGTTTGTCAGTTATTTTGGATCATTTAATTGGTTGAACTTACACTATAAGAGTATAAAGTATAAGCACTGCATCACATTACATGGTCCTGTGTTTGCTGCTAGCCATAAAATCATTTTATAACTTAATTCTTTCATTAATTAAATCTCTTAATTAACTGTATTGCACTTTGACCTCTTAAAACCGTATAGCGATGTAAACTGGTGTTTAATGTGCTCTTTTAAATGTTGTGCAGCATTGTAGCATGTCAGCCTCAGCATCTTGGTAGAGTGTAGTTTGAATGTGGTTACATGAATGAGAATTGTCTAGAAACACCAATGTTTGGAGCTTAAAGGATTAATAGTGGACAACTTTATCATTTACATATTTTATCTTTTAAGTCAGAAGGTCGTCTGAAGTAAACATCAGTCCCAGTACGATGGTGTAGACGGTGGCTATGTGTCTGTGTGTGGAGATGAGAGGGGCACAGTGCACTTTTAGCCCACGAGTGCACAGCTGCAGGAGGCCTGAGGGGGAAGAGTGGCTGTGAGTCAATTAAAGGCTTGCCTTCTTTCTCTGAGCTCAGCGTATCTATTCCTCACTCTATAGTGCGCGTTTGATGAGCACGACCCAGAGAGAGGAAGCATGCTTTCCCCCCACAGCTTGACTTCAGAAAGTCTGACAATCTCACATGGAGTCTTACTTGAAGTGTGAGGAAAAGAGAGAGATCTTTTGTTGTCTAGAAGTGGATGAGTCATGGTGCAGAGACTGCAGCACAGACATCAGCATGTTTAGTAGGAAGTGTTGAGGTATTGTTAAGAAATGAGTATGAATAAAATCTGGATGCTGTCATTTGTCCATTTGTGGTCATTGATCCTTGGTCAGTGTTGGTGATAGACGGCTTAAATTTCATCATTAAAGCATTCAGAGAATGCAAATTTAATATATATTAATGTGAAGTAGCTCATAAAGTGTTGTACGTGCTCCTCAGGTGTTAATGAGCTCTTCTAGGAGTGTTTAGAAGCTCAATCTGACTTTGTGTGCTGTGCAGTGATACAGTGTTTATGTCATGCTTGGGGTGGCGTGCCAGTGCCACATTAGAGACTTCTTTCATGTCCACATTGTCGCCGCCTCCTCCTCTGCTCTCTGCTCTCTGCCTCTTTTGTGGTCTGCAGACTGCTTGACACCCAACTTCTGAGGCGCAAATTGTGTCTGTGTGTCTGTATTGGCTCACAGCGGAGAAGATATGCAGTATATGGTGGATAGCCAGAACCAGGGTCTTCCCCCTCTTTCGCCATCTCTCACACCCCCACACGGAAATACCCCTCATGCTCTTTCAATTCCATTTTCCTCTGTATTGAGGAGAAGGCCTGGTGAGGAACACCAGCCACCCCCTTCTTGGCACTGCACATTAGAAGGAAAACTCCCCGCTTGTCAGATGAGGGGGAATTTTTTTGATTGTGTAATGAGCTCCATGTCCCAAATGGGAGGCCTGGAGTTGCACAGCTTGGCCCAATAAAAGGCTGGATGAAAAGCTGGGTTGCATCCTCCTGCCGTTTAATGGATGGGATCCCATCCTGCGTGTGTATTTTTTTTTTTACAAACTGTGCCGTTTTGCACCATACCTTTCACCTTTCATAAAAGTGCTTCATGTCAACATCCATCTATCAGCAACAGGACAGGCACTGGCCCTTATGCTGGATGCCCTCTACTTCACACAGACAAAAGCTCAAGTTTAATATTTCCACTGTCACACATGTTTTCTGTTTCACCTTTGCTTTAATGGGAGATTTGAAGGGCAAAATCTTTGATATTTTAGTACCTGATTAAAAAAAAGTTCTTTCACATCATTGTGGCAACTCTTAATAAAATTGTCAGTGTTGTGATTTTTTCATTCCTGGTGTGATTATATATGCTCATCTACTTATAATGACTCTATATTTACACCATGGTTAATGATATATAGACAAAGCCAGCAATCACCAGGGGTACCGTCAGACGAACTGATGGCCATCATGATGTCTGGCTGAATGATACATAGGCAAGCTGAGCTACTGGTTAAAGATCTTCATCCTCTGAGAACACTGTGACCCAGCGTGGATTTGAATTGACACTAGCAGCATGAAAAAGCTGAAGGAAGATTGAACAGCTATGTGATGTGAAGGATGTCATTACCATGCCACGTAGGCCCAGAGTTTCATCAAACTGGCAGGCAGGGAGGATAGAGCTTAATACGCTGCCCCACGGAGCCGGCTGGTATTACGCGGCAGGTGGAAGGGAAAGTATCTCGTGACTAAAGATTACATGCCCACAGGATAGACTTAGAGCGACTGTGTTAAAGCTGCCCCTTCTCATTTCTTGTGTCTCAGAGAGTTTTCATTAATACCCTGACACCCTGAGGTAGGTAGTTCAATATCATTTCAAATGGTATGTAGAGATTAACTCCTTTTAAATTGAACTGCTACAGCGTTATTTTTTTTTATTTCACTTTTATATTGCCTCAGCAATTTATATTGCCTATTTCTCATATTATGTTCTTCACCCCTATGAATGTCACACAAACAGTCAGTTTTGATGTTCTGCAGACACAGATTTTTATGATTGGGTCATAAAAATGCATGGCTGTAGCTTAGACAGCAAGCCACAAGGACTTATGGCATGCCTCTATCACGTTGTTTGTGAACCTATGGCCTCTCAGCCGCAATCATGAATCAAGACTAGCTTACGTTGTCCCAGTCTCTGTGGTCAGTGATTGTTCTTAGCCTGACCACTTCACGTTGTCCAGCCTCTCAGCTTTCGCTTGTTTCCCCTGGCCAGTACCACATCATCCTCCCCCAAAACCTGGTCAAATCAGGTCAAGTTCAGCCCAGATTTCTTGCTGTTCCACAGTGGTACCTCACATTCTAGCCATGCAATGCCCTTCATATATCCTGCCTGTTCTCATTTGTACATTATTTTTGTCTGGGCCTGGAGGAACAGTCAGAAATTCCTAGAATGGAGAGAGTGAGTCGTGCTGCTTATGCAAAGAGCATCACCTCTGAGCCCAGAAGAGTACAAGAGAAAAACAGATGGAGAAGGGATCTGGTGGAGGAGTGTGGTGTGGTGTAGTGTGGTACGGTCTGGGTTGCTTGGCTGGCTGCCCGTCTGGGCCTGAGGACTCCTCGGTTCCCCGCTGGTCTCTGGCTCAGAGGTCTGGTCACATTCAGCAGCTAAACCACATTTGTCTCAGGCCCAAATTGCACTCACATCACTGATCCGCATTAACCAGAAGCCTCTCGGGAAGAAACTCAGCACTGATATGGGCTTATTAAACCTCACAGTCAAGATTTCAATTCACCAAAGCTGCCCTGCCAGAAGCCACAGGAGTTTTATGTTTCAGATTATTCACCGCCACCTAGATTGCATCCCTGCTGTTATGGAATCAGGGAATACTTCATTCTGATAAAGATAAACACAACAAAAATATTATTGACTGAGATAACACTATAAATGCTTTAAACACACCAAGTCTATTATTATAGCAGACATTACCCAGCAGTGTTAGAGGACAAATTCTTGTAGTCCCGACACTCAACTGTCAAGCAAGCCCTGAGGCACTGTGTTCCGTCTCAGCGGGTGTGAACACAAACACGCTGGTGTTGAGTGCGTGAGCTGTGCCACGTCTGGTGCGATGGGATCACTTCCTTCTCAGAACTGGGCGCCTACTGTCAGCATGACCCACGCCTGTTAACCTCTGCCACACAGGGTCAACAAGAAAACAATCCCACAGAGCCATGTGTGTGTTAGAATGCGGCTGTGAGGGCACGCTCTTATCCACAGGTGTCCAGTGGGTGTTAAGCATCTTGGAGCCCCTTTGGCATGTGTGGCCGTGGGTCACAGGGGTGGGGAGGGTTAGGAACACATGCCCAACATGGTGGCTTGAGCAGGGGGCGGGAGACAGAGGCAGGTGTCTGTGGGAGATGAGCACTAGGCTGCTTCTTTGACTGGGGTGATTGGGTTAATTGTGGGGTGAGTCGTCATGGCCCGGAGGCACAGTGCAGCTGAAGAAGGTCAGGAGAGAGCACAGAGGAGGCACGCCACTCAACAGTCTTGTTTCCGGTTGGGTATCTGTACTTCTCTTCCCAGCAGACATCTTGATTTACTCACACACACATGTATGGCACACATGGTTATCAGAACGTACGAGTTTTCTTTTATCTCACTATTTATCTTTGGCTCAAATTTGTGAAAATGCAGCTGTGCAAATCCTCATGAAATCCTTTACAAATAAGGTATGTTGATCCAAAACAAGTTGAGACTGTGATTATAATTGGAGGTCATGATTTGTGTGCTGTTACATTAGTGAAGAGTCTGGCCTGTTTGCAAGCTTGTACAGGAGATCTGTAAGCTATTAGTGTGAATGCAGCCAGGGCTTGGGTTCAAGATGGGTCATTGAAGGGGCGGGGGTGAAGTTTGGCAGATGTCACAGATTTTTATTTGTCTCTATACAGAAGATGAAGAGGAGGATGAAGATAATACAGAACCTAAAGCAGGCCTGGAGTCAGACCAGAAGGAGGATGAAGAGAGCAAGGACACAAAAGAAGGTAAAATGGGGTTGTGTATGTATGTGTGTGGGGGTACAACCTTTTGGTGAAAACATTCTTACTTCATGGAAAGATAATCACACAATTCCCTTGTCACTGACGTGATTCAAGTCATGAGAGGAATGTTGCCACGCAACCTGGAGACATTTGATACAGAGCAGTTAGCTAATGACTGAGACTGTTTTACTAGCTAACCATTAAATCTCTTATGCTGAGATTGTAAAGGTAGAATGATCCTAAAGAAGAGACAAAACATTCAGGAATAGTAACATGGAGTCTATATCACTAAAATGACAAACTATCTGTACTTCCTTGGGGTCCGCCGTATTGGAAAAACATGAACAACTGGTGAACTCTACTTCTGAAGTGGTGAATACCACAAGAATGGCTCATTTATATGGAATCTTCTCATAAACACAGTGAACATGACCCCATTTGACTCCAGGAAGTTAGATTTTGTACTGAACAGCATCTGTTCAATAAGCATCCCTTATATACACACAACTTTTTAATCCCATGTCATAATGATTTACTCATATGTGAGTGAGTGAAGTTACTTGTTGCCAAGTATGGTGACCCATACTCGGAATTTGTGCTCTGCATTTAACCCATCCAAGTGCACACACACAGTAGTGAACACACACCTGGAGCCCAGGGAACGGGGAGCAGTTGGGGGTTCAGTGCCTCGCTCAAGGGTCTCACCTCAGTCGTGGTATTAAGGGAGGAAAAGAGCACTGGTCATTCACTCCCCCCCACCTACAATCCCTGCTGGACCTGAGACTCGAACCCACGACCTTCAGGTTCACCTTTGTGGTTACAAGTCCGACTCTCTAACCATTACCCTGATAGCAAAAAATCTGGGTGAGATCTGGCTTACCCTTCTGGTTTAATTCTGGCACAGTTTTTTTTCACAGTCTTGTGTGAAATGGCATTAGGCTGAGCTCTGGCATGAGTTTGCAGCTTAAGGGCCATTCGAGGGGAGTGGGCCGTGGTGGTATTTGGGCCTAAATTCAGCCAGTTAAGGCCCACATCCAATTTTGCTATATGGGTAGGCCACGACTGCATTAGAGCATCATTAATACGATATGAACAATATTGTCTCATGTAGATTTATTATTAAATAAAGATGAGCTAAATGAGGCTGGTTTTTCATATACACTTATGCTTTCCCTGTTAAAAAACAAAAACAATTCATTCATACAGTTCATTAGGAAAATGGGAATTGGCCAAGTGGTTTCCATCAGATACTCAGCACCTTAATACCATTAACCCTGTGTGTCTTTCATGGGTAGATGGAAAAAATTTTTTTTATAATTGACAAGGTGAATTTTTTTAAGGGGACATTTATGTGCGCACCATTGTGCGCACTTTTCTCTGTAATGTGATAAGTGACTGTTTACAATTGTTTCTACATTAATGATAACAAGAACTAACTTGTTTCAGAGACCTTACACATTAAACTTAACTATAAATGGATAAAAAGTATGACATGCTGTGCTTCAGTTAATTAAATTATTAAATTAAAATGCAATTGTTAGCAAATTGCTGTGATGTTATAAGAAATCTTTGTATCAATTATTTTTACATTGATTATTTTCCTATAACAGCATGCCCCCAAGTGTTTTATGCCTTAAATATATAATAAACATGGTTGTCTTAAATCACCAGCAGTATTATGGTTGTATATAAAAATATAGCTAACAAAGTACTAGAGTAGAATCATGTTTCAGAGTTTCTGTAGTGAAGTGCTATAGTACACTAGCGAAACCTTGAATACTTTTTTTTTTTTTTTTCCATAAGAGCAGAGGTGAACTTAATGTAAAGGCAGAGATTAACAACTGTACTAATTCCTATTTAACAAGTCTTTATCTTAAGGGTATTCTTAGACCCTGACTTGTTCTTTCTAGATGGAGGATATATTTTCCATGGAAACAAAGCACTTCTGTAAGCCGCTCTGGGTAAAGGCATTTGCCAAATGCTGTAAATGTAAGATTAACTTTTAGTGCACTTTAGTCTGATTCATCATGTCACTGTTAATAGGGACCAATAGAAACATAAGTGACTTAAAAGATGTTAATGACATTTTTATTCATAACACACTGCTAACATTGATGAACTGGTGCCCTGAGCTGGATGTATGTTTCCTCTACATCATACCAACTTTAGCAGAGCATCTCACAAGTTAGGAATCTCTCAGTCTCCAAACAGGCTCACTGGAGCGCTGCATGGCTATTCGCGTGTGACCCCCGCCGCCATATCAGATACCAATCTCTGTGGCCAGGGGTCCCGCTTATCAGCTCACAGCATTGTGGGTCAAGCCCGATTCAAAATTAATGTCACTTGACCCCGGCAAGTGGACTTCAAAGGCTGCACAGAGTGCATTCTTTGTACGTGTGTATTGAGTAAATAAGTGTAGCAGGCTAAGGAGAGGCCTTGTTGGGGCTGTGCTGTGAGAGCGCATGGGTGCTTTGACTCCACTGGGACTTTGATCAGGCCTTCGTCTTCCTTATGAGTCGTCAAAAAAGAGGGCCATGAGAATCAAGTGGTCCGAGATCAAAGTGAAGGGCCTCTAATGGTCTGGGAGAAAATGGAGGAACCCAATAACATCAAAAAAAGGGAGAAATAAGTGACCACATAGTCATTATGGAGAAATGTGCTAGGGGATTTTGTGTGTGCGTTGATGTATTTATTTCTTTATTCACTTATTTGTGTGTACTTATTTACGTTTTTTTTGTAGTTCTTTCTTTAGCATGTTATCTCTGTACTGTATCTCTGTAACTGGCTGGTTGCACTTACACTGTTAAAGAATGTTTGCTAATGCAAGTATTATTTGAGATTCAGCTCTTTTTTCTTTTGCTAATCTCATTTTTTTTATTTTATATTTCATATTTTAGATTTTTTGCTATGACCCCTGTGGTCTAGATTGATTTATTTTGCTAAAGTAGGCAACTGCAAACACCATTTTCCAAATCCGTGGCTCTGTCATTTGTGTAAATGTGTTGCCTATCCTGTTTATTTATACTACAGGTCTGTATATTTTGTGTGTATGCATTTGTATACACACACATATATATATATATATATATATATATATATACAGTATGCATATGTGTGTGTGTTAGGCCACCCGCGGGAGCTGACAGAGGAGGAGAAGCAGCAGGTCCTGCACTCTGAGGAGTTTGTGATCTTCTTTGACCGCAGTATTCGTGTGATGGAGCGAGCTCTTGCTGAAGACTCCAACATCTTTTTTGATTACAGTGGCCGAGACCTTGAGGATAAAGAAGGGTAAAGAAGGGCGTGGATGTGCATTCATGTGTTCGCAAGTGTGCGTGTATGTGTCCGATGACTCATAAGTTTGGACCCTTGCACTGTGCTTCTGTGTTGTTCAAAGAAATGCTTTTATTCATGCACAGCCTTTTATTCACTTTGGATGATTATTCCAAACATGAGCTTTTAAAATGTGTCTGCAGATAGCACAGTAAATTGCACAGTGAGCTTCAGGAGTACTTCAGGTTATTATGTGGTATGGAACTGTAGATTTTGAAATTAGTGGATTTTTATAATGGTGGTGTAGATCCTTACCTATTCAGATGATTTGGCTATGTGTCTATCATTCTCTCTCTCTCTCTCTCTCTCTCTCTCTCTGTCTCAGAGACCTGCAGGGAGGGTCAATTCTGTCCTTTAATCGTCTGTTCTATGATGAGCACTGGTCTAAGCACCGGGTCATCACCTGTCTGGACTGGTCCCCTCAGGTAGAGTCAGCTCACCCGCTGACCTCTCATAACCGTCAGCACCTCTTCATTTCATCTTGCAAGGGCATCTTCCTTCTGCACAACTACACACTCCTGCTTTTATTTTATCGTGTGATTACTCTTCCATACCTTTTTTGTTCCTCCTACTTGCCTTAAAGGAATACTCCAGCGTCTGTATATCTGATCTCCAGTCACTGCATCTGTAACGTGTGTGTGATTACCAAAGGCAATACGTTTGACATGTTTCTCTGTACATAGAAAAACTTACTTATATTGGAAGTCTAAGAGCAGTTATTTCATTTTGTTACAGCTGGCAGGCCTCCAGACAGTAGAACCAAAATGAAAAAGTACGAACCAAAATGAAAAAAATACTGTAGCAGAGCATTCGGTGTATGGAAAAAAACAGGCTCTAGCAACTACAAAACATGAACCAGCATAGATTCTGTTGCAGATCCTCTTCTGCGGTTTTTCCAATCACATGCATTAATGTAAATTCTTTGGCTATAGGCAGATCTTCAGACCATACACTAGTTAGATGACAAAAGACATTAGCTCAGAACCGGTAGCAATTTCACAGATTTTCATAGATTTTTCATTTCTTTTACCCTCTTCCAATAAAAAAGAAGCTTAGCATCTGCTCAAAGGTATAAACCAATGTGTCTAATCTGTTCAAAGTCCATGGCATGAGTCAGAAGTAGTTACATGAAGCAGCAGTGTGAGTACAAGTCTTGCTTTTCCAGAACTTTGTAAGGAAGGAATTTTATGAAACTGGAACTTAACAAATTGTAGTTGAATACCACTGGTTTAAAATATCTGAGCTTATAACACAAATTCAAAACTACAACTATTAAGCCTCACCAATAAACGTTTTAGATTGAGAGACATAATGTGACAGAAACAATTTCGGTATAGATTTATCCATCTTTCCAACAGCGTAGCGGTTCATTAAAAAACAATTACAGTTCCTTACACAATTTTGTGTGTACTTTAAGCTGACCATGCTGGTGACAGATTTTTCACCCTGAAAAAGTAGTTCCTTCTCTGAAATTATAAAGAGTTAGAGTCTAACTACATAAACTCCTGGCTTATTCTATTCACATTAGGGCTTATTATTTATAAAGACTATGATATATTGAGTAATTACACTGAGACTAATAAGAAAGGTATGTGATTACAAGAGTAAGGAGTACAAGTCCGAATGTGCCGTCAGGTTCTAGGAATTTAAGGGGTTAAGGGATAAATGTACAAATATCCTTAACTAAAGAATTTATAACAGCATTCTGCAAAAAATATATATATACGTTTTGCTTAAACTTTTATTGATGCCCCAACAAGTTGCCTTGTAAAGTTCCCTGGAGTAAACAGTTTGTCTGTTCTTTTCTCAGTACACAGAAATGTGTCAACATGATCGTCTATGGTAATTGCACATTTGTGTGACGGTCTGGGAAAAGCCGTCTGAAGTCGCTGTGGTGGAATTCTGCCACCACAGCCAGATGAAAAATTGGGTTTTGTCCAGAATTGGGTTTTTCTGCCTATAACATATTTTGACACCCCAACTTTAAGAAACCATCAATATATTTCACTAAAACCCACATGGAAATGTTTTTATTTGCTTTTTTAATCTTGCCTAGGCTATCTTCCTGCAAAGGTCATGTTGGGTAAGAAGGCATTTTAACAAGCATGGTGGTAAAACCAGTGTGATTTCCTCACACAGTGAATGCTAGAACTTTGCTCATGGAACGCAAAAGATAAACTTACTTCAGTTCAGGAAAGTGTGTACTTTTTTATGTAGGCAGAACTATATATAGTAGAACATTTCACCATGTGAAGGGTTTTCCCAGGTGATCACACAAATATGTCGATATAGTATGTATGTCTTCTCACTCTCTGTCTCTATCTCCTCTCTCTCTCTCTCTCTCTCTCTCTCTCTCTCCAGTACCCAGAGCTGCTGGTGGCCTCTTATAACAACAACGAGGATGCTCCTCATGAGCCAGATGGTGTGGCTTTAGTGTGGAATATGAAATTCAAAAAGACCACGCCTGAGTACATCTACCACTGCCAGGTGAACATAACTCCCTCATTACACCTGTATGGAATTCTGTTACAATCTGGCCTGCTAAGTAAACAGAATAGCCAAAAAATATAGCAAAGGGAAAATCTAAGGTGAACTAAAGTAATAAATAGTATGTCCACCCTTGGCTCTTAAAACTGCCTCCAAATATTTGAACAGGTTTTATTTAAAAAAAAAATAAAAAACATGGAGGGTGCAAACCTTTGCACTTGACTGTACAATGGCTGTTTAATGCCTACAGAACATTGCTCTTTAATTACTACATGAATGAGGGAAATACAATGGAAAGTGACATTTAATGACTACTTAATGGCAGAGAGGAGCAGCTGAGCAGAATGTGATGTCCCGGAAAATGTCCAATTCATTCTGAACAAAAAAAAAGTACTAAAATCTGTGTGTGAAAAGCATTGGGTAGGTTTTGACGCTAATTATAAAAGAAACCAGATGAAGTGGGAGAGACGACCGAGTAAGCAAGTCTGCAAGGCGACAGCGTGGTGCGAGGCTCTCCACACTCCTACGAGAGCCAGATATTATAGGGATATTTCGGTATAAAAAGATGTGGCCTACCACTTCCTAATCCTGCCAGCCACATATGTTTGCCCACCCACATGGCCTGCCGTCACATGTGCCGCTCCGTTTCTTACGCCCAGTGTGCCTAACGCACACATCACACACGTGTAAACACACATAGAGTACTACACACTCCTGTAAGCACCCATGTAAAGTTTTTAGCCATCATAAATATGCCTAGTCTCATTTTCAGGCAGGGATTTTAATATGTTGCAGCAGTAGTTTTCACATGTTATCACATCACTGCATTAGTTCATGGGCTTGATGGGCTTTTGCTGTATTTAAGCGCAACCGGTTTTGAAAAATGCTTATGGTTTTATAAAAAGCTTTACTGTTACATTATCTGAGTTGGCATTTTATGGTTGAGAAGCAGCCGTTTTTTAAATCAAAACCAGTGTTCTTTTTGAATTACTGTTTCTGCCTCGACTGATGACACCAGAGGAAGTTTCACTGTGGTGAGTATGGCTCAGTGAGAGTTTGAGTGATGATGATCATAAAGGTCTGATCTGTACGTCTCCGTGGTCACTAACTGGTATGTCTGCACCTCTCTTTCATTCTGACCGCTCACTATGATGGCAGAAATGACGGGAGGAGGCGAGGCGAGGCGAGGAAAGAATGGGGGAGAAAGGAAACTAAACACAGTTTCACCTCTGTTACTGTGGCCTGGGTCTTCGCCAGAAGTCTTCTGTGCGGAGACAGAAATAAAGAAGCGTGAGGGAGAGAAGTGAAAAGGGGGGGGAGGTTGCGGAATGGGAGATGATTTCAATTTCCAGTCGCTCGGCACGAGGCAGCAGCGTTCTGCTGTTTGGCTGCGGATGAAAGGGCTTGGGGTGATTTGCGCAAACACCGCTTTCCTCCATGGGCTAGACTCTTCACCAGAGGCGTTTGGTGCTCGTTGGGCAGGAATCAGATGGAGCTTAATGTGTGAGCATGTTCTGCTGTTTAACCCACCGAAACCACACTATTCCTCCCCTCCTCCCTGAGGAGCAGCCTGAAAAAAACCACACACTCATCCTCAACCTCTCTTCAATCTATCTCACCTCCGCCTGTCATGGCTTCCCTCAATTTTGACGAGCCCCAACTTGAGATGGGTGGGTAAGAGTAGCCAAAAACCTCAGTCGAGTAAAAATACTTCTACTTAAAAAATAGAGGCGTGTATTTTTGTGATCATGGCACAAGCACAAAAAATAAGGCATAACATTATGGCATTATGTGTTCTTAGTATTTTTTTCGTGACCACCTGTGCAGGTGGTAACCTGGCAAATAGAGGCACAGTTGTAAAAATGGACAGGGTTTGAATAAATATCATGAAGTACACTATCAGCCACTCAGTGCAGCGAGACTTCCATAATGACATGCGGTTTGATTGCATGTCAAAAATAATATCAGGCTAATACAGAGTTCCAAGTGCATAAACGAGGAAATGGGCAAGAATGATTATAGACAGAATGACAGTGAATGAGGTTCAAGCATCATTATCATACAAACAGACTGCAGTCATAACATTGTAGATGTTTTTAAATAAAATGATTTATTACTTGCACTAATGGGGTGACAACAGGACAGTAACATTAGCTCATTTTTAACCGAAGTGGGTTGGAAAATACCATTATACAAACAGATTTCCAGTGTGACACCTCCTGTCAATGCTTCACCATCAGAGCTGCACTGAATTTACCTGGTTTTACAGGTTGTTTCATTGAATTTTTTCTTTCTTTCATATGTGGTTAAATTTGTTTTCAGTACAATTCGGATCACGGCACGCACACAGGATAGACAATACGTGATTACTTCAAACAGGTGTGTGTTAAACTGAGGCCAATATAAGCCACTTCTCAGAGAGACAGGGGAGTGTACAGCTGAGAGCAAAGTTTGCATGGTTTTTCAGTGGTAAATTAAAAATTGAATTCCAAGATGTTTCAATGAAATAGGGTATATACTGCAACAAGACATAAGGCAATGTCAACCGAAAACAGAAAAATTGTTTGTTGGAAGTGCGGTCACTGGTGGAGCTTTCACTTCTGACCATGAAAATAGCAACTGAGGACAAATGGAAAAAAGTCCATATGCCCAACTAAATTAGCAATGTGATGACATCATGTCAGCAAATAAGCTTGTGTAATGACTCATGTGAAAGTGAAGCTAGTCATCCAGAAAACTCTGTAAGAGTAGAATTGTACTGAAAACACTACTCAAGTAGTGCGTTACGTCTTATACAGGATCAGATTTACATTTCAGAACAAGCACTAGTGATGATGATGATGATGATGATGATGGAGGAGGAGGACAGTCATGAAATCAAAACCGAAATCAGTCAAAACTGTTTAATGTTAATAAATCAAGATGAAAATACTGTGAACTCATGCAATTAATATATTATTGTATGAGGTACATTATACACCTCTCATCAGGAACATTTAGCACAGACAAAAATCATTCATTTATTCAGCTTCAATAAGCTCTTTATCCTGGTCAGGGAACACTGGACGTGAGGTGGGAATACACCCTGTATGGAACACCAGTCCTTAGCTCGAACCAGGGCAGGTGAGATGGCAATCCTACCCGCTGTGCCATTGTACCGCCCTTAATTCACACAATTATTCTTTGTAAATCACCCACTAAAGGCTGACTATTTATTATGTATTTATCCCATTGTACACACCAATTAGTACTCATTACTTTGGATCTTAGTAAATCAGGGCCATAGAAAGGCAGAATCTTAATCTCTCCTATTCTGTACGTGTTCATAATATAATGTTTATCCAAAGCGACTTACAGTTGAGCATAGCAGATGAGGGTTAAGGTCCTTGCTCAGCAGTGGCAGCTTGGTGGTAATGGGATTCACAATCTTCTAACCTTCAGGTCAGTAGTCCAGAGAAACCACCACAATGGCATAACCGTAATGCTGTTGTAGTGCACTATGTGCAAAAAAGAACACCATTTGAGATTTAGCCATAGAATAAAATAGCCTAATGCAACAAAGTACTTGGTTAAGAGTAACAAGTGTCTCTATTGAAACTACTCTTACAAGTACAATTTATACAAAAAGTTTATCATTCAGTTTGCTTGATCTGGTGCTTCTGCCATGCTTTCTGTTTCTCATTTGTTCAATGTCTCATTCTTCCTCTCAGTGTCTTGCTTAACAGTCCTCCTCACCTGTCTTTTTCTGACTTTCTTTTTCTCTTTGAACTGAAGTCTCTCTCTCTGATGTCCATGTGCTTTTGTCTTGTATAAGGCAGTGTTCAGTTCACTTTGGCACATTTCTGCACTGGTTTTGGACTGGTCATGGTGTATTTCTGAATGACTTTTGCTGGGTTCAGGACTGGCTGTGCTGTGCAGCACTGTGGTCTGGTGTGGTGGGTCTCTCTCCTCTTTCCACGGCTCTCTTGGGCCCTTCACCATGGCGGCTCTCCAGTAACATCACATGGCCTTCTCAAGTGGGCTGCCACCAGCCACATCAAGAGCACACCCTGAAAAGCACTGGTGCTGCTGCAGATACTGTTAGCTGCGCTCCCCCACCGCACTGTTTTTATTGCTATCTTTCATGTTTTTTGCCCAGGATGATTCAGGGTGAAGCCCTACTGGATGCCAGAGGCTTTGGGGAAGGGTGCCTGGCTAAGGGGGGGATGTATTTGTAGGAGTTGGGAGAGTGGCCCACTCTGAATAATGGCAGAGGACAGAGCTGCATTTGCCTCACAACGTGCAGTATGGAAATGCCTCAAAACCACACACAGCTCACAGAGAGGAAGGGCAGAGACCTCCACTCTGCCGTCTGTTTATTACACACCCATATAGCTGTATATAGGCATTTCTGCTGGCCTGTGCTGCTGCTGTTTGGGATTATGAGAATTAGACATGCCCCGGTGCCAGAATGTGACCTTTTCGAGGGAACTGCAGATCTCTAAAAGTCTTATTCCTTCTGAAATTAGCCCTTATGAATTAAAGTATTCTTAAATTTGAATTGACCTTGTCTTAGCTTTTGGTGTCACTTGATTTTTTTTTAAAAGGGAATAAATCTATTTTCAGAACATTTGATATCATGTCACAATGGATAATATGGGATCACTTGCTCCAAACGAGGGTGTGCGGTAAACTGAGGCCATCAGTCACTTAGCAGAGAGACACGTTTTTTGTTGCACGGAAACAAAAGTTTGCATCCCCTCCTTCTCTCCAAAATGTTAAAAAGGAAATGGGGGTATATACTTTGCAACAAGAAAATAATTTAAAACTTACGGGCTTCCGAGTGGCAAAACAGAAAAGCGTACACACTTTTCATGAGTTTGAACCCTGACAATGTCACAGCCATCCGTGGCCTGGAGAGAGCAAAATTTGACATTTTCTCTGGCTTAGAGGGATGGCATGCGCTCACTCTCCTGTCAATCATAGCAACACTAGCCAAATGAACATCCCATTCCAGATTTAGTCCTCCCTTTGCTGTTATAATATCCTCCATTCTCCTGGGAAGGCTTTCCACTAGATTTTAGAGCGTGGAAGTGCGGATTTGTCCATTTGCCGTTTCAATTCATCCCTAATTTGTTCAGTAGGGTCAGAGCTCTCTGTAGGACAATCGAGTTCCTCCACTCCAACCTTGGCAAACCTTGCCTATATGGGTCTTGTTTTGTGTGCGGGGCATCATCATGCTGGAACAGGTTTGGGCTCCATAGATCCAGTGAACGGAAATTGTAATGCTACATCATACAAAGTAATCCTAGAGAATTCTGTGATTCCAACCCTGTGGCAACAGTTTGGGAAAGGCCCACATATGGCTGTGATGGTCAGGTGTCCACATACTTTTGGCCATATAGTGTATTTAGTTAGTATTTGGGCGAAGTAGACTATTTATGTTGAGGTGAGATGATTGTGAACATCCACAAGACTGGGCTGGCTTGAAGTCAGGAAAATACAGCTGCTGCATTTTTGGACCAAAATGAGTTTGAAAATCCTACTGTGTCTGCGAATTTTTAAAATTAATACTCCTTTGTGTGCCATTCTACTCACATCAGCACAGCACATTAATTCCTGTCTATGAAAACAGCAACACTTTTTCACAAACATGAAAAATTTGTCATATATTGCATATATAAAGACAGTTTTGCTTACATGTTAGTTGTGTTGGAATGTTTTTTACATGTGTTTTTTTACGCCCTGATACCGATACTGATAGTGAAACAAGTAACTTCATGTTAACCAGGGGCGTCATGGCACATTCTGAGGTTTATGTTTAAGATAGTACGGCACTTAAACAGTATCTTGCAAAGAGTGTGAGGGCAGCTGTCATGAGCATGCATAGCAGCAAGTATGGTCATTAAAAGTGAGTGCAAAGTGCCTTGAATTGCACCCTGACTCACAAGCAAAGCCCAGACCCTCGTGAGGGAGGGCAAAGGAAGCACGCTTGTCTCAGTGCTCACAGAAATATGACCTTTTCTCAGCACTTTTGCAAAACTTTTTGCATTTTATCAGGTTACTTGTGTTGCTGTAGTCCCTCCTCTTGATATTTTCACAAGGCACAGTTTGCAGTTGGCTTTGATGGCCATCATTAATCATGAAATACATCCAGATCTCTGTCATTTTATGTTGCCTGTTTATTAGCCTGGCACCAAACACTAAGCTTATGTCACATGGTATCACCTGGTATTGGATGTTGATATCAAATAATATTTTTTATGAGTATGAGTAGATGAGCACAAGTAAATCGAGCTCAAATCTAGTTTTTATATTTGGCATGTCACTAATGTAAATTAGGTCTTCAATGGCATTTGAAGTAGCACTGAGAAACTCCTCAAGAGGATTAAATTGAATGTTAGAATACCTGTAGACTGTATGGTAATGTCAGTGAAAACCTGTCCTTAATTACTGAAACTGTTCAACGGAAGGGCAAAGTTCTGTTTTGCATATGTTCATTTGTGCAGCACATGGATAAAATTTATTACCATAATTTTATTGGACTGATATTGGATTGTAACTGAGTGCTTGTTTTTTTTTAATGCATCCGGAGGTTTTACTTTACTGTCCTGCAAGAGTGAAATAATGAACTAGCAAAGAATGCGGAGCGAAAAACTTGAGTGAGGGAGGATGAGAGAGGGAAAGAAAATGACTGCTCACGTTCACTGGCTTTCTTTTCTTTCTTCTCTGAAAGGCAGATATGGTATTACATA
This sequence comes from Pangasius sanitwongsei, assembly GCA_037576675.1. Classification (NCBI taxonomy): domain Eukaryota; kingdom Metazoa; phylum Chordata; class Actinopteri; order Siluriformes; family Pangasiidae; genus Pangasius; species Pangasius sanitwongsei. The sequence continues at coordinate 8,158,493 of CM075025.1, read as the reverse complement.
GCCTCCGCCAGCGACCGCAGAGTGACAAAATCTGTGCGGTGTCATTAGGAAAGAAAAAGAGGGAGAGAGAGCGAGGGATGCTGGTGGAAGACGGAGGAGTGCATCTGGAGCTGATAAGCTCTGCTGGGAACCATATGATTGTGGTAGTGAAGGAGGAGGCGGTGGATTTGTGCTGGTGAATGCGCTGTCTGTTGCGCACTCGTCCCCTCCCAATCTCCCTCCCTTTAACAAAGAGCGAGCACAAAGACAGGAGTGTTTTCCTCCGTGATCCCTCTCTTCATACCATCTTTCATCATCGGGTAGCTGTGTGTATTATTCTATAGCGAACACTTCCCATTAATATAAAACCTCATCTGACAAAAGTATGTAGACCTAGTGAAGTGTGGTTTGAAGATTAAAACAGTTGGCTGCTGCTGGGAGATGGAGGCAGCTATTTTTTAATTTTTTTTTTGCTGCCATTTAAATTCAGCGGCAAGGCAGAAACGTGCTGTGAGATTGTGTTTTTATTGAACCTGTCAGTTTGAATATCATTACTGGATCCTGACTTCACTGAAGAGAGCCTCTAGCTGAGGCTACAATGTGAAATGGACCATTTGATTTGACTCTTTGAATTTCAATGACTGAATAGGTTAAAAAAATGGCACAACTGAGATATCAGCGTAAACTAAGGTACATTTATGCTAGGTGATGTGAAAGTTTCTGCTTAAGTAGTCTCCCTCTAGACTTTTTAACAGCTGTTAATACTCTTCAGCTATCAGAAAGACAGCTACATTTTCTGTGATGACACATGCCCAAGGAGTAGACTGTAATCTATGGCCTAATTTCCTATTTGGCAGGATCAGGAAGTCCTTATACCAGGGCAAATTGAGCTAATCCCAGTAGCACAGTCGCTGCATGTGCACAGCACTGAACCTCATTTTTATTGAGATTTCAAGTAAATCTATGGAGTTAGACACATGGTTCCGCTAGTTAAGATGAGGGGCCAGATAGGGTTTAATGCTTGGCTCTCCATATGGTGTGAATATTCAGGCTTTTCATCCTTCAGCATCTCTGCCATGTTTACATTATGATTTTAAAGAGTTCATATGAGTAGTCACACTTATCTGTGGAGTGAACAAACCCTCTAGATTTATGTGGTGGCAGTAATGAAGAAAGCACACAGCATCTGTTCATAACTTTGACATCGTCTCCTGATAATTTAAGATAAAAACTGAACCAAAATGACTACAACTTCCAGATAATGTCTGAGCATATGTTAATATCTCATTTGGCCACCCTGGATGTGATGGGTATGAGTGTGCTGTGTAAAAACGAGAACTGGGAAAAAAAGATTTGTTTTGGGGTTTTTCAAACCATATCATTTCTCATGGTTCAGCCTATGGTATAGCCTGGAATTTCCAAAAGATTATTAACTAGGAATGTCAAAAAAAAAATTATACTTAAATAAATGCATTAGGTATTAAATTAAGTATAAAAAAATAACATCTTAATTAAAGAGTAAAAGAAATCAAAATTATACTTGAGTGAAGATGGAAAAGGGTCCACACTTTAATGTACTTGTACTTAAATTCTTAAAAGTATATGAAATTTATAAGCAAATGGTTTTAAGATTAGAAGTAACTTTAACGTATAACAATCAATAGGATCACTTTACATTAAGGTTCCCTTAACTCATAAACAACACATGCATGAACCACAGTTTATGGTTGTTAATTGGATTCAGAACTGTAGCTGCTTCTAATATTTCCACATGGAGGCCAGACTTCAGTGGGTTATTCAGTAGTAACATTTAATTTAGTTACTTATTACTAATTATTACAAGTTAATTATTACTAATTTATGTGGATTGAATATCAATGCAGGTGTATTTCGTTAACATTTAACCAAACATGAATTAATAAGTGTGTTACTCTATTTTGCTAACATTGATTCTGGTGAATTAATGCTGAGGTTCATGGTTTGTTAATGCTAACTAATACAGTACATAATACTAGATAAGGGAAGATTTATGTGTGCTTAATGATTGGTTGTGGTGTCCGTACAGGTTGGTGTGGATTTAATTGGACATTTTAAATATAGTTGATAAAGTAAAAATGTACAGAAATGCAACTGACTGATTTCAGTCATGATTGTTGAGATTTGAAATGAGTATTTGGAATTCTAAATTAAACTCTAAACAGTAAAAAGTGTGTTTTGTTTTTTTTATCATGAAATTGTAATTGAATAAGAGTGCAAGTATTACATTTGAGTTATACTCAGATACAGAAGAGTTCCACTAAAATGATAAATAATTGTATGTACTTACTATATTTAAGCAAGTACTTTTCACCTCTGATGTTGTCCAGTATTTAGCTGGTATTTAGATTGGGATTTTCTCTATAAAGTTCAGTTAGATCAAGCCAAGATCAGACCTACAGATGTACGGATGTTTAGACTAATTAATTAATCAGGATCTAGCCCGTGATTCTAAGATTAGCATTGAGGCCTCAGAGCAGAAAGCACATTGCTAAAGCGAAGGCTTGTGGTAGGGCTGGAGGCCGGAGTCGGCAGTGCCTGACTCCACTGAGAGGAGGTTTTAGGTTACAATACTTCATTAAGTCTTTGATTAATGGCTTCATAGCAGAGTTATTACTCTCTTGTTGTGGTGACCTGGGCTTGTGTTCATTAGTCCAGTAATGAAGCTGCAGTCTGAGGGAGCGTGTCCCTGACACATGACTACAGCAGATAGACTAGAGAGTTTATGAAAGTTTAGAGAGCGAGGCAGAGAGAGAAAGATAGACTGTCAGAGCAACAGGCAGACTGTAAGGAGGAGAGTTCAGAGGTCAGGCCTGAGGCTGTTGTTGAAATGGTGTTTAGGTGCTGCAGTGCCCTGCTGTCACTCAGCATTAACGCTTTACTGATCACTAATCGCAGAGCATAAACAAGCATTTCAACATGTCCACTAATCAGAGCAGTCACAGTGGCATAGAGAAGAGTTACAGAAAAGCCTGAGTGTTTTATTAGGTGAAATATTGCCCTGTTGTTTACTGTTTTGAGACAAGTCAACACAGGTTCTGTGTGTCTGAAACATTATGAAAGTCGCCTACTCAGCCTGTGTTCATTGGAAGGCAAGCATTCAGTCATGTCCGAATTGAACACTGGCATGGTGAGATTTATTCATTTGGTCATCTTAATGGGTGATGAACTTTTTTCTAAGCAAGTACTTGCGTCATGCAATGTCCTAAATATCCCATAATCTTGTGCATCAGTTCTGGTTCCACAGTTGACATGGAGAATAATTAGCACTGGAAAACTTTGGCACAGTCTAGGGAGACCAGTTGGGAGACCAGTTTGTGTACAAATGTATTGTAAGTTTGTTTTCACTTAAGATTTTATTTCTGACAATTTTAACAATAAACTTCTGGTGTACACTCCAAAAAGAAATTAGTTTCATCATTTTCAGTTTTTCCCTCTGGTAGATAGAACTCTTAAGATTCCAAGGAGAACCTTAAAACAGTAGGTCTTCCTTTGGAAAAGGTTCCAAGTAGAACTCCCCTGGGAAGCTAGAAGCTGTAGTTATCCAAAGAGAAATCTTCAACCCGTATGTGTTCTTTTAGTTTGTTATTTTGGGGAGGAACCCATCCATTTTCTATACCTCTAATCCTACACAGGGTTGTGGGGGAGCCTGGAGCTCAGTGCACGAGGCGGGAGATACCCTGGATGGGGGGTCAGCCAATCGCGGGGCACGATCGCACACACACACACACAGACACACACACACACAACTATTCACACACTACGGACAATTTGGAAACACACTTATGCACACAGGGTGGAGGTGGGATTCAAACCCCCAGCCCCAGAGGTGCGAGGCAACAGTGCTAACCACTGAGTCACCGTGCCTGAGGAGGAGCCCTACAACACTATTTCACTATCAAGGGGGTTTCAAGGAGCACACTTTCTAAGAATGACCAGTGTAAAAATAGAATTTTTAAGAATTCTTTGGTTTGTCCCTCTGCAGAAACCCTTAATATTTCTCTGTGGAACACTACAACACTAGATTTGGAAAGGGTTCCAACAGAACCACTTTAGGAATCTTGAACCCCTGAGGAGCCCTTTTTTCTAAAAGTACATCCTGTTAGAGAAAAGAGTTAAATGTCGAACCCTAATTGCTTCTTTGTTTTATTTCTGTGGGGGGACCCTTATAGGCTGTATGTTGACAATCTACATCAAAGCATTTTGGGTTAGAAAAGGTTCCAAATAGAACAACTTTAGCCATGCTTCTTGCTCCACTGCCTGCTGCCTATGATCCTGTAATATAAACCTTTGTTCTTATAACTATCCAAGCATCCATTGGGGAACCCTTTTTCTAAAAGCATAGAGTCTTAGAAAAAGGTTAAATCCAGAAGCCTACAGCGCTCAGTGGTTTGTTCCTCTGGAGGAACGCTTACTGATTCTATGTAGAACCCTACAGCAGTAAACCTTTGGAAAAGGCTCCAGTTGTTTACAGGTAGCTAATGGAGCTGTGTTCTAAGACACTGACTCATTAGACAGCAGACGCATCAAGGAATCTAGCCTAGCCAGCTAATATTGATTATGCTAATATATGTTCTGCTATTGTCTACGCTAATTTGCATAAATTCAATTTATCATAATTATCAGTATATGTTTTATGTTATATTTTTTTCCCAAATAGAGTCTGAACATCAACACTTGTGTCTTATTATACTCCAGCTTTAAACAGTTTTGCTCTGGGTGTCCTGTGTGCATATTTTGATGGCCAATGCTTCAACTTTATTTTTACCCCTCCAGCTTGGTTTATTTTAAGTCCATTTTAAAATGCCGCCTCACATCTGAGGCTACTCTCAAGTCTTTGGAAGCAGTATTTTTTTAAAAGGAAGAAAAGGAACGAAGAAAAAGAAAAAGCATGTTTTCTTTTTACTTTGGTTTGTTTTCCAGTCACTTTAAAATGAACTCTGGTTGCATGACTTGGCGGCCGCAGCTGGTGCGGTGAAACAGGGAGACAGCAGACGACTGCACAGCGCTAAGAAAACAAACCGGTCACACTTCAGTCTCAGCGCAGGCCCACTTTCACTGAACTGGGGAGGAAATAATTGTCCTGTGGAGCTAATTGACAAAAACACAGAGCGAAATGATGCAGGGTTGATCAAAACTGTTGTTTAGCCCGGTGATTCTTTTTGAGGGAATTCGTGTGAATGTATGAAAGCATAAGCTCACTTTTCATTTGTCGGGCATTCATGAGGAACGGAAAACCCAATAAAAGTGAAGACAGAGGGGAAGTTCAAGGCCAAGGCTGTCACAACAAAAGCCACGTTTCTCGCTCCACTGCCCGCTGCTTATGGTGCTGTAATATAAAGCTTCTGTGCCCACAATCCCCTCCATTGTTACGTTCTTCCCCCAAAACCCACCCCTGCACGTGATCTTTAGAGTGAACTCATCAGCATCGTGCCCCCACTCTTTCTATCTTTCTCTCTCATTCACTCTCTATCTTGTCTTAATTATCCTGTCCTTTGTTCTTCTTCCAAGTCTCCTGTGGTGTCCGTGGGCTTTGCCCGTTTCCATCCTAATCTGCTGGTGGGTGGCACGTACTCGGGGCAGATCGTCCTCTGGGACAACCGCAGCCACAGGAGAACCCCAGTCCAGAGAACGCCGCTCTCTGCAGCTGCACATACTGTAAGACAACACCTAAAGTATTATCCTCAAACTCTCAGACTGACATTGCTAGAATTAAATGCTACCACAGTATGAACCTTAATTCATGAGTCAGCGAGCCCTGTCTAACTGCATGTCATGCAGTACACAAAGCACAGGACAGAGGCAGAGCCCACAGAGGTGCATAGGCCCCATTGTGCCGCCTTGCCACACACACGGCCCCTGAGTGCCATACATGCTGAAGGTTTAAACTCTTGAGCCCTCAATAATGAAAGCCTATGTTCCGACCTCAAACTCAACGAGCCGTCGGATCGCTCAAAGAGCCTAATGTGGGCCAAAAACAAAAATTAATTTGACAGCAATAACGACATAATGGATTCACACAGTCGTCTGTATTTGCACACCAGTGCATGCTAGTGCCAAGTTTAAGTAAAGAACTGCTGTACACATCCATTATCTTACCATTGAGCAGCGCAGTGTTTGTGTAATGGCACAAGAGAAGAGCATTCCCATATAGAAGTATGCATTATAGTACAAGTCCTCAAGCTATCATAATATATTTGAAGATAATTCCATGTGGTTTGAACCTTTGTATGCTCTTCAATGATGTAGCATCCAGTGTACTGTGTGAATGTGGTGGGAACCCAGAATGCCAACAACTTGATCACAGTGTCCACAGATGGGCGGATGTGCTCCTGGAGCCTGGATATGCTCTCCCAACCACAGGTAAGTACTGCTTCAGGGCCACTTTTTACTCCTTCCACCAACCTAAACCCCTCTGTAGCTGGATTTGGATCGATTAGAGCACCTGTGAGCTTGGTGCTCTTGAGGGTGGGAGCATGTCTTCCCTCTCGCTGTGGGAACTGACCTTTAAGCTTTATCATTTGTACCCATCCTGTGCATTCTGCTCCCATATTACAGAAAAGGCTTAAGATCTGACAAGATAGGATTTTTCACAAAATAACAATACAGATGGAGCTCCTAAAATAATTTTAATACTAACATCTAATCTTAATAGTAATATCTCATAATCAGTTTTCATGTCTATTATCAAGCATCAAGCAGTGAATACACAGGTGTTAGACATAAACAGAATACCTCATCAAAAACCTTTATAAAAATGGAAAAACATAATCAAAAAGGTAGACAAATTCTAATAACACTGGTTAAAAAAAATCACATTTTGTTTTTGTCAAACACAGAAAGGAATGAGAAAACAGGTTCTTGATATTAGAAGTAAACCGCCTAACATAAATAAATTAACAACAAAACACTAGTATCGGTATAAATAAGTTAAATAGCCAAGTACGCATATTTAAGCATCATAATAAAATAAAAGTGCAGTTTGGCGCATCCAGTGCCACTGTTTCAGGCCAAATCCCAAATCCCAAATGGCCTCCTATATACTATATATGCTCACTACATAGGATATAGCATAGTGGCATTGTAGAAGCTGCACAGAGCCACAATATGTAGCCACAGTAAAGCCATAACTTTACTAAGTGGTTGTTGGAAATTATTAGCTATGTATTTGAAATATCATGTAAGTTTATTAGTCTTTTATATTGAATTAAAAAGACCGATAAAAAATGTGAAAATAAAATATGCCATCATTTACATGGATTTTAAGGCTCCTTTTGCTACATCAAGAGATTAGGTGAATATGAGGATTTCTGAAAATTTATGGAAATTTATTTGGACAGCCCTAGTCTACATACAAATTTTTTCTCCCAATTTCCTCACATTCTGGAGTCTCTGCCAGATCCAAATGTGTGGGTTTTTTTTTTTTTTTTTTTGTATTTGTATCATCAACAAATTGTGCACTCATTCAGTCTATTTTCACTTAAGCATTATCATAACTTGGCTCCATTTGGATGTACTCACTTGTGTGATTACAATAGGCATTTCAAATAGCATTTTACTAATCGATTAAGTTAATTCTACGAATCTCTGTATTACTCTGTTAGGTTAGTCATGAGCCCATCATTAATTTAAGATTTGTTGACTGATTGGCAAAAAAATCATGACTGAAGTCAAAGCATTGTCACAAGTTGTAATATTGTTTGAGCGGCATTAATCTCAAAGTAATATCTGATTATAAACAGACATGCTAGTTTATCATCCAGGTTATTTTCCTGAGGCTGGTTTGTATGTTGCAGGAGAGCATGGAACTGGTCTATAATAAGTCAAAACCAGTAGCAGTGACTGGGATGGCCTTCCCTGCGGGAGATGTCAATAATTATGTGGTGGGCAGTGAAGAGGGGACTGTGTACACGGCCTCCAGGCATGGCAGGTTAGTGGAGCACACACACACACACACACACACAGTAGCAAACTTTAGAAATTTTATGCTGTAATATCGTTGATATGCTTGCTCAGTTTATGCACACACTGAGCATGTAAAAATGCTAAAAATGCTGTGTCGGCTTGCAGTAAAGCTGGTATCTGTGAGATGTTTGAGGGCCATCAGGGACCAGTGACTGGCATCAGCTGTCACAGTGCCATGGGCCCAGTAGACTTCTCCCACCTGTTCGTCACCTCATCTTTTGACTGGACTGTCAAACTCTGGAGCACAAAGGTAAGAAGAGGAACATATGCCCTGCTTTTAAACTACACTGCTAATGTCTGTTGTCCTAGCTAATTTTTCAATTAAGTTCATATGAAATATGAAGAAGTTTATGGTAAGGCAAGCAAATCCTGGGGCCTGGGGCGTGATGTAGGAACTTTCCTGAAAACTTTCATCATCTAAAAAAACATCTTAAAAACATCTCAGGAAAGTCCCCTAAAGGGCACCATCTCATTAGCCTGCATATAACTTGAGTCGAAAGGAAGGAAGGAAAAAGAAATAGGAAAGAAGAGGGTAAGAGCTGATCTCCATCTGATCCAAGGGTTCTTATGAGGCTCTGACCCTGTACCTGCTTTTGTTTGTGAGGACATGTTGCAGTACAATGGCTAGTACTGATATCCTCGCAAATTAAGAATGATACATTCTAGTTTGTAAATTAGTGTTTGTAATTTAGCTTTTTCTATATTTAAAGGAGCAGGTTGTAATTTTATAGCCCTCTGCAGCCTGCTAGGCAAATTGCAATTGCAGTAAAGACACTGGCAGGCTTTCTCTTTTCCCCCTAACCGACAACACTCCCTCTATGGAAACTACATATGCAACACGAGTTCCCTTTTAAGGAAAAGGGGCAAGGCTGAACAGTTTTGTTCTGGCTAGGACTGGAGCTCATTTCTGGGCTGGAAAAATGACAGAAACCTGAAATGAAGAAAATCGCCAGATCAATCTCTAATCAGTGTTCAGAAGCATATATTTTTATAAGGTATCTTTAAAAATAAATGATTTCTACAGATCTAGAAACACTTAAATATTGCAGACACTTCTTTGGAACAATGAGATATTACTCTTTATGATATTACACTGTGTAAGAAAGGGGAAGAGAGAGAGGTTGGAAGGAGGTGAAAGATTGAGAACAGGATTCAGCTCTCTGATTTCATCCTGCATCCTTTCTTGGTGAGTAGATGACGAGAAAGATTGAGAGAAAGAGAAAAAAAAAGGCTAAGAGGAGAATAAAGAACAAAGTGAAGGAGAAGAGAATAATTTGGAGTGAGGTCGGCTGTGGTTAACTAACAGTGAAATCACAATATGAATAGAGCTGAGCTGAGATTCCAGTTTGCAGTTCAGCTGCATTTATAATATGTTGATAATACTCATTATTATATAACCAAAATATACTTATTTAAAATTGGAACTTTGCAGTCACTGCAACTAGACTTAGACATATAATATACTGTACCTTGTGCTTTTTGACACGTGAAAACATTCCAGGGATGCTCGTGATGCATAGATGTTGTTTTTTCAGACCCAGGGTGGGTTTCGGGATGGAATTCCCTTCGCCTTTGAGGACAGCCGCAGGAATGCTGGCTTGCTTCCCGGGCCTGTGTGCCCATGTGTTGGGCCACTTACTGTTTGTTTATCTAAGGCCACCTGAACACAGTGCGTCTGTCTGCAGAGTCACATTTGAGTCATTTCCTCATGCTGATGTGCAAAGAGGGCGACTCATTTAAAAAAATATATTAAAAATCATTTGGGAAACAAACTGATTGTTTGTGTTGAGGAATTGGGTCAGTTCCTGGCAGGTTCCTCGATTATTCATGAACATTATCCACAAGTAATTGGCTTCATACTCCACTTTCCTCTGTCTGGTTGTTGAATAACCAATGGAGTCCTCTCCTTTTGGCATTACTACCTTTTATTAGTGCCCTCGTAAAGGATAAGAGAGAAAATGAGAGCGCTTCTCACCAGCCCGCCGTTCTCTGGCTGGGAAACGTTCACAGTGGCCTGATTTGAACCGATGTCCCACTGTGGCTGTGGCACAGCAGCTACTAATGATTATTCTGTCTGTGGAGCGTTCCTCAGCCAGAGCTCAGATGGAGAGGGCATGTTTGCTTGGAGGCATGACTATTAGAAATAGCTCTACATAATAAAACCTCCAGCACAAAGAAGATATTATGGGTCGAAAAGTATAGGTAAAGTTACATCATCAGGTAAATGTATAAAGATTTGTATAGTATAGAGGGTGGAATTGGTCAAACTTTCTGCAGGAGAGGGTGGGATTGGTCAGATTTTCTATGTGAGAGGGTGGGATTGGTCAGATTTTCTATGAGAGAGGGTGGGATTGGTCAGATTTTCTATGAGAGAGGGTGGGATTGGTCAGATTTTCTGCATGAGTTGGCAGAATTGGTCAAACTTTCTATGGGAGAGGGAGGGATTGGACAAACCTTCCTTGAGAGAGGGTGGGATTGGTCAAACTTTTTACAGGAGAGAGCAGGATTGGTCACACTTTCAGCAGTAGAGGTGGGACTGGTCAAACTTTCTGCAGAAGTGGGTGGGATTGGTCAGGAGTGCCTACAGGAGTGTTTGGTATTGGACAGAATTCCTTCTGGAGTATGAGGGAGTGGGATTAACAAAACAGTCCCACACACACCTCTAGTGTATGTTAAGATTTTAACAGTGGAAAAATGGCATCAGTTCAAAAGTTTGCATCTTCCTTTTTGAATATGATATAAATATTCTGTAATAACTTGTATGCCCCTACTTTCTCTTAATAACTACTTCTATTGAATTCCCAGTGGGGTGTGCAAACTTTTTCACTTAGCTGTATGTATTACTTAGTTAGGAAAGCTAAAGTCTGGAGATTGATCTGGGCAGGCGTGTCTGCATCAGTGCTGGCGCCTGCAGGATTTGGCTGTGGTGATGTGGATTAGAACATTCTGGTTGAAAGTTCTGGTTTGCTTATATTGCTTGTGGCATACAGCAGTGCTGTACCGGTATTCTTATCCATCTGTCATTTTTACTACTTTTATTAAATTGGATGTAGCTCAAACTAGCAATATCTGTGCAGCTCAGTATCTATGACTTTGCATGTGCTGATATTTGGAGAATAAAATATGCTTGGATCTGGGTGAAAAAAAAACATGAATTACTAAAGTTTTAATTTAAAGGTATTTCGTTATTGTATTGTGCTTTTAACAACAGAGATTGTCACAAAGAACCCTAACAAAACCCCAAGTCTAGACCTCTAATTAGCAAGCCAAATATGCCTCTTGGAAAGTTTCTGTGAAGTCCACAGTTTCTGTGAAATGACATTATTCCCTACAGCAGCAAGGTGAATAGTACATGCGCTAGGTGCAATAAAGATGTAAAGAAGCTTTAGATAAATGTTACCATCATTGTAATAGCTATTGACAAAGCTGTGTCTCAAATCATATAGTGGGACATTACACTTATTTACTATGTACTACTCTATAAGAATCCTAAGCTCAGGTTACTGTCTGTCTGGAGTTTCGCATGTTCTCTCCATGTGGGTTTCCTCCCACCTCCCAAAAACATGCCAGCAGGTGGGTGGATTTGCTATGCTCAAATGGCTGGCCTTAGGTGTGAATGACTGTGTGAATGTGTGTGTGCATGGCGCCTTGGCATCCCATCCAATGTGTATTCATGCCTTCTACCCAGTGTTCCCAGGATGGGCACCAGATTCGCTATGTGAAGATAAGCATGTACAACATGCTTTAGGTGGGTTGAGAGCTTTTTTTAAATGCAAACACAAAATATTTTGTAGGGAAATGACATTAAAATGTAATCATCTATAGTTGATCAGTCTGTAGTTTGACCAGTCTGCTGAAATCAGCTCACAAAGTTGTGCACACACACAGCCAACATGCCAATCATGGCAGCCAAAAGTATAATGCTGGCCTAAGGGCTGATTTATAATTTTGTGTCTGTGAATTAGCAATCTTGCAGACATTGTGCACCAGCATGTACATTCATTCATTCATTCACTCTTCAGGGTCATGGTGGATCCGGAGCCTATCCCAGGAACACTGGGTTCAAGGCAGGTATACATGGATGGCACACCAGTCTATTACAAGGCCCAGATTATAAAAATACGGAAAATAAATAAAATCTTGCAGTTCACTGTAATAGAGAATAGACAGAAGACGCTAGTTGCCAGAAGTACTGGATGTAGTAAAGAATATTTAGTCGTATACACTGTATACAACTGTATTGCTATATATCGCTAATTCACTGTCACTACTGATTTTGTAATGTTTTTAGATTGAGTTGATTAAGCCACTGCTTATGCCAACCGATCCTTGAACTGTTCCATTTTGCTTTTGTGCTAGTTCTGGTTTGGGTCGAGTGTTTGTTTGGGTCTTGGCCCGACCCCAGCGCTATGTGATACACTTCCCCTGGTCAACCAGTCGACCTTGGCTTGATCCACAGCACCACAGAGTCTGAGATTTTTGGAGGTGTCCATGTTGCCTTCTCTGTGAGCTACACTTACCCCTAAGCCCATTATCTAAGTCTCAGCGCATGTGCATCTTTGCAGAAGTATAAACAAGCACTTAGATTGCATGGATGCACCGCACCCCACCCCTCTGTGAAGGGGTTCATTATTGTGTTGTGGTCTGGGAGCTGAGCGAGACACTGACTGCATTCTTCCTACCCAACTGTCTGCCCTGTACCTGTTCGGCATGCATGTGGCCATCCTCAGGAATTCTCTCAACCTCTCTCTCTCTCTCTCTCTCTCTCTCTCTCTCTCTCACTTTCTGTCTTATCTTTTCCCTTGTTTTCATTCTGTTTTCTTTTTGTCTTTTCCCTAGACAGCTGTTACGCTAAGGTTACAGTACACCTTTGGAGAGACTTTCATCTCATGTTTTTATGACACTGCGTGAGTGTGCAGAGGTTTTAATTAGCCCGTTCCCAGACAGCCCCAAGGCTGCAGCAGCGCCACTGAGTCTACTCTCATTTTCTCTCTGTCTCTCTCTCTTTCTCTCTGTCTCTCTCTCCCTCCTGAAACCTTCAAATTTCTGTCTTTTTTCCCCTGCACTGCTTTTCTCTTTTCTCCCTGTCTGTCCTTCTTTCCCGCCCTCTCTTTATTCTCTTTCTCCTCCTCCTCCCAGCACAACAAGCCGCTGTACTCCTTTGAGGACAATGCTGACTATGTGTACGATGTCATGTGGTCTCCAGTGCATCCCGGGCTCTTCGCTGCAGTGGACGGGATGGGCCGTCTCGATCTGTGGAACCTAAACAATGACACTGAGGTGAGGCCAAACACACACACACACACACAAACATTTTTGCACACACACTCACCAGCTCTAGGCTATCCCTGCCCAAGCTCCAGGCCACACCACTAACACCCCCTGTATAGACACACACACACATTTTATGCTAGGCCAGAGCCAGATCAAAACATCAACAGCCTCCTCTCTGTGTGGGTGTCTATCCACAGGCTGCCCTTAAATCAGCCCCTGACGGCTCAAGCCAAGCACACGCACACACACGCACACACACACAGTAAAATCACTATGGTGTGTGTGGATTTCTCTCTCCCCAGTGATCCAGAGTCAGTAATTTCCCATGGGCAGTGGCCCAGCTCAGTGGTTTAATCTGGTCCTTTGGGGTCACTGTGCTTTAAGACATCCAACAACTGCACTAAACGTCTGATCCATTCAGCCACTGATCCCCATCACTGCAGTCATATGAGACTGTTTCCGCGTGGTGTTTATCCTCGTCTGCCACACGTGGTTGAACTAAATTAATGCCTTGTTAATTACACAATTACTTGAATCAGGTGTATTGGAGCAGAACACGCTGGACTGTTTTTTTTTTGTTTTTTTTTAACACTTAAAAAACTAAATCTGAAATTCATATAAGGAGTTGTATGTAACAGCACTTAAAGCTGCATTACTAAGAATTTTGATTGAACTGAAAAAAAGTATGACTCATCATTATTGACTTATGGAAGAAATAAAATATTGTTTCTCTGAGCTGAGGCAAAAGAATCGCATGGGTACTCAGGACATTTAGAATTTGTGACGGGGGCTATTAGTTTTTTTATTCATGCTTGCCCAGCGGACAAGTATATGTCTATGAAAAAGACAAAACCCCCAATTCCCCTACTTTTTCATTAATGTTTATAAAAAAAAACTTTAATTTGTATGTATGAAGGTGAGTCAAATAAAACCTTAAGTTTTTATTTTGCATTGTTTATTGCAAGAAGGTGTCACAAAAGTGTATCAAGTTTAAGATAGCAGTAGAAGGGGCTACTGAAAACAATGAACAAGTAGTACATTTTACTTTTGCAGCTATAATATTTAACTTACTGTTTCTCTAATCTGTGTCTCCCTTTTAAGGTTTTCATTTGACTCACCTAGGTATGTTTAAACTTAACACAGTTCACAGTGATGCTACATACCTCAAACTTATAACTTTAGCACAAACTCCTTGTTCTGAATCTCACTTCCTGCTGCACTACAGGTAGAAAGATTTTTGCAAGATTGATTAATGACCATGCACAGGTGACAGACAATATTTTAGAACCAGGAACATGCAGGTAAACACAGACAAACAAATCAGTCCAGTACAAAGCTGTCATATAACTCTCCTACTTACTATATGCAGTCACCTTACAGGTAAACATATCTAGCTAGAATCTAGCCAGAATCAAACAATAGCTATAATAATAACAATAAATTATGTGCAGTGCAGCAACAGAACACCACATCTCACATCTGAAGCACAGACCAGCAGGTTGCTGACTTTTTGTTGAAGGTGCAAACATGATGTGCTACATTAAAACTTTGTTAGAAGAGGATAATGATCATATAGACATCCTAGGCCACATGTTGGAGCTTTTCCTTACCCAGGGGGCTAGCTAATGTATTTATAACTTGTATGGTAGAAGCTCCACATAAACTAAGGCTAATAATAAAATATGTTGTTATTTAACAAAGAAAATGGTTGATATGGTGAACCTTACTGTAAGGAGACATTTATTTAACAATTATAGAAACCTTTGTTAGTAAGTTTTCACCACAGGAAAGTCTTCAGGACAGAGATCTTTGTGCTTTCTGGCTTCGTAGTAATCTGACAAGCTGCATTTTTTTGTCTTATTCACTTCAAAAGAAAGAAAAAAGAGGCTGGTGAGGGAGCGAGTGTTTATAGCTGCTATAAAGTAAATGATAACTAGAACTGTCTTGTCCCACAGTTGTTCCACAGCATTAAGTGTAACTATGATATGTATATGTTATGTGTCATTCTTTAATAAATAAAAAAAATGGAAACCACTGGCAAACTGAGGTCTTGCTGTAGGAAAATGATCAACTTCGAGGTGGTCATGGTAACGCCACTTCACGTCAGACTGCATCACACCATGTAGCATGTACAATAAAGCTCTGTGTTTGGACCTGGAATCTGCCTCACCTGCAAGATGCTTTGAATAAAAGTGTCTGCCAGATATGGGCAATAAACATCTGTGGATTAGGATGTGTGCTGTGTTGTGTGTGCAGGTACCCACAGCCAGTGTGACCATCGAGGGTGCTCCTGCTCTCAACCGAGTGCGCTGGGCTTCAGGAGGAAAGGAGGTGGCTGTAGGAGACTCAGAGGGCCGGCTCTGGATCTACGATGTTGGAGAGGTAGGCTGGAGATGTGGCTATACGAATGGATCTAATCAGTTATTAAGGTAACCCTGCAGTCAAGTGACAATAAATGCAAACTTCCTAATCTGTCATTTGATCGTGGGGAGAAAGTGAGTGTGCAACTGCAAGTTTGTTATTTTGAGCTGTCAACTTAATAAAATATGCCCATGTGACCATGGTTTAAAGGCTGAGGTGACCAAGATATCCTCTGCTACAGTTTACTTTAAGTTCATTCATAACTTAATTCATAAAAAAATTTCAGTACTCGAGATAAGCAGTGTCTCAGGTGAAGATTCTGTCTCCTCCAATGCCTTCTGTACTGAAAAAACACCTTTTGTGGACTTTAAAGAGGTGATACTATTAATTAATTATGTATTTATGTATTTAATATTGGCCGTAAGTTGTATTCCATAGTTATTATTTATTTATTTATTTATTTATTTATTTATTTATTTATTTATTTATTTATTTTTACTGTTATATCCCTGAAACATGAATTTCAAACTGTCAGGACTCACTGCTTCTTTGTTTTTTTTCAGTTATGCAGAATTAAGGTTTAGAATAAGTGCATTATAATTTGAGTAACCAGTCACAAAGGTTAATAACTATAAGAACTTATTAATAAATATGTAACCACTTTTACTTAGTGAAGAAATAATAACTTTAGTGGTTGCACAAATTAAAATTGCTCTTATTCTAAACCTCAGTAGCACAAAATAAGTCAACTTGGCCTATAAATAAAGTCAACATGGACCTAATGTGCTCTATCAGTGGTAATAAAAAAGGTTTGTGGCCCCAACAAATAACCAAAATATTAGTGTACACACAGACACACACACACACATACATATATAAACACATTTGCGTGTGTGTTGCATTTGATGTTTAGATGTCAAGCATCAAAGTTTAAAAGCTCTAATCATGCACTATATTTTATTGTATTTCTTGCTTTCCACAGATCGGCTTGAATAAAATCATTAGTTTTCATTCTGCAGCTTTCACTGTACATCTGAACAAAAGGGGGTAAACTGCTAGTTGTGCATTAAACCATCTCTGCTCACTATGAGAGGCTTTTGCATTAAAGGCCTTGCATGTTTACCAACCTCTTGGGCCGGCCGGGCTTGTTTGGGTTCCACCGCTTTTCTTTACCCACTATTTTAAAACAGCCTCCACATGACCTAACCACCACCACAGAGCAGCGAGCCGCCACGACTCCCGTGTTTGCTGTGCTCTTTTCAGAGTCTGGGTTTTGCCTTGTGTGTGGGGTTCGACTAATTTTAGCCCTGCATCGTGTGGTAATTGGAGAGTGTGCTGGTCGGGCGTTTGGTCTCTCAGGCTTGATGATAATGGTGGGTCATCAATAAACTGACTGAAGCTGAAGGGTTTTATGTTGCAACAGAGTGGGGGCTTATTTACCAGAAGCTTTTCATAAAAACTGAAAAAAAGTCTGCAACATGGCCTACGTCGTGAAGGAAGACAATAGCAGGGGCACTCAAGTATATTCGGCCTGCCACTTCTGATAACTGCTGAGGTCTTTCTGTATTATCTTTAGGCCTGTGCGCTTAATATTTGCTTTGGATTGTCATGACATGTTTTAAGTTATTCTGCTTCAGTATTTAATTCTACATTCACACACCATTCCGCAAGGTTTGAGCTTCTACTGTACGTTATCCAAAGATCCATGGGGTAGTTGTGGCATTTACTATTTGACCTCATGCAATGGTGACACCTGAAAACTATGTTTTTCTGCTTTTTCAGATAAAAGCAGCAGTCAGATACAGTAATAAATTTCGGCTGGTAGAAAAGATGTGCATTTGTTATTGGTAGAGGTTACTTTTGCTTTTCATACCAACATTTTTGCAGTGTTGGTATCTCTAATTATTTGAAATAATGCTGTTTTTCTGTTAAGCTCGCAAAGGTCATGTTCTTATGATTTGATGAAGACCTCATGTAGTGCTGTTTTTTAAAAAAAAAAAGTTTAGATTTGGTCTTTGGTTTAGATGTAGACATCATCTCCTCCCACCTCTCTATTCCTGCTTAATTACAGCCTGCAGATCTCTCACTCTCTCCCTCTGCCTGGGTGGCAGGCAGCCGTCTCTTCTCATCTGACTTTCCCAGCAGAATGTGATGGCACAACCTAATCAATCTGCCTCATGATCCTCATCTCCATTCACCATAAATATTCAGCACTCAAAGGGCCGAACACAGTCCTTACTCTTCTTTTCCGCAATCACAATGCACACTTTTTCCCCTCTCCAGTGTAATATCAGCAGTCATCCTGATGAATCATGTAAGGTTTGTGCTGGTGGTTGGATGGATTTTAATGTTGGAGTACTGAAGTTCTCTGTATGGCCCCACAGCTGGCATCGGCGCACAGCGAGGACTGGACTCGCTTCGCCCGCACACTGGTGGAGATCCGTGCCAACCGAGCTGACGGTGAGGAGGAAGGCCCTGTGGAATTGGCATCATAGAAAAAAGCAGCCTCAGAGCATCGCACTGATACTGTCCTACATCCACGTTCAGCCCAGTGCCACTCCATCAGCTGCTGTTCACCTCGGCTTGGTTCATCACAGTTTTATTATAGAAAACATAGATTAGCATCATCTTGCTTTGTAATTTAATTGTGCAAAAATCTACTGTTTGCATTCACATTGCCATTGTTGAATTATTTAAAGACCTTATTCAGTGTCTGTTTCACACCAATCCAAGGCCTAGCATGGCCATTTGATGACTGATGTGAAGGCGAATAGTTCCTATGCTGCTACAAGGGTTCTTAGTGAAGGCCAAAGAGGTTCCTTTGCACCCTGTGATAATTGCAATGCTTGTGTTGTGTGTTGTATGTGTGCATAATTTTTCTATTTATCTCCTGCATGAAGTACAGTAATGGAGTGTGTCTTAAGCAGTTGTCGGAACTAAAGTAATTTATAATTGCTAAACAGGTAATATGTAAGAGTTATTTTGTCAGGTGATGACAATGTGATAGTTAATTCACATTCTCTCTCTCTCTCTCTCTCTCTCTCTCTATATATATATATATATACACAGACACCCTTTGCTGATTCAGAACTCAGAGCCTAATTCTAAATGTACTC